>CM037846.1:1200000-1800000 GCA_021234535.1 Stichopus chloronotus | reverse complement strand
ATGAATAAACATTGGCTAAGTATGCAAATTTATGATGTCAAGAAGTGATATGTCTTCTGTTATCCTTTGTTTACTTAACCTTTTTCGCATATGTTTTGTGTCCTGAGGGTTTCATTTTGGATGCATATTTTCTCCTTCAAAAATACTTAAATCTCATAAAAATGTAAAATTCACAGTGGGTTCTCCCTCACCTCATGTAACCTATGCATTACTATATTGACCATGGTCTAGCATCTGACAATTTTGGCAATTTTTCCCCAAACCAAGAAGTTTTGGGAATCTAGTAATTAAGTAATTAAGAGGTAATTGAAAGGTAAACTACAGTATGTACAGTAGGCCTATCAAAAGAAATACACTTTGCAACATTCCACATCATCTGTTTGCATTTTCATCAAACTTTGAAAAGTTACAGCATATAGATGGTAACAGATACTATAAACACAATTCCCACGGATTTCCATCCAGAGTTTCATTGTGCAACCTCTGACTGAAGCCAGCTCATAGGCATATATCAGAGAACCTTTAAAGACACTTAGTGTTGATATGTTGCCTACTGTGTGGTTCTCATTTAAAGCTTCTTGCGATCTTTAAAGGCTGTATTGCATCACCCTATGCTATATTTTTACTTCCCTGAAAGGAAAATTCTCAACTGGTTCTAAGTTACAGTGCTCTTAGAGTGCCAGCAAATTCGAAAGATGCAGAGCAGCTCATATTACACAGTGTACACAGGGATCCATTGTTTTGATTACACATGTGTAAGCATGTAAGACAGGCTGAGGAAGGGACTAGAGGTAGGTGGTTGGGAGAATTGAAACTGTCTTGGGTGATGCATTATAGCCTTTAATTCATTGATCTGAATCAAGTGTAGTAATTGAATGTGTCTGAGGGCAAAATTATAGCTAATGTACACTACATACATGGATGCATTTTTTGGCATCCATAGTATATTTAAGCTTCTTTGGACCGTCATACTTGACCAATTGTCGGTTACGTTACTTTCTAAGTTGTCTCTTGAACTATTTTAGTCTTTATAACATAGTGTGTACTGCTCTAAAATCTTCTTCTTAAAATCAATCTTGCCAAAATGACTTGAATAAATTTAGAATCAGTCGTTTCAATCAATCTGTCACTCGATCGATCGATCGATCATATCATCTTAGATATATACTGGTGATGTGGGTGATATTTTCTACTGCTTTCATTCATCATTGCATGTAATGATATAGTGCTGTAAATGAACATTTGTTTATGATAGTAGGCCAGTGGTGAATTTCTATCAGCATAATGCTATGCAAACATCCTTGATCTGGTCTGCATTTTGGCTCTTTCCAGATAACTTGTTCGGCTCCTGCGTATCGGTGGGCTCTTCGCATCTTCCATACTTCGACCTGGACCCAAGAGGCCTCCGTCAACTCAAGAGTGGTATCAAGTTCCTGATAGGGAATGGTTACCAGTGGAAAGATGAATTCTCTCAGGTGCTCCTTCAATTTATCAAACGGGTGAAAGTTTTTCACTTTAGATCAGTGACTCAAGTGTCTGGTTTGTAGTGAACCATATGTAAACATCACTGCGAGAACGTTTAGATGAAAATGGAGCGTGCGCTTGGTCAAGTGTAGTACATGTTTTGTGGATGTGCTACCATACCCCAGGGGAAACTTATTTGTTGTTGAACAGAATCAGACTGAAGCAAGAAAATTTGCATATATTTCTGAAGAGAGCCAACTGTGGTTGACGGTGCTTTTATAACACAAAAATCAGATTAAGTGAAACACTCTGCCGTACATGGTTGCAGGTCGCTCCTGGTTACTAAACTTTTGGTACTTCTCACGCAAACTGCAAAGTTTCAGTTTAATGATATCCAATCAATTCAAACTAAAATGTTTGCCTAATTGCTTTCAAGTTTTACCAATAAACTTCTGTGTTACCAAATTTTCATCAAAGTTTGATTTGAACAAGTCACTTGAACCTATATTACTACATGAATCTGCTATACACCAGTTGTTCTAATAGTTTTGTAACACTTGGAAATTTCAAATTAAAACATAGTAAGCCACTTTTCAGGGAGTTTTCTTGTCATGAGAACTTACTCATTTTCAATTGTGGAAATTGTCATGTGATAACGAGTAATTTCGTTGTGAGATTTCTAGGAATTGGGTGATCAAACTAAACGTGTGTTTTGAAGATTTCACTTTTTCCAAAGGTACTGTAAGTTTATGTTGTCAGAACTCCTTGGCAGTAGTAAGTACACTGGTAATGATGCAGTGTAGTCTCTTTTGCTACACATACTGCAGGTCACATTTTAAACGTAAAAATTGTCTCATTTGGTTTTGATTGAATGTGACATCATGACAAATTATCAGTCAGGTCTATTTGAAGATAATCACCTCAACTTTCAGTGAAATACACATAGGATTCTAGATCCAGGACTGAGAATAGCTTCTAAGCTGTTTACTTGATTGTGTTCAGTCAGTGTGTGGATGTCGCTGTCATAATCAGCCTACTTACTGCAATTCAGACTGAAGGCTTTTTCAATGTTCACCGATCAGTGCTTGGAAATGCTTAAGTATCCATTGCAACCCCATGCAGAGTGCTGCACTATGCTTAAAATGGATCATTGTTGCAATAAGATCTACCATGAAGAGAAAACCAGGCCAGGTTAATATATAGTCACATCATGTAGTGCGGCATTGTCTGCCAAAGGATGGAAAACAGATCTCACGGTACAAGCCCTGAGTGATGATTTATTTTCTTTGAAAGGAAAGAGTGTCTACCGTTTGCAGTTTTTGTTCAGTAAATGCAAACATCAACACTTAGAGCAGCTCCATAGCCCACGGGGCTGTGTATTAACACTTTTAATTCTCTGTGTATTGTATGTACAGGAGTAGGCTAACCTAGCCTACTTCTGCCTTTTTCTGTCATATTTGCTCACTGCTGATGTATTCATTACCATCGGATGCAAACGAAAACTAACCCAAATGCACTACTTAAAAAAAGAGTTCATGCATCAAAATTAGGGCTGATGTTTTTCCTTGATAACTTTATTTTTGCATACAACAGAGCTCTTTTAATAAACAGTAAATTTCCAACTAAGACAATTTTACCTGGCTGTTGACAACACATAAATCAATTCCAGATATAGACTTCCTCTGTAATTATTACTATAGGGTATTGTTTGTGTTTCAAGTGTGTAAGATTACTTGTGCTTGCTTTTAAATATCATAGTGCAAATTGCAGCTATGAATCTACACTACAGTAGACATTTTTGTCTGCAAAATGAAGACATCCTGTGCCTTATTTATTCAATCCAGTTCAAGAAAATGAATACCACAAGAACAAGTTTGCATTGTACCTTATTTACCCTCCTACAACTTCACATTCCAAAGTTCTTTACATCCTTTGAGACAGTCAGTCCACTGGGTCCTCAACGAGAGTTTACCTAAAATAAAATTAACCACCAAAATTGTACAGTACACAATTTCAGCAAGGTGTGTTTTACTTTAAACTCTGATGTTACAGTGTTGTGTGTGTGCATGGTGTCTTTTGTACATTGTACACCAACCTAAACTACTTTATATAGTAGTCCATGTTTACAGCAAGGTGACAGTAAAATAGCAATTAACTACAGCAGTGTCCCACATGTTTAGTTTGCGTGGGCTACTATGACCTACCTATACAGTTATGGAAATGAATTCACCCATACAGTGAATTGTTTTTGGTTTTTTTTTTAATGTATGTCTTGCTACAGTTTTTGGTGTGTGTTACTACACTATCAACTTAGCCTACATGTGTTGTAATACCCACAGTGGTGGCTATTACAAATACGGCTTACAAACATACAAATAATCTCATCGGAAAGATTGTTTTAAAAATATTTTTTATGTAAATGGTGCAAAGTGTAAATAAATCTTTTGTTGTTAATCAGTGTCTGAAGATGACTAAATTTGATGCCAGTTGTGCTAACATATAGTGCAAAATGTTTGAAAAGAGAAGTATTTCCAACTGAGACTACAGTACATCCATTCAAAAGGTCTGCCCGTACTTGCAGTAATATTTCTGTGTATGAAAATTGAAAATGTATGCTCAACCCTAAAGGATTCAATGTACAGTGAAAGGTTTGTGCCAAAAACACGGTCGAATATCTCAAAACTGCCAAAGAGATCTTCAGTCAAGGCACATCCTCTCAACTGAAAACTTTAATTTTTGACATTTTTTCCAAGAATGCTTAAAAATGGAGAAGAGTGATCAATGCTTACCCTGTATTTGTTAATTGCGTATGAACGTGTATCTCCAACGGAACCATTTACTAGCTGATCAATGATAATTGTTGACATGTTTGTGGGTTTAGATTTCCAAATGTAGTCCTTACTTGAAAATGTGTTTCGCGCATGTACAGTTGCTCTCATTCTGAATTTTTAAGTTATGTGTTCATGCTAACAGATGTACAGTAATGAAAGAGACCTACGCTTGCTTTAGGAGTTATAAATTAATGGTTTGAATCTTTTTCATGAAATTTTTATGGTGATGAACATGAAGAAGAATTATCTTGCTTTGACAAGCACGCAGAATTACTGTATATTGACATTTTCTGCAGATTATCAGTTCCTTTGTCCTTCTACCTAATAAAAGTTACATTCCGCTATCAGCTCCTGAGTTACTGTGTGTTGATAAACTGTTGACACAGATGTAGAACCAGTACTTTGACAGTTAGGTTAGGCAGTACTGTGGAATGTCATGTTGCAGCCAGTAGGGAAGAAAAGACGATGAATGATATTTGTTAATGTACAGTTTGCTGCATCACAACTTAATGTCAAACTCTCTATCACTAACCTTGGAAGAAACCATGAATGTATATCATTGGCCCATGGGTTATACAGTACTGCTTGAATCTATTGAAGTTGAGAGTGAATTTTGTCTAGTAATTTACTCACAAGTGTGTATTAATTTAGATTGTTTGCATATACTGTATTGCTGAACCTCTGAAGTTCCAATCTTACACGTGTTGCCTTTAAATGCTTTGTGAGCGGAAAATGATAGAGAACGTGGATTTTAGGTCTGTACATTTCTGTGACTACATTTGTTAAGATCTAATCAGTCTTTAAAGTGTTGAAGGTTGTGAAAACAGAATTCAGATGGTTGTACTGCATTCTGGGAACCAGTGCAAGTGAAAATTGTAGTCACTTTTGTGAATACACACCAGAGAGTTGTGGGGGATCCTGTTCCTTTTTTATGTTCATGTAGTACAGTAATAGTATTAAGTTGCAGTATGTTTTGTAGTGCTAAAGAGCTACAGTATACTGTAATTTGTTGCTCTCCAATTAGTTTGCTTTAAACAATGAAAGGAATTGGTGCTGCTGTTAAAGTTTGCTCTCAAGCTGATTTCTGATGTGGGCTTTTTGTTTATTTCCTTTGCAGGATATTCTTAAAAATATACTCTTTATTTACCAGTTAGACTACCCAGTTCCAGAATACCCCTTCCTCAGCGCAGGATACAACGACCTGTCCCCAGGTAGATCTCAGGACAAAAATACCAGAGCATCGTTGCGTCTTCTGTGGGATGGGCATAGCAACAATCTTCCTGGAAGGTCCAAGAAGTATGCCTCCGCCAGTGATCGTAACCAAAATAGTGGCTATAGAGCCTCTGTTACGGACATCGTGGAACAATACCTGGCCCTTCTGGAAGAGCTTGAGGAATCTCGGGAGAATTCCTTGCAGCATCGGTTTAAAGATTACTATGCACGCTACACAGAGCTGCTGGAAAGGTACAACAAATACAAAGATGAGGGTCTGTCCCCCTCTGAAGTGGATGAGGGATACCAGAGGCAACCTCCAGATGAACTGGGCGTCAAGATGAATCTCATCAAGGATTACCTTAAAAAAGTCTATGCAGAAAAGTTTGGTGACAATGGAGACTTTGTCGATGGAGCCTGGATTGGGGAGGACAAACCCTGGGAGGATGCAGAAGGTGATGGGGGCGACAATGTTGTAGCAGGAAATGGAGATAGCATGAGAGAAGATTTGGTAGAATGGCTGGAGGACACCAGCAGCAGCTCCTCATCTGTTGATGATAATGATGATCTTGATGATGACACTCAAGTGTTAGATGGATCTACTCCAGTAGGTTAGTTGATTATATTTCAAAAAATAGTGAATTGGCTCCACATTGAAGGTGGAATAGTAGTAGTACTGTCGCTAATATTTACTTCACTCTTCATTTACCTGTCTCATCACAACAACTGTTCCCTCAACTACCACACCAATGTGTGTACATCAGGCCTGATACTGGACTAAGCTCCTCTTCACATTTTGCCTTTTCTATGTGTGTGGAGTAGCAGTCCTTAATTTTTTTCTTAGCAGTGGTCCAGAATTGACTAGGGCAGTGTTATGGATGGCACAGAGAAGTGCAGTAATTATGTAGTGACTTGTAAGTTCTGTCATTTTATAAATCTGAAAGATGCTTTAATGGTTGACTTTGTTTCTCACTCATCTGTCTCCGTGCAACTTAAAGAGGCTCATTGAGTTGTTTTGTGAAATTCACTCAGTTTTTCTAAACCGGTCAAGTTTCCTTCACATGCTAATGACAAACAGTCAAACTAAAAGGATCCCAAAGTTTTACATACGTTGGAACATTAATGAGTGAGTAACCAAAGATTAAATTTGGTTTTTGAAACTTTGTGACCAGACATTTTCACATAAGTACATTCACATGCACACAATCAGAGCAAGTAACGGTCAAAAATTCGAAAAAATTGACAGTTTTCATATAACTATTGGATGTGAAACTTGATTAATTATGCTGATTGTGAGTATTGTCGTGTGTTTGTATACTTCAAAATTACCGCAATCTTTACTGATATCAACTCAATGAGCCCGTTTAATACGCCCCTGCACTGTGCTAATAGTGACTGCTGACTGTATAGATACTACAGTACCTCTGTCAATGCCCTCACGCATTCTAGATTAGTACCTCCTTAAACTACCATCCAAAAATGCTATTTGCCTGGTTTAGATTTCTCAACTTGCATTGTGTCACACCAGAAATGTCCTGTTGATTCCTTCTTTTCTCCCAATGCCTCTCACAAATTGCATGCTTTATCGAAAGTGTGTGCTGCAAGGCTGTCTCCTTCGTTACAGGCTTACATTTAAAGAGTCTTTGGAGTTGATGTTAAGGACAAGCTGTTACAAAGTCTGGAAAAGATTAGAAGCAAAGGATGGTGCACTGTCTGTATTTTTCTTTCACTATGTAGTATTTTTACCATACTTTTGTGGCCTTCGTAAAAAGTTGGAGAGTCAATGTTGACCTTGAAGTGAAGGCTGCAAGAGTAAAGGTAGTTTCTGCCCTACTTAATTTCATCACACATACACAATTACAATTGCTATCCTTGTTGACTGAAGCATGAAAGAATGTAAATTAGTCAATCTACATTTGCTTAGCCCATGGTGGATGTGGTTTCTGGTCATCTAATTTTAAGAAAAATTGTGGAACCTATGGCAGTTGCCATTCTGCTATTCTTCTAAATGTTTTAAGGTAATGGATCTCTTTCATGAATACTCAATGTCTGTAACTTTTTACTGCATTGCACCTGACTTCAGTCTGGAGGGCAGCAGATTGTTACAAGGGTAGCGTATGACCTCGTTTAGTGCCTCTGTAAATCACTTGAAAGGCAGTCACATGAGCTCCTGTTTGTAACTCAGAATGCATTTCACTTACCCGACTTCAAGGTTCATTGAAAAGATGAAAACATCCAACATCCGTAACTGTATGGTGTACAGTGGTCAAGTGACAGTTTAGTTCAGTAATTTGGGTGGGGGCACACTGTTCCATTTGAGGAGAGAGGGGGTGGCTTGACAGTGTTAAAGGTTAACAGTCATTATAGCACATCAGGGGTTTAATAGTTTAGGGGTGACAGATAAGTGTGTTGCTTGTAAAGCAATAAACCAGGCCAGTTTTGTGATCACTCAGTTGTTTACAGTATGTAAAGCTAGTCCAAAATTTTTGGGTTACCTCTTCTAGGTGATGACGATGCAAACTTTCTTGCCCTCCTCGGGGAACAACTCGTCCCGTTCCTGGATACAGCCGACAAGGAGGAGTGGGACAAACTAACAGATGATGAAAAATTGGAAATGTTGCAAGAGGTTCTTGAAACAGTTGAGATGGAGGAGGAAGAGGGAGCTCTTGATCAAGGAGATGGTGGGGATGGGAGGGAACGTCACCCTCAAGAACCGATTCCAGTCGTCTTTTATCCAGAAAATGTTGAAGGTCAGCTGGATGGTGACTTGGGGAAGCAGAGAGGACTGCAGTCTAGGAAGAGCAAACCATCAGATGGTGAGTGATGATACAGCTGATATAGCTTTTTTTCTGTCCTGCTGATGTTTAATTATTTTTTCTGGTTTGTTCAGCACTTTATCAGGAAAAAGAGTAAGTCCGTTATGTTATGTCTTCTCATCATACATGTCACTTTCACTTTTTGAAGCCTCGCAACATTTGGTAGTTTTCAAACTGACCATTTCCACGATGTTTTGAGGCAAAAGGAGGGACACCTCTGTAAACAGACATGTGTAGCCAGTCACTGAACACTTAATGAATATACAGTAAGGGCAAACTTCCTTTAAAAGAATGTTTCATAAATTTATATTATTATATCGCCAACAATTTTCATACCTGCATATTATTAAATGGCCATTAGGTTAGTTTATATTCACCCTACGGTTGGCAGAATATACAATACTCCAACCTCGTACTGTATTCTTAAAGGAATACTCCAGAGCATCCCCAAACTCATGTCATATATAAAAAATATTCAATAATGATCCTAGAGGAATGTTCCCATCAAAACTACATCCGCTTGTTGTATAAAATATTGAAATTGTAATGCATTTTACAGTACATTAATTTGAAGACACCTTTTAATATGAAAGATGCATCATGGCATGAAGATTGAAAAGTCGCACAGTGGCTTTGTTTGCTCCTCTTTCTGTGTTACTTCTAGTAGGGGATTTTTTGGACTATTAAAATATTTTAGTTGTTTAAAAGATCTGTATCTATGCACAATGACTCAGAGCAGATCGAGAGTTGTTGACATGTTTGCTTCATGTTATTATGTACTGTACTTTACAAGAATATTTTGAATATTGTCTAGACTATCATTTTCATATTTATCCATGAACTTTAAAGTGGTTGTAGGTACAGCCATTGTCATCACTGTTGGTTTCTAGTATAGAGCATTTATGACTACCTTACTGTAAGTCAGTCATCGGTCATTTGCTACTGTACATTTAGTGAGTGACTGAAAACATTGAACGATGCCAAAAAAACTGTTGTACATAATGAGTATGCTCATCTCATTCTGCTTATTTAAACCCAAACTTGTCTAAAATATGACATTAGCCAGTGGTGTTTTCCTTGAATTCAAAGTTGTATGTATGATTACTTATCATGTAAGGTTTGCAGTTGATTCCATCTGAGATGGGACTGCCCGATTCATTTTAGTCTTCTAATAATTGACACTAGTCACCATCCTTCCATTAGGTCAGCTGATGTAAGGCTTTGTCAAATGGTTTGTTATACCTGTCAGCTTCAGGGAATCCACTGCTTTTATGGAAGTTCATGGACATTGCTCCTGGGTGAAACAAAAGCAGCAATTGCAGTTAAAATCTTGTAAACACCATGCCTCTGATCGGCTGCAAAGAAGTTTCAATGTCGGTTTCAACTCGCACTGAAACAGTATCCTACAGTAGATAGCATCTGGCTTTCTTTGATTCTGATTTCATCACACTGCAATGCGATCAAATCTAGCCACAGATTAGCTTCACCATCAGGAAACAGTTTTCTTCGTCAGAAATGCCTTATGCAATTTACAAGTCAGCGTGAGCCATGTTTGATAAATTTGCAGTTTTTCCTCTTCAAGAAAGGTTTCAAAAAAGCGTTGGTCGGTCTTAAAATCCATGAGGAAATTCCCTCAGGCCAATGAAAACATCTTTAAAGCAGTAAGATAGTCGACACCATATAGCATTCGAAAATTGTTGTTTTAAGAGTAGCTGCATATGTTGACACAATGCAGAAGTAAGTGACGTATTTAAGAGTAGTGATAAACATGCAGTGACTGATTCTCACTATTTATGTTCTGATGGTTGTGGCCATGTTAGAGTTAAGTGATAGGGATTCAAATAACATCAACATTTTTGTTTTCCTTTTGAAACTTCTGAAGTCAGCCGTGTTCACAAGTTTGATCTCAGAAGATCTGTGCTCCGCTGATGAGGTGCACTTGTGGTTCTGGTTTTCTACCCTTTTAAATTTAAAAACAACACAGGAATCAACTGCTGTCACAAAAGCTTGTTCAATCATTCTGCAAATAGCAGAATTTTAAGCATCCAGACAGTGTAATACTGTACTTGGCATGTGTCGGCTAGAGGCTGAACGATGTTACTTGACAATAGAAAGAAAGTAATTACTGTATGTCAATCAACCCTGTACTGTAGATACTGGATCAACATTACTGGACTCACTTCAGTTGACTGTGTGCTACTTAAAGGAATTCTCCACCATCGCTTCTTACGTCTCTTAAAAAGAATGCAAACATTATTGTAGATAAGTCATCTTTCTCATTTTCAGGAAACATCTCAAAGAATTCGCAAAGTGAAGTATTTTAGTAAATATTCAAGGTAGGAGCCTGTTGCTAGAAATCAAACGGTTGTGACGTAGTACCGGCAAATCTAGATTGAACATTGCCCTTGATTTTTAGTTCAAGCTGTGGGTTATAGTACTGTTCTGATCTCTCAATTGTTGATAAAACCTTTGTTTCACCAGGGAGTGGCAAAGACCTACCGTACCTTTCAAAGCATTGTTCGGAGCTACTGTACCTACTTGTTTAAGGATTAGTTGACTTAAATGACGTTGGTCTGTGAATGATATTAAACTGGTACAGACGAATAAAGGATAGAAATACCTTTGAGCTAATTACGCAGCTTACCTTGCTTGGTTTAGTGGATCTTAAAGTATAAGAAGCAATTAAATTTTATCTCCATCACAATAACAGCTCTGCTTGTTTCATGTGTTTGGTAGGTTAGTATCTTACGGAATGCATCTTACTGAAAGTATCTTACTAGATGTATACATACATACGGTTTTCTTTATCTCTGAACGAAAGAGTTTGTGCATCCAAAACCTTGCCAGAAAAGGGAAGAGTGCAAAAATGGGAAACGGTTTTTGTCGGTTTTACGTCACTCATTTTCAGGCTCGTGCTGAAGCCCCCTTTCAAAGCGTTATTTCACATCATCTCAAGAAGCTTCGCCTGGTAAAATAGTTATGTTTAACTGATAGAACGGTAACGAATCTCCTATATTATGTGAAGTTTTTTGTCGGTGGAGAATTCCTTTAATATTCTGACACATGTTGTGAAGGCCTTTGGTTAGTCACCCCTGCACTTACCTGTATTCACCATTTTTGCAGGTGGTTAAAGTAACATTCAGAACCAACTTTAACAGAAGGTAATGCTGTTGAAGTACTGTAGGGTAGGTAGTTGTACGTCTTTACTGTGTATAATGTTTTTGCATCTTGTTCTTCCAAATTGGGTATGCGGTGACTATACACCTATTTCTTTAACAGATTTGTGGTGAACAATGATCTAACAATGGCAAATTCAGTTTTAAAGTCCCCCCAGTAGAGAGAAAAGAAACATAAATTGTAAATTTTTCCTTATGTTGATGTCCCGTTGATAATATTCATGAGTATCTGTTTTGCACCTCGCCCTAGCTTTTCAGATGGAATGTTGTTGGTTGAAGGTCATCAATGTTCACTGGCAGAGTTCAGGTAAATGTTGATGACCTTTAACCAAGTTAACAATATTCTACGTACAAGCTATGAAGAGGCATAAAACACATGCTCATGAATTATGGGATGTCAACATAAGAAATATTAAACAAAAAGCTTTTTTCTGTCTACTGGGGCATTTTCTGACTGAATTGTCAGATGGTTTGGTACCATAAATCTGTTAAATAGATAATACCTGATTTGGAAGAAGGTGCAAAAAGTTATGTAAGATGTACATTGCAGCTAGGTATCCTCCTTTAGAAGTGGTTCAACATCTGCTATCATTGACATTCTAGCTCTGAAGTATGTTAGGTCTTGTACCACATGTTTCTTTTGATAGCCATGAGAGGTTTATTTTCTTCAATTACTATTGTAGCAATTGACATGGAGCTTCTGCCAATGGAGAAGAAGCAGTGTCTTTGTTACTTTGATGTTCAACCTCAATGTTACCTTGAATCGCATTATCATTACCACCTTTACAAGAATCCAGTACTTCAATTGTATGAAAAGAATGACTGTTGTAACAGTTAACTCATATAAAAATGTAAATGTGTTTCTGAAAAGACACTGCACAGTTCCTTAATGAGAGTCCATATAGTAGTAGTAGATGTTCAGTCTGCAATTACTGTGCCGTACCTCTATAACTATGAAATGAACCCTTCATAGAGAAAAATGGACACTCTGTTCTGTCGCTACCGTCAGTTTCACAATAGAAATATTTTTGAGACTATGAAAACTGAGAAACTTTCCATAATTAATTTTCCCACCTTTCTGAATTCTTCCTGATAACAAAACTTGGCTTGTGGTAAAGATACAGTAGATCCTTGTTTTTTTTTTTTTTTTTTGAATTGACATTGTACATGCACGCAATTGTGCATTTTCATAATTCTTCATAGTATAACCTAAAAATTATGATGAAATCTCAAATATTATGATGAAATCTCTGGTATGGCTGTACTAAAATTAATAAGAAGTGAAATGTGTGCAATGTCTACAACTTTTGGTTACCCTTTACTGTAGTTATCCTGGCTTTTAGCCCTTTGTAGCAGCTAATGAGGGTTTTGAGCTTTGGAATGTCAGAGAAGACAGTAACCTCAAAGGGTTATAAGCTGCTTTTACTCCATATGTAGTAACTCCTTGCTTTAAAGCTGGAATATGAGTTGGAAATTTGTCAATGAAAGTCAAGTGCCATAGAAGATGTCATAGCCACTAGAAGAACATTGGGTAAGCCCCATTTTTGTATGAATTAATATTCATATCCATTTATCTTTTTGATTTCAAGTAACGGGGATTGATTGCCATGCTTTCTTGTATAGTCTGACTTTTGCAAGGCCAACAAAAATGTCGAGACAATTTTCATATTCAAACATCTGAAGGATGAGTTCATAGTTCTCATTCAGATTTTGTGACATGTCATCTTTTCCTCTACTTTCTCTTTCCTGAAACACTGACAAAAAACAAAGGTAGATGATCTAGTGATAACCAGCACAACTCATATACCAGCTTTAAGTAGCCACACAAGTAGCAGATGGACATTGACCCCCCGTCACTGATAAATCCAGTAAGTCATGCCGGGGGGAGGGGTGGAATATCTGTTTTTCTTTGTCATGATTTTATCAAGTTGATGCACATGTACGGTAGTAGATAGACAGTGACCCTGCCAGCAGTTAATCATTTGCATAGATATTTATGGGGGTGTTCCCACATGTGTCCCTGGAATTTTACTGCCCCAAGTCGTGGACAGTCGACTGACTCCGAACCCTTAAGAATGTTCCCAGTGCTGCATGTCACTGTGGTTTGAAATGGCAACATTTCATTTTATCCTGACTCAGAGGTGTTGTAACTAAAAAAGAAAAAGACAAAAAAAACTTTATGTAGTCTCTTAATTTATCAAATTAAGCAGATGACAGCGTGGGCTTGCCGGGTGTCGATTGAGGTATAGATTGTTTGGTTTTTGCTGAATAAGATCCACTCTGTCAATGAAACATACGATACCATTTGAGGCAGTGATTTATGTCCTTTGACTATCTGGAGCGACAAGACCTTTCTAATCACAAATATTTAACTTCTGGACAAACTTAATAGAAGGAAAGTGTGGGAGTATTTCTGTCACAGTTTCAGAACAAAAGCCTGTAATGCTATTGATAACTGTTTTGATATTCTTCTACTGTAGGGTAATGCACAGTCAGGAGTTAATGCAAGCCATGCATGAGGGCCCCCCACCCGAGTGCATCCGGCGATAGCATTAACGCCTGGGAGTGCGTTATCGTCCGTTAATACACAGGTCCAGCGTTGATCAACATTGTTCATTCATATACAGATTTTGATGAAAAGAGAGGGATGACAGGAAATTTGTGCTTGTAACAACCATATTTTTTTTTAAAACAAATCCCAAGAAAAGTTAAAACACACTAAACACATGTCAGCAATGTTTATGCACAATAGACAAAAGTACCAGAATTGTTTTGTGTAAAATAGCAGATGACCAAATGGTTTTATTGGATTCATCAACTGGTGATTGTGCATTATTGTTTGGATAATGTACAGTCACCTGACTGTAATGGACTAATAGGAGTTGAGGATACTTACCCAAGTATGAATGAATTATAGATAATTCTCAGACAAGTTTATCATGATTCTGAAAACAGTGTAGACACAGGAATGAATTACGATGCATATTTTGGGTAGTTAAGTTGCCAATATTACACTTGATTTTTAAGTTATGTTATCCAAGGATTACAAAAATGTTTACCTCAGGGAACATATGTAGTGAACAGTAGTACAGAAAGCTATGATAGCAATGCCTTTTTATCAACATTTGGTTTATTTCCAAGTTTCTAAGGTGTGTATTGCCTTGATATAAAACATTAAGCATCGTTCTCCAGTTTACAAAATTTAAACTGTAGGGAGGATATGATGTGTTATCCAAATGAACTACAGTACATTTGCCTTTTGTTCAGCAAAGGCTATGTCGTGGATGCTTTAATGCTCGTTCATAGAACTAGTTTGTAATGATTTAAATCCTGTCTCATAATGCAAACTGTCCCACTGCATGCATATCAGTTCTTAGGTTTCTATAGCAACCATTGAAGGAACATGAATGTATAGTAGTAGTTGTGAGAATCATATACATTTCAGTGCTATGTTCGTATTATAGATGTGCATCTTGTGAAGATTGTTATAATACCAATTGATTCAGCTGTTAAAATAACATTGTTTTATTAATAAACAGAAATTTGTGCACAGGTTAAATTCAATTTTTTGTCTATTGTCAGTGGCCTAATCTCACTGACTAATCTTATACTTGGTGTGTGTGTTAATGGTCATATTAAGATGACCCCTACTGATTTGGTGGAGGTCAAAGGTCATGTGAGGTCACCAAAGGTCATATTGTGAAACCCTTGAAAACACACTACATCTCAAGAAGCATAGCTATGACTAATGATGTGATTAGTGCATGGATTGGTCATATTAAGTAGATGATCCCTACTTTTTGGTAGAGGTCAAAGGTCATTGAGCTCATCAGAGGTCAAAATGTGAGAACCTTGTAAACACAATATTTCTTGAAGAGTAATCTTGACTGATGTCATACTTACTTTGTGGTCGGTCGTAGTTAGTAGATGATCTGTATTGTTTTTGAAGGCCAAAGGTCATTGTAGGTCAGCAGAGGTCAAACGGTGAAAACCTTGTAAGCGTTGTCTCAAGATGTGTAATCTTGACTTATTTCATACCAAGTGTGTGGGTTGGTCATAGTAGGTAGATGATTCCCAATGATTGTGGTGGAGGCCAGATTTCATTTTAGGTTACCAGTGGTCAAATTGTGAATAAATATAAAACTGTGTTGTACACACAGTGGTCCAAAGAGCTCAGTACAGGCATGGTCTCTCTAGAAGGGTAAGTTGCTTGAATTTCAAAATTGGTACGTACAGTACATGTTGTCGCGTGTTCTTCTTGAATATTTTCAAGGAGTCACAAAGCCCTTTGACTTTCTTTCATATTTTGCTTTCAACTTCTATTCATAATCTATCTGTTGTGCATACCTATGGTTCATTGTGAAAAAGATGCTACAAGAAATGGTAATACTTTCCATCATTTGAAGTGATTCTTGACAAATAAGATGCATAATGTTAATCTTCCTTGTAAGCTTATTTATTTCTACTGTGGATATCACTTGTCTTGTCTGCAGTAGTTATTTGGTTCCTTCAACAAAGGAACCTATGCAGCCAGGTTGGCATGTGTGTGTCTGTATCTGTGTGTGTGTCTGTGACACTTGCTTGGGTGCACTCTAACTCAATAAGGGAATGTCGGATGAGAGACAAACTTGGTGCGTTGATCTGCCATATTGAGAAGGTGTGCCCTATTGTTTTTGGTGTAGGTCAAAGGTCATTGGTGGCACTGGGGCAAAACTCTGATAACCTTTTTTACTCAATATCTCAAAGTTGAAAGTTTGGAGAGATTTTATACTTGGTGCATGTATTCATTACAGTAAGAAGATAAATTTGATTGGTTTTGGTAGAGGTTGGGAAAATATGATAGTTCAGTACCACTGTATGTATGAAAACCAGTGGGGAATCACCGCCGGGGTTACTTTGTATGCCATCGTATAGAGTGAACATATTGGAGATGCTACCAAATATTACAGTACTTGCATGCTACTTACATGCAATGTTCTCCTTTTTACATGATGTTGAAATGCTCTCCTTATAGTAGAACCCTGTTTTGCTGTAATTTATAATTCACATTGTAAACGTCACTTGTAATGGATATATTCAGCACCACCAGATTTATGCTAATGTTCTTTTTTCTTTTAATAGAAAGGTCCTGATTGGTTGGAGTTACAGTTTAAGAGCAATCCCTCTTCAGATCCTTTTATGTTGTTAGTAATTATTGGAATGCTCATCATAAGGTGTCTGTACTTAAGTACAAAGAGATTAGAGAACAATGCATTTTTATTTGAGAAAAGCAATTTGTCTCGAGGGATTCAAAGTAACATCCTCTCCTACTTACAGTTAATCTATAGTAAGCTTTTAATCTGTTGATGAATTCATCGAATGTTATAGTTGAGAGGCCCTTCAATTGACAGCATATTCTTCCCCTCTCTTTTGCTGAACACAGCAGGTTGCTGTGACCACTGATACTGACATGGTAGAAAAATAGGCCTATTTCTCACCTGTATCAAATAACCCAGTGAGCAATGTATTTCTCTTGCCTTGCAACGGAAACCTCAGGATGATAAAGAGGGATGGCCTTGCTGCTGTAATTCCAGAAACATACAACCATATAGTTTAAAAGTAGCAATGTATGGTTTACAATATCAGTGAGAAGCCACAAAGGGATGTGAAAAACCCTTACCCTCTTTGAAAAGTAAGTATAGAGGTCATTCATTGAGATTCAGTTTGTCTTGGTAAACTAGATCACTGTGGTTGTTAGCTTGATATTTTATTCATATGCTCCCAGGCAGCTTGTGTTTTTCAGCGGTTTATTCATCCGGAGTAGATGTACCACCAGAATCACTGTTTATTTAAGTCTGATGATATGATGAAAGCCAGCTTCTCATTAACATGTAAACATTGTCTGTTTTGTTCATCCATTCTTTATGTTGAGATTTTCACTAAGTATTCCTAAAGTATTCCTTTAAGACTGTTATCTTCGGAGGGTCATCATTGGTGGATTCTTTGAAGCTGAAATTCTAAAGCCCAGGGCACCCATGAAGCCTTTCTTGGTTTGATTTGTCAAATTCTGGATATGTTGAGTTGATTCATCACATTGATCAGCTCATTATCAAAGCTGTGGACCTAATTCTGTATAAGACTAATCATGAGAGAGAAGACACTTTGAAAGCCTCAATGGCATTTTCATAAAATTCATCCAATTGAGATGAACCCAAAGATCACATAGCAGATCACATCAGTGTTTGAGTAGCATTCTACTATACATCAGTACTTGTATCATTAGTATATGATTCACTGCCATAGTATTACTTTTATCACTTCATCTGCTTGTTCTCATTTATCTCATTTATATGTAGATCTGTTGTAACATTCTCCATGTGTCAGTCTCCTAGATGTAATCTTTTGAGCACAGTCTTCAGTTTCTCGTAGCTAAGAGTACAGCTCACTTTGGAATGTGTCAAAGCATATCTTCCTATGTAAAGAGAGAGTTGACATCTAAACATTATGGTTTAATTTGAAAAGGATAGGTAGTTTCAAGAAAAATATATCCATTTGCAATTTTTTTGTATATTTTTCCTCCAAATCAGCCAAATAATTTTAATCCTGTAAAGATTATGGACAGAAACTGGCCAAGCAAACACAAACTTGTGACTAAAACAATCTCCCAGTTAACAGAAAAGGCACTTTAGAAACTCAAAACTTCCTCAAGTGTCCTGCATTTATTGAAAACTTTCAATTCAAACTATATTTCCTATCAGCTATGGGGTTTATCTGTCAGGAGTCAAATCAAGCTTGAGTGTTAATCTTTGCAGGAATCAGGAATGCTTTATGGCTCATTTAGAAAAAAACAACGCACAGAAATGTATTGTAAAGTTCTTAGAACCTATAGATACCAGAATAAGACTAATACTGTATCATACAGTAGGCTTCATAAATTTGTATTGTACAGTAGCTGTTTGCATGCAAAGTGTTCCTTTTGCATGCAAATTAAGTGGAGATTGAGTGTAAAATGAACCAAATTATACTTTCTAATAGGAAAGCAAGAATTACCTTTATCTCGTTGTACCTTGAACTCCTCACAACTGATCATTTTCACAGTTATGGAAACTGGACTTATTCCCCTTTAAGTTGTCACAATATTGTGATGTGTGTCCCAAAGTGCATTGTTTCCCTGATCATATTTCCATGTCTAGGTTATCAAAAAGAAACAAAAAAAAACGAAAACTGATTTATATACAAAGAGTGATTCATGTGCTGTAAAAACAGAGGATAGGACTTGATTCAGCAGAGCACAGGAAGTTTATTTTATGTGTGCCACAATTGTACTGTTACCACATCAAATATTATACCTTTGATATCAACCTTAAGGTCACAAGGTCAAATGGGTGAATGCCCTTCTGAACCAAACAAAAAGTGTAAGACATGACAAGGATAGAAAAATTGCATTATAAGTTGGGACCTTTCACAGTTCATTTATAAATAAGTACACATAATGGCAGGTCATAGAGATATGTGAGGACAAACATGTTTCCATTCTTGTCTGAATTTCTTGTGTAATTGTCATCAATCTCACGCACAGCATGCCAGTGGCTAATGTCGAGTGACCGGAATGGTATCAATCAGTTTCATGAAAGATACAGTACAGGCCAAAACAAATGCAAAATCAGTCAGCCTTTTTTCTTTCCCTAGCTGACAGGTTTATTGGAGGCCTGCATGCAGGAGAAGAGCATGTGAATTCCATTTTGTGAGAATTGTATCGCCTGATATTGCAAAACTGCTCCAATTTGAATGATCCACTTGATATTAGTTAGAAAATTTCTCTGCAGGGAAAATGGAACTCCTGAAGAACTTAAAGGCCATCCAATACCCTTCCTTCATCTTGAAACTAATTTAGGGAATGTCACTGTTAGGTCCTCTTTCCAAAAGGTGTTGCAAAGATGGATCCTTATTTCAGATCGATAAATTGCAAGAAATGAAGAAAGGTGACATATTTGTTTGAATTTCTTTCTCTCTCAATGGAACTATTAAACCTGGAGACTATGCTGTTAAATGTAAAAGTAAATTTTTTGTTTGTACTTGTAGAACAGAGCTTACAATGATTCTTAAAGGTGTGGTGAAATGAGACAGAGAACTGACTTGTTTCAGAGAGTACTGTAGCGGTGGTCAGTCTTTTTGGATTGTGGCAAAAGCGTATTCGTCTGCACCATCTGATGCCTCACTTACCTGTCCCCACACAACTGATGTGTTTAGTTGTGTAGAGACTATCATTTCATGCATGCTGAGAGTGACATTTAAACCTTCACCTTTGACCCTTAAGCACACCCAGCCCATATCTGAACAATTGCTCAGTTTTTGCTGATCCATTCACAGAGTATATTGAGGCATTATACTCGATTTTTTGCAGTGATTTCAAATTTAGTTTTGTTAAAACCTCCACAAGACTTGGTTGTTGGTCTCCTGAGGCAGGATGGCCGGCTAAAAGGTTATGACTGATCACTTTTCAGTACCACCATTAATTATTCACCACAATACAGATCAATGACATTGACCGACGATCATTCCGCCTTTGTTGCAAACGTTTTCATATTTATCCATCCTCAAACAGCTGATCTTGTATGGATACTGCAGAGCTGTTTGTCCTTGTGAAGGCTTGTGTAACAGCAATAACAGTCACTGCCCAGGGCTGCATTTGTTTCTTCTTCCTGTTTTTATGTGCAGTATGTGTCTGTATGTGTGTACATTACATTAATGAAACAGTACTCTTCAGTGACTCATTTGCTCTTAGCGAGGAAATCAAAAGGAAACCGATCTGCAAGAAATCATCTCACATCACAGAGAATAGACAAAGTTTGTTAATTTGATGGTTTTAATAATTTTTCAGATATCTGCAAGTTTTATGAGTTTCATCTAAATGTTAGAATTATGATCTCTTCCAACTTCCGAAGTGGTTGTAGTTGGAAGCTAGAAGTAGGAACGTTGACTAAAGGCAAGTAGAATGAGAAAAGTAGCAGACAAGTACCAGTAAGGGTGTCCTTGGTAATGTAAATTTCCCAAATTAGGAAATTCTGGTAAGTACTGCTATGTCATAACTAAATTACTCCTTCAGTTAAAGGCCCATGACATTTGTACATTGCCTAGTACATGTGTAATTATGGAATCATAAGGCTGCTTATTAAAGTTGCACTATGAATGAACTGTGGTTTACTACTTTGTTTTGATTTTATTTACTTACTATTTTGAACGAACATCATTTTGTTTGAAAAAAAAACATCTCAAAGTATCTTGCTGGTAAAGTAATCATAAATTATTGGAAGAACTGAAGCATTTTATAGGTAATAAGCTACTGTAGTTCACTAAAACTCCCCAGTCAGATTTCATAGTTGAAAGCTTTCCACAAGATTTGTTTGCACTGTTAAACAGCCAGTGAATTTAGACCGCAAGTTTCACATCAGAATTTTGTCCTTTATACTGTATCTGAAGATAATTCTTCTGAAAATGTCCCAGGAAATATGTGGTTTCATGCATTCAGGATACGTCAGAAGCTTGCTACGCACACAGCACCCACACATTGATGGCCAAGAAAACGTTGCAGTGTAGTTTCCCTTGTATATAATGCTGTAACTCGGCCATAATTGATGCCTGCAATGTTTCCACTTCAATTGGGATTATTTGTAGAGAAAATGTTGACTACCAAGTTGCCATGAGAACCTATTTCATGCATATTACATGTCTGTCAGGAGATTTAACTTTCAAAAATCCAGAGGTGAGCGTGAAAATTGAGAAATGAATATGTCGAAGCATACTGTAATTTTCTTGTCATTTTCTTTTTCTCTTTTTGTATGTGTGTGATGGGTCACGTGACCCAGAGGGATTTAAGCACTGACTTAAGATCTAAAAACTGGAGTAATTAATTCAGTGGGAGAAAAAATCAACGCTTACTTTTGGTGGATGTGTCGATAATGACCAACCCACGCTCATATGTGAATACCATAAAAGTTTTTCTAAATGACCACAGGAAGAAACAAACGTAGCGTGCAATTAAGTAATTACTTTACTAGATCAGCCAATAAGTCACGTTCTGTTAAAGTTGTCAGTGTATACACAGTTGTGAGTTTGTGTTTTTTTTCATTTCTTTTGGTAGTCCTTGGCCGAAGCTCAGCCAGTTCAGTAATAATGGACCTTTGACAAGAATTATAAGCTTCTAGAAATTTCCAAGTAACAGAGTCTGTTGTAGATGCATAAAATATCAGTGTTTCACAGATTTGACCTTGTGATTTGAAAACATTGAGCAGGTATTGAAAAAATGCTGAAGATGGTACTGGAAGATTGGGATTCACAGGTAGATGGCACAAAAGCTTGAATTAGTTTCTATAATGGTATAATTTACAGATTTGTGAGCATGACCTGTGACAGAGGGGTATTCAGATGACCATATTAAAGGGACTCACAGATACACATCTTAGATGTATCCCTTGCTTCACTAATGCATTAACAAACCATTATGTATTAGTCTTTTTGGTATTTACATCTGTCTGGGAGATAATCAATTTTTGTTTTGGCTTTTCTATTCTCTTTCTCTGCAATGTTGCCAGTAAAGACTGAAGGTTTGGATATCTGCAGAATTTTTAAATCATTTTAATTAAGTTTGGATTTAATTTGATCAGCTCTCTCCTAGGTGGCACTGTTCTTTGATACCGTGAAAAGAAATGTCATTAGGTGGGAAGAGCTTTTCTTGCTCTTTTTGAGGTCTAATGGCAGAATTAACAGAATGTGTGAAGTGTTTATGGTACAAGAAAATAAAAATGAACACTAGCATCTTGCACGACATGGCCTTGGTCAGTACATTGTATTAAAGCCATTTAGACATATCATTATGAGGGGCTGAGATGGTATGAACTGGTCTGATGTGATTGCTGTAGCATTTAGCCCAAATCCAATGCATATTTTTAAATCTAATGCATGCTGCATACAACATCTCTTTTCTAAGACATGATTACATTTGTGACAACAATAAGAGTATTCATTTTCTTTTGTAATGCTGATCATTAGCAAAGAATGTTATCAGGAGATGCGATTGTGTCTCAACATCCCAAAGATCTGTCTAATGGTACATTCAGTTTTGAAAGTTGAATATTTTAGTTTGGGAAGGAGTCCAGTTTGTGTTAGAGCAAATGTAGAGGGCAGTATTCAAAGTTGCCAATGGAATCTGGAATGGAAGTGGTCACGAGATGTGTGGAGATAGGTAAGTCTAGTGTATTCATTGATTCCTAAAATTTGGAGTCAGATAAAATTTCTCTCATACCTGCGGGTACCCCACCAAATGGTGCCTTTATTGTCAAGATTGGTATTTTCACAGTATTGTACATCACATTTCTGTGGAGCAAACTTATGAGTAAACTACATACACTTTCCTAAAACTTCTCATAAATAGGTCCACCTGTTTTCCTCGAGAAAAAAAGAGAAAATCCCATTTGAGCTATTAGCTGTGTGTATGGTAAGGTGTAATCTGGCAATCTGACACAGTGTGTTCACACAGTGGTTGTGTTGTTTTCACTTTATGAAGGAATCCTTTAGTGATTTTGGATCCATGTATAATGGAATGCCATTCAGGTACCAGGGTGCTACCTAGGGTTACCCGTGAAAACACTAGTTAAATCCATCACTTACAAGTATCCAAACCAGGTGAGTTTTTGGATATTTACTGACCAGTACCTAACACCTACAGTAATTGTCTTGTATGTACAGTAGCTGGAATCTTTTGCTTTGTGTGGGACAAATGCTGAAAGTGTGATTTTCCATAGGAACAGAACGTTTTTGATTCTAAATCATGCAGTGATATACAGTAGGTGACCAATTTTCTATTGACTGTATATGCTGAGCCTATACCGGCTTGTAAGAATATAGAGAGCATGTAAAACTGTGTAATGTATTGTATTCCTTTATCTTTGTAGAGTATGAACTAGTGCTCAAGAGGTCTGCACAGTACAGGGTTCTTAAACTTCTTTGTAAATGACTTATCGTTACCTATCTCAACATATCTATTGAAACTTTTGTTTCAGTACCTTAATATTATGACTGTTTCCCTTAATTTCACTTTATCTCTCTTTGACCCATATTGCAGTAATCACCTGCATCTCAGATGAACATCCAAATGTGCTTGTTGACGGATATTTGGTTCAAGGATTTGTGACTGCCTCTTATTTCTGTGCTAGTGGCCATTAGAATAATCCCTTAATTTGAGAACCAATTGGCATGCATCTAGAAAGAGCTGACATCATTCAAAAATTGCAGAGTGAAATCCCGAGTCACAATCCATCGAAACTGTGTTTATGTCTACATGTATCACCGTTTTTGAGATAAAACTTATCAGAGTTTGATGAAAATGCAAAACTTATGATGCTCACATGTTGTACTGTACAGTCAGTACAGTATTCTGTTTATAGGCCTATATTGTTTTTTAATTATTGTGTTACACATTGGTAAGTGATATTTAAAATTAAAGAAGGCAATACTTGCGTCCAAAGTGAAATTATCAGGGCATGTTAAAATTCTCAATTTTCCCAGAAATAAAGTTTAAGCAGAGGAATTAGGATAAATAACATGAGACATATCATATGATATCACATGCAAGAGGTCTGTTCCTGTTATCCGGCTCACTATTTTGGTTTTGTGATTGTAAGACATGCAGTTTAGATGGAATTCATTCAACACATCTTCACATTGACAGAATTCTTGTATTTACAGTACGTAAGTGAATAGATCAGTCGTCAATAACCTTCAAATTTTATGCCATGTTTGACCGGTTGCAAGTGGCATGCCCGCTCTGCCAAAAATTCTTCATTGTGTATTGCAACACCAAGCACTACCTGTCAGTTACACTCATGTTGCAGCGAGCAAAAATTGTAAAAGACTGCTGATGTCAATTTGCATCAATTCATTTTATCTCTCTGTCTTACAGCTCATTCAGTTTCAAGCCTCTCTCGAATTTGCTGCCTGAAATCTGTCAAATTACGCTTCTCTCTGTCGTCAGAGAAAGTTTCGACACTTCACTCTGACTAGAGTCAAAATTGAATTATCCATTTTTCTTTTTTTCATTTTTTTTTTTTTTTAATGCCTAAGTTTTCAGTCTGGAGGCAATTGTACCTGTAGATCAGTTCTCTGAATTACATATTGCAGGATGAGATTACTTTTGTGAGCAGCAAGTCACATAGAAGGCCGTGCATACTGCATATATTACCGACTGAAGTTGCATTTTGTTTTGTGGAGTTGCACCATATTCAGTTGTTACCAGATTCACTCATATTTATTTTGCAGTGACATTTGCCATCGTGGCAAGTTGTCAATATCCTCAAATCCCAGTTGCAAGCTGATTAAAATAAGTCTACTCTGTTTTTGGTATTCAACTGTTCCACATTAATCCTTCGGGATGCATCAGCTGTAAGTTAAACATGTTACCCTAGACATGGGGTATGCACATACTCTACAGTATTAACTGCATTGCTATATAAAGTTTAGACATGCATGTAGGCTTTGCATTGATATGTAGTTATGTTGAACCTAATGAATGTTTGAATCTGAAGTGTCTCAAATAGTGCTCATGATTGAATAAACATCTTTATTGAAAACTACCATAACAAAAAACTCTGACAAAATGTTTAAAATATGTTTTTGAAATTTGGATTTATATTTTCCTTCTGCATCCTTTTAGATTTGAAGTAACAATTTACCGCTTGTAATCTCACAATGTGTACATCCACATGTGATGTATAGCTTCTGTCAAGTTATTGTGTGTTTGTGTCTGGTCACCTTCCTTACGTTGCTTTATTTTACTTTAACAAGGACTCTTTGTGCCACATGTTTACAAACAACCAGCACTTTTTTTTTTAAAAGAAAAGAGGTCTTGCAGGTTACTGTAGCATGGGCCTACTGTTTTGAAGTAACAGTCTAACTACTTGTATCCCAAACTTGGAGGGATAGTTCTTCCATAATAATTTGCAGTGGGAAAAAAAAAATCATTGGAACTGTTGAAGTTGGAGTACAGGCTGACTAAATCTGTGAAAGATATCAGAAAAAATGTAACTAGGAAACTCATTAGAATGACACTTTTTTTTTTTTGGAGGGGGGGGGGGAGGAGAGGAGGGAGCCAGTACAAGTCCAATTCAGAGCAGTGTTTTATCCTGGTCATTTTTATTAAATTTTACCAATTCACAGCACGTACTCCCTCACCTCATATAACGCACACGTGTCTAAAAAACGTGAAAAAGACACAAAATAAAATACCCATCCAAAACGGGTCCAGAAGGGTGGTAAAGGATGAGGATCACTTGGATATTGATGAAAATTGAAGAAACTTGGAAAACGGAGGCCGATATAAGCAGATGCAAATCGCAGCTGGAAACTTTGCTGGCAGACCAAAAGGCTGGCAAGTATGGAAGGACGGTGACCGGATACGCACACACGCACAAAATTGCCATGATGCTAGACCATGGTCAATACGGTAATGCGTAGGTTATATGAGCTGAGTACGTCGCTAGCGAATTCCCAAACCGAGAAGTTTTGGGGAATCAGTTCTAGAATGGTGAGAGACTAAATTTTCTGTTATTCATCGTAGGAGTTGGTGTGCATTCTTCTCCATTGTGTCGTTGAACTCAAACTATTTATTGCAGAGAATGCTGAGTTTGGCACCATAACATCGGACCATTAAAAGTGTGTTTTTACTTTTTGTTTTCATGTGATAATTGTTGTTGCTAATTTTTTAACAGTGGTATGATGATGAATTCAACCAACCACTTTTAAGCCCCTTCCACACTTTGCGACTGGATGTGATGCAACTCCTCGTGACAAGATTATTCAGATGTGTCCCAAAGTGTGGAATGGCTTACAAATAGTCGCAAGCAGTCGAGCAACTCAGTCATGAGACAGAAATGTGTGTCTGATCAAAATGGTGACTTCTTGAAGGAAACCTGTGAAGATGAGTTGATTGAAATGCATGTGGAGAAAGTATCCTTGTACCTTTCCTCTTTGACATTATAACATATAAGAAGAATATCCAACCCAAATTTCATCATTAGCTGATAAGTTCATCTTTTTGGCAAACATTTTCATTGAAAAAACGTTGGACAAGTGAACATTGCACATGCACCCAGTATGTTTACGTAGTATACTAGACTGCCCATACAGAATAATCACAGCAGTGCCTAGGGTAAACTTGACGACTTGTATGCTTGCCTCTATTAACTAGACTACTTGAAAGAGGTGAAGACTGTGAGAGATACCTGCTCTGTAAAGTGTACAGTTGGGTACATGGAACACTAGGCCTAAATAATCACAGAAGTGCAAAAAATGTTCCACAAATTCTCTCTTTTGATCTCTGACAATTTGCTTAGTGGGGACACCTCGCTGTTAAAACTAGTCAGTCCTCAGTCTCAGCAAGACGTGTGACATAGTGTTGAAGGGGCTTTAGAGGGAGTGGTTCCCTTAACGTCAGTCTATGACACTGACATTGAACAGAAGTTAATCCATTCACATCGTAAACACATACCCATTGCTCACACTAATGCATTGTTGGACTCCATGCAACATGCAACACTTCTTGCAGTACGCCAAGGCTTAGCCTCATTCAGGTTTTGCTTTTGAAAGACTCAGCATGTTGCTATTTGCCCGAGGATTCCTCCCATAGCAGAATTTAAGATTGTGACATCTTGAATATTCTTGTGTTTTCCTTCTGTTTCATATATTTATTGATTCTACTGTAGTTTAATCCTTCTGTATGTTTTTTCTCTGTTTCTATATTTTTGCATCATCAACTGAGATGTTGAGGGTGTTTGAGTTTTTTAACAAACTCCCATCTTATCTTCATCCTTCCCCGAGAAAAACGACTGCTGTGAAAAAGAAAATTTTTTTTGTGTGTGTCTGTTTGTTTCATGTTTTGATGCAAGTACTTAGTGAAGCTGCACAAGACTAATCCTAAAATAGTTCATCCTGTGGAACGGGATTTGTTTTTCATCCTCAAAATTTGCAAAGGCAGCATCTTCAATCTCACTGAAAATTTTGCCCTCACCCTGCGAAAGAATCCAACTTCGATCGTTAACCTGCGGGCACAATTTGTCACAATTCAAAGATTTGAGCAAAGCAGGATGAGAGCAATAAGAGAGAGAAAATAAGAAAATTGAAGGGCTGAATAAAAGGTAGCTTTTTGTTTTACTTGCAATACAGTTTTAATTCACAAGCAGTTCAGAACACCTTGCATAAAATTTTTTTCCGCCGTTTTCAACGTACTTCATCCTTTGAATGACTTTATTGGTTTCTGTTATTGAAGCTAAGTCACAGTGTAAAATCTAAGAACATATTCAGCAAACAGCTGTCTGCCTATATCATACAACATAGATTTATAAACTACTGGTCAGAGCTCGGGCTATCTCTAACCAAAGCTGAAGTGACTTGTTTTTAGTATTTCTTTCAACTTAATTTCTATGTGCAGAACTGGAAAAGTAATACCTGATTTTGGATATTTTCCCATCGTTGCATCATGAACATGCAATTTTCCAGAGAAGACTCTTTCTCCCCAGTGAATTGATGTACATAATTTTTATAGTGATTGTACTAGGATGGGGGAGGGGGCAGGGATCTTTTTTTCATGTTTGTTTCTGACTTTTGCAAGTGAAAATAAAATACTAAGTGAGGAAGAAGAAAGTTACTGACTGACATACTGTCTAAATTCCCTAATACACACACATTAACGAGCAAGGGGTAAATGTAGATGCTTGCGAAAACCCAGTGAGTTATGGGCAATCATCATTGACACAGTATCTATGTCCTGCTGTATCATTCAAAGTGAAAGACAAACAAGGGCAAGCCTAGATACAGAGGACACAGTGCCAGAATTGATTTTGAGTGCACTTTTAGCTAGGTTAAATTCAATGCATTAGTGAAGCAAGGGGTAAATATAGTCACTCATGAATACCCATACCAACGAGTTATGGGGAGTCATTCTGTTGATTATAAACAATGCACATGAAAGAGCTGAAGAAAACTTTCTTGTGAAACTTGTTCCAGCATTAAGATAGTATTTCATTTTAATTTTAGTTTGTCCCTTACTGTACTTTTTTTTTTCCAATTACCTACTGGATTCATTGCACTGAAGTTGGCTGCACACAACAGGCTTTTAAAAGATTTTAGATCAGACCAGCTGTACAAAGTCGGTTTCAAACTTGGAAACTACTGTAGGATATGCCCATCAGAAAGATCAATTGAAGAACTTGTGGCCCCCGACGATTTGGCATTAATGGATTGTGTCTGCTTTATTATAAGAATTGGATTGCGGGTAATAATTTTAATGCTCTAAAAACAATACCATCAATACATTTGAACTTTATGAGAATCATATTAAATGTGGTATTTGTGTAACTTTTAAGTTGAAAGTGCAGTACCACATTGGAAATACTTCATTGATCACATAGCTTGTATTTAAAGGAATGAATTTATGCCTATATATAATGCTGTACTTTGTAATTCATTAGCATAAATTAATAGATACAATCTACTACCAATATTTTGTTGTACAGGTATACAGTATAGAGCAGAATGAATGTATGCATGCCTATTAGTTTATGCCTGCTGTTATGTTATTGTTATGTATCTTCATAGTTCAAAATACAGTTCAGTTGGTTGACAAAACTTTTGAATGGTTGTCAGAAGTTCAAGTGTCATAATGAGTTTGGTAGGACAGATTGATTTCGCTGTAAGGAACAGTCATAATTTGTACTATAAAATGAACTTTTTGAAAGTTGGGATGAATTAAAGTGTGCATGTAGACACTAGTGCATGTTGTTGCACAAAGTGTGTATTTTACAGTGTTAATTGTGCACTAACAGAGTAATGCTGAGCTGGTAGTGCACTTTAGCACTGTCAGAGTGTGCTAGTCATTTAGTAGTGTATATTAAGTGAAATAGTGTACTAATAGTGTATGTTACTAATTGTGTACCTACAGTACTAGTACACTAGTATTGTGTTTTTGTACTGTAATAGTATGCTGTAGTACTGTATAGTTTACCTGTTCAGTGTAATAGTACATTTGAATACTAATAGTGTGCTAATATAGTGTTGTAGCGAGTGTCATAGTGTGCCAGTATTGCACTGTGTTAACAGTATAACACAGTTGTAATGCTGTAATAGCTAGTGCACTAGTAGTGTACTAGGTTAATGCATTAAGAGTGTAGTACACTTAGGTAAATTAGTGTACTAGCAGGGTATATTTTCTAGTACTTAGTGCACTAGTAGTGTTGTTGTTGTGTACTAATAGTGAGGTACTTTACTGTATACAAACAATAATAGACATACACATTCACCCTCACTGTTCAGCCCAACAAGGGCGAGCCTATTTCTAGAGGGCTCTGTGTCAGAATAGATTTTGATTGCACTTTGAGCCAGGTCAAACTTTAATGGACTCATTGAGTTGGTTCACAAATTTCCAGAGATTTTTTCACATCTGTTGAGTATAGCACTTGTGTTGATGTAAATGATCAAACTAAAGAGATTCTGAAGATCTAATGCATAAAGTGAAGCAATAGAGACAGGGTAATTAAAGATTGATAGCACTGATTGAAAATCTGTAACCTGACACAGCACTAAGCATAGACAGCTCCTTTTGATAAAAACAACAATTTCTCAAGGGAAGTTACGATAGATACATGACTAATGAGCCTAACTATAAGTATTTGCCATATACAACAGTTTCCTTCAAACGTAACAAAATAAACAATATCAACTCAATGGGCTGCTTTAATGCATGAGTAAACAAGCAAGGGATATAGTACAGTCGCTCTTGAATAACTCACACCAGTGAGTTGGGAGGAACATACATTATGTACCATTGCTGTAGTTCCTAGCAATACATGTTTACTTACTCATAACTACACAAGACTGTACATGTACTGTAAGTAATAGCACAAACAGTACCATTACTTTGTGGATGTGCATAGTGAATAAAAATGACCAGATTTGCATTCACTACTGTTAGCAGTTTATAGTCAACAGTGCTTTTGACAGGCCTGTGATCAGCGTTAAACCTCATACTGCAGTATAAATTGAATTGTGAACAGTACTTTTTCTGTGCTATACATATACAGTAGTGCACAAAACAGCTAGTTGCATGATCAAAAACAATGCAGTACAATGAATGAAAAGTTTGAAACCATGAATTGATATGTAAAAATAGAGAAAAACTGAGAAGGAACAAAAGCAAATGTGGCCGGACATTTAAACTTGTGAATGTATAGCTAATTGAGACATTAACTCTAAAGGCATATGATTGCATCACCATATATGCATGCGTGACTAATGTTACTCGTATAATGCTACTTGTAATATTTAATTTGATTTAAAAGTAATTTAGAACCATTACATTTACTTTGGACTGTCGAAGATTAATCCTGTAGGCCGTGCAAACGTGGAGCCTTTCCGGTGTGTTTATAAATGCAGTCGGTGTGACGCACACTCTGTTACTTCTGGCCGTTGTATATGACGTAAACTACCCACTCACACTACGGCTATCGGTTCTTGTTGCTTTAACTCTGTTCATTAGGGCAACTATTGCTTGCCATAGTGTTCCAGTCTGGATCTTAGGATGTGATTTATTGCAGTTACGTCATTGTATGATTTAATCAAAACTTTGCGGAGATTATTGTAAGTATTGTGATGTCATAATTACACGTATCAATCACATATCTGAGTTGATCACACAGTTGGGTCGTAAGTTAGTGCAGTGCATAGCCGTACTCAGTGTAGTTATTGGTGAATAATTCTATAACATCAATCACGTGCTTCTGCCATGTGCAGTTTTGCTGACTTTACAAGGAAGACTTCTCCTCTCACTGCTATATGGCAATTTTTTGGTGCCTACTTCCTTTTGAAAAATAATTGCAGATAAGAGATATGTCTAATGATATGTTCTTTACATAAAAATATTTGCAAAGCTTGAAAAGTGTGAAGTGTGTTCAGTCAAACTCAAAGGGATTCTCAGTGAAGTATGAATGTAAAATATCTAATGATGTTTCTAAATAATTGATAAAATGATATGATATCTTGTAAAATCACTCATTTACTTCACTCCTCACTTTCCTGTCTCATCATGACAACTTTACTAACCATCTACCATGCCAATAGTGCTGGTAACCTTTTCTCATTGCCTAATGTGTCCTGAAATTTCAGCTTCACCAGGTCTAAGTTTACTACTGGGCTACTGTACAACCAACTATTAATGCATGCTTAAACTTACTATTGCTTTGTGGACTTTGATAATTTCTCTAACCTTTAGTTAATCCTTTAAAGTAATGTCTGAAGCAGGATGCCTTTTAAGTTGTTACCGTTTGAGTAGAAATGGAGACAAGGTTAGTTTTGGGGTTAGAAGAGGAGATCATGATTTTCTTAGAGTTGGAATGACTGAAATTTTACACTGATGCCCCTCTGCCAAAGCCATGATGTTCAAGTGCCAGTTTACTCTCATCTTTGGCAGAAGCAACTCAACACAACTGAAATTTAGTGTCTGGGACCCTATCAAGATGGTCTGTATATACTGTATGTATACTGTAACAATTTCTCAGTGCTGAATATTGTCTAAATCTTTTGTAATGAGAACTGATGGTGGTGGAGATATTGAAAAGACTAGAAGAATATTGAATCTCTCTCTCTCAGACATGCAAATGATACAACACAAAGGAACAAAGAGAGCAAAGTGGGTACGTTTTAGTGTCTCTTTTTAAAACCAAAATAACTTGATACAGAGGTAGAAAAAGAAAACAGTAAATATTACTTCTGGACAAAAGCAATACAAACGAGGTCATAATACTGAAGTAGAGTCCTTTCACAGTGATGTGCAAATAGGAATATATAAGACAAGTACAGAACAATACATATGATCACGATAAATGAAGCCTAGACTTCTGCCGAACCCTACAATTCAGAACAGGAGTGAAGACAGATCTGTATGTACAGGAGTCTCCTCTGGGGAGTACACATCACGTGGTCTGCGTAGTACTACCTCACTATCACGTACTTCTTGGGAAATAGAGGGCGACAAATGTGATGACCAACATCATTACTGTACTGTTTGTTCACCAGTTCAACATGCAGATAAGGGCATTGTGGTGGTGCAGTAATACATTTTCAGTGCATTAACACTCTCTCTGTTGTACCAGCATCTGCACCCCTCCTTCCCCTTACTCCGAGACTCTGATCAATAGCCATCATACCGGCTCATCAGATAGCGGAATGCAGCTTCATGCTTATCTAATGGCAGAGTTTAGAATGTATTCATCTGTGGTTATGTATATGTAATACATCCTTGGCTCACTTGACCAGTTTCACCACTGCTCCTGCTTTCTTGAGGGTCTTATGAATTCCACATGGAAATAAGAAACAGTAAAATACTGTCACTTATTAGTAGTCATCCCCAAAGCTAAAGGTCAAACATAAGGGTAGCTTCCTCCTCTGACAGTGTGACGCATTAATTTGGTTTGACGTCCTCCATATAGATTTTAATGATTGGGGTTTGTTATTCTTGTCAGTGACATGAGTTTCCAAGAGAAAATAGATTTAAAGAAACAAAAATGCTAAAAAAAAAACAGGAACAAAACCAATTACGAATCATCTGCTAGTCTCATTCAAGTATGTAAATTTTGAAAAATTGTAAGAGAGGGAGCAATTACAGTACTGTACATGTTGAACTTTATACACCTGCTCCATTGTCATGCTTGAAAACATGGCATTCCTGTGACAAACTACCAGTTTCAATTGATTGTTACTTAACATAAGCACGTACCCCCCTCTTTTGTCACTGCTCTCCATACCAGTCCATCATGTTATTGCAAAGGAAATTACCTCTATGAACATTATCAATGTTCATGAAAGTATTTGAAAATTCTCACCTCCTTCCCCAACCCCTGAAATCAAAGGAGCAGTTGAGATTATTCGTCGGAGATTGAAATCCGTTACCGGTTGTCTTAATCTCAGTCAGAGGATCTTAATCTCTCTTTTTGGCTTTGGCTATTGAAGGAGTCACTAAGAAAAAGTCTCACTACCAACGAAACTAAAATTGTCCTCGCATATTACCACATGTGGCAAATTCATGACAATCTGTATGGAAAACGTTGAATTGCTCTCTTACAGTCCAAAAACACCTAGCCTCCGCAATGGATGTGTATCACTCATATACCAGCTCTGTTACAGTACATCATGAATAAATTGTGCAATGACATTCTCAAAACTTAAAGTAGTCAAGTACTGTATGAGAGAAAAAATTGCATAAGTAATTACATTATGTCCATAGTGTACCTCTTTTCTGTGATAAGTCAGGTTTTCCTCTCTACAGTATTTTATCTTTTTCTATTAGTTAAGTAGCTTCATACATAGATTCCATTTAAAGGTCATGTCACCTGAAAATGACATTTTGAACTATTTCGGTGTATTAATCATTGAATAGTTGAAGATAGCTACAAATTCCATCATAATCCATCAAAGATTCACAATTTTACATGCAAATTCTTGTCTCACACCTATATCATGAATAAACATTGGCTAAGTATGCATATTTGTGACATCAAGAGATGGACTCCTATGATATGTCTTATGTTAATCCTTTGTTTATTTAACTTTTTTTAAAAAAAAAAAACAATTGAGAATTTTATATGCCCAGGTGGTTTCATTTTTAAAGCACATATTTTCTTCAATAATATCAATATCTTACCAGTGTGAAACCCTGTAATTAAGTCACACTATATAAAGAGTTAACAAAAGAAATATTGATACTGTGCAGCATGCCACATCATATTTTTTGATGTTTCATTTACCTTTGAAAATTCATGTCACAAAAACAATAATATATATGAACCAAATTCCAACGGATTGTCATTCATGGTTTCATGCTGCAACTTCTGAATACAGCAGGTCTCTCTTGTAGATACATGTCATATGACCTTTAATGTTATGGTGGGCCATGTAGATATTCATTACGGCGTACTCTTCATCAAAATTTATGGCATCATCGGCCATTTTGTACTCTATCAGATAATTCCCTCCTACGGGCTAATCTGCTCATTCTGCTGCCACAATACCCAAAGGACAAGACTTTGAAAGTCATTTCCAACCTGTTTTCAGTGTTTAGCTGTGGATGGAGAGCACATAGAAATTGTCTTTTAACAAGCAATTAAGCTTTACCACGCTGGCACGCCTTTGTACGCCTTTGAGCCTTGATGTACTTACATTAGTAGAGATACCTTTGGTTATGGAAGTGTGGTCGCAATTCCCTTACAGCTCTCTGATAGTGCATCACGCTTTCCTGGTAGTGTGACGTCAAAGAGTGGCGGTCATCAGGAAAAGTTACACCCTCTTTGCATGCAGTGCATGAAAACTAAATTAGGACTGCATTGATCGCCGGAGTGCCACTCGCTTAATTGAAGTTTTTTTGGCAAACGTCGCTGTTCTCTCTGCACACAAACTGCATCTGCATGTTTACAATAGGCACATCAGTACAGAAAGATTTAGTTAATTTTCTCAAAGGTAGAAGTTTTATTTTTGCAGCATAATGAAAAAGGTGAATCAATGTCATGGGCCAAACAACGTGTGTGGGTTTTTGTATTTTTATGTGGTTGCATCGGTAATAGTTGAAATTATTTCTAATTTGAGGATGCAGTGTGAAGGATCTTCAACTTTATTATGAAAGTGTATTTTTCTATTTTTTTTTCTTCTTGCAGTTTGCAGGACGGAACTGGAAAAATTAGAGGGTGATGATAAGCAGCGGGAAATTTTTTTATGTTGAAATTGAAAAACCATCTGTAAGAAATTCATAAACTGACATGAATCAAACTTTTTTCTTTGTCGAGGATTCCTTTCCTTTTTTTTTTTCAGTACTTTTGATTGTATCACACAGATTGAAATGTAGCTTGTGTATCTGGTCTCAGGTGACTGGCATTTAGTGTTGCTTCCATTTATGCAGATTTCCTAATGGATCTTGCAAGCAGTTTTCGATATTGTGATATCAGAGGACCAAAAGACACCTGAATAAATGTGTGTATAACCATGGATTGTGTACGGTGGTTACATTGTGCAGCCTTAGTGTAACATTCTGACATGATGCTTTGTTTTCATTAATCAAAGCAGTTCATCAACTTAATACAATTGTAAGGTCAGAATTCCTAAATCCATATATGCATTTACTTGTAGTGTGTGATCCAATTCTGTTTTAAGAAACATTGATTTCTTTTTCTTTAAGTGTACAGATGATATCGTTTGGGTCATTTGGGTCAATGAAAACAAATACAAATCCATGAGAACAAACACACAACATTCATGTAAATAGACTTGCAACATCCATGAGAATTACAAACATACATCCTGGAGAACAGACAGAAACATACATGTAACTTCCAAGGAAACAAAACATACAACATTCATGAAAACAAACATACATCCAGGACAACAAACGTACAAGATCCAATGAAACAAACATACATTGTTGACAAAAAAACCTAAACCCATGAGAACAAACTTACAACATTCATGTAAATAGACTTACAACTTCCATGAGAACAAACATACAACATTCATGAAAACATGTATGCAAGTCTATGAATAGAAGAGTCAAAATTAAGTTAGCATCTGAATTCATAGTTGCTGTGAGATCTATTGTAATCCATGCTAGCATTCACATCGTAGACATTTACTTATCCCTTGTTTCACTAATGCATACATTTGCTCTAAGTGTCCTCGAAATCGACTCTAGTGCCCTGCCCTCTAAGGTCTAGCCTGTCCTTGTTTGTCTTTTGCTTGAGTTGTCTTAAACATGTGATTCTATCCTCCCGTGTTTTGCCTCTTGCAAAGGCGTTCCTAACCTCAAAACCTGGAGTATTGTTGTGTTTTGTTTTATTTTGAATCATTTTCTAGCAGTATTAATTCTTTCCAAATTTGTTCTCTCTTCTCAGAGTAATTTGTGTTTGAAGTTTTACTGTGTGCAGTCTGCCTAGGACTGCTATCCTATCATATACTGCAGCACACTTAAGTCTGTCGCCTATCCTTTTGTGTATTACACAATTTACATTAGAGTGGTGCACAATCTTCTGTTAAAGTTACTTTGTGCCGTAGTATTCAAATTACGTAATGGTATTTGCCTCCTCGTTTCTTTTGTATATGTTTTCTATCGTTTAGCAATGAGTAGTTTGTCTTGTGATCTGTGAGAGTCTGGTGCAAACACTAGTCCTAACAACAAAGTGAAATTTAGCAAACTTTCAAACCTTGATCTGTGAAAGAGGAGTATTTTCAACAGAGAGGTTAAAGTGTAATAGTCCTTGCTTACCACAATTTGTTAGTTATACTCATTTGCACAGGTTAGGAACTGGATTTCAAGATGTTTTTGTTTTAGCCCAGACTAGAGAAAAAAAATAAACAGTTTGTTATCAAATCAGTTTCATGGCTAAATTAGAATAGACATAAAACATATACTTGAAAGATCATTCAACTAACAATACATGGCTCTCGATCCTGAGGGAGATGCAGAAATGGAATGTTATTAGGCTATAGCAGAATTTCCTTTTTATACTGTAGATGTTATAACATGCAATAAACATGCAGATTTACTTGATTATATTTTGTGGATTCTTGGCATTCTTGTAGTTTCTCCTCTGGCATACCTGTACCTCTCAAATTACTATTTAATTTTGCTCAATTAATGAGAATTGTGGAGGCATCTCTTGCTTCCCTGTCAGAGCCATCCTGCATTTGTTCCTGTCGCCATGGTGATAAATCAATCTAAGATTTGGCCTGGGAGCCCGATGGGGTTGATAACTCACTAGCTTTGCTCACCTATCAAATTCAATCATATCAGTTTATGTACAGAAGATATTGTACACAACCTGTTCTTTTAAAAGTGCATGTATTGAGAGCACTAAAGTACGATTTATGAGGGAGGGTGGGGGAGGGAACATTATCTCTGGTATTTGCATATTTAAAATCCTCGTTCATTGGATATTCTGAAATTCAAGTATGTTAATCTTTGATAGAGTTAAGCATGCTTGCTAAGTTTGTTACCCACTGTCGATTGGCTGTCGTGGTTCACAGTTATGTACGCTGTCTATCATACTTATTCATTCCCGACATTTGAAACAATTTAGCAGCACATTCACTTAAGTGTGTGTCCAGTCCTTGTCAACATTTTGTTGTGATTCCTTGGATCCAGCTAGCCATGTTAGAGCAGGTAGTTAGTATTATATATTATAGCAACATGGAATACTCATCAGCTGTGCACATATCTGTACATGTAACCTGTGCAAAATGCTGATAAAGAAACAAAAATTCTGAAATGCTTTTTTTCTGTTCAAAACTTTCAATATCTGTCTGCATGAATCTAGTTTCTCAAGGTTACTTATACCTTTCAGCTTAGTGTATCAATTGTTTTTCTGTTCTCAGTTGCCTTTTCTATTTGATTCTGTACCCTTCTGTATCTCTTACTTTACCACCCCCCCCACCTATACCCAGATGAACCAACATAGAAATAGAAAGACATCGAAAGACATCTGTAGCGAGAACCCTTGACATTAATTTTGACATTATCTTTGTTTGTTCTGTAAACTTTGGCCTTGACGACAGCTCAAGCACTCTCCAAAATAACAAGAGACATGAATAAATTTTTAGGAAAGGGTTTTGGCTAAATTGGATAAGATGAATATTTTAGTTAGGAAGAATTTGAGCAGATGTTCTGACAAAGGTATTGCAAGCAGCTAGTGTGTGTCTGTATCTCTGATTCGACATCGAGGAAGGGGGAAGATGAAGAATGGGATACGGAAGTTTCATTTAAAGTTTGTTTGCGGTATCTCTAGTCTTCAGTACCCCCCTCCCCTGCAGCTATGTAATCTTGTTTTGTCTCCACTTTCGTGAGCCAGTTTATGCAGTAGTTTGCCTGTGATTGATTGTTAGGACAAATTTAGGAAACAACCAGAGTTGGCTGTTGTTGATTATGCCTGCAGATAAGAAATACAAGGAATATATATAATTGCAATTGACGTCACTGGGGTCTGCACTCGTCATTGTCAGGAAGCAGCAATGTTGGCTTGGTGTTAGCAACATGCTTGGTCACAGCAAATTTAACTCAGGTATTTGAAGAAAACATTTTTTGTATAGACAGTATGTGTGTATATCAACAAAAAAGATTAAACCAGTTTCCACAGGCATTGCTGATGTCCATTTACCATGTTCCTAGAGGAGTTAGTGTTTTAATTAAAACATTTTTCATTAAAGCGTCTAGGCTAAATTGTCAAAATAGGTAGTAGTTTTGTAAGGAAATGTAGGTGCAGCTGAATAGTGGAATGTCAACAATACCAATTATCCTCAACAGCCCGCTTTCCTCTCTGTCAGTCTGTCTAGTTGGTTTTAATTTTTGATTCACAAGTTGGTTAATTTTTCTGATTGTTAGATTTTACTATGGACTTCCGGCTTCTTGTTCAGTTGGTTGTTTTGTTCTGTCAATCAGGTAGTTTCTTTGTCGGTAATTTTCAGATAGATTTGAAAGTATGGTTGGCTAGGAATTTGTGATTGGTTTATTGAATTAGTTTAGTTGACCAATTGATTTGTTGGTAAATTTGGTTCAATTTAAATTTAAAACCACTTTGTCCTTGAGCTAGCTTTTTGGCTGTTGGCTTGAATGACTGGTTGGTATTTGGTTATTTGTTTGGTTGATATTCGATATATCTGAGGATGATTATGTTTGTTGGTTGTTTTATCATTTTCCATGGTGTGTAATTTATCTGTTAATGTAAAAATTTTAAAAAGATTTTCCGTATTTATTCCATCCAGGGCTGTCTCAGCCCAACAACATTTGTTTGAGATGCAGGTGGAAAACAAAACAGTACACAAATTATGCCCTAAGTTTTTTGTTCAAATTTGTGATTGTAAATCTTAAGAGTTTTCTTATGGAGGCCTATTATTAAAAAATATATGCAAATCAGAAGTGGTCTAATTATGTGAAGTTTGTACAATAGTTGTTGGTAATATCTTGTTGTTTAAACGTCATTGACAAACCAATTTAGTCAAGTGTTTTCCATTTATGATGTACTTCAGATTTGTTATTGGAGTATGCAAGGAATTCAATGATAGACAAAAGGTAGTCAGTGTCTTTGTCATTATCCTCATTAACATCATTAACATATCATCATCAATGACATCATTAACTTATCATCAATGTCATCATTGATGCTAGTCATGATAACATATATCATCATCAACAATATCATTAACATATCAACATCAGTATTGACAGTAGTTGTGAGCATGTCACTGTCATCACAAATGTTAACATATCATCAACTAATCAACAAAATCAACTGATCAACAAAATCAGTATTGTCATCGCTATCATCCTTGAGAACATGATCTTTAACTTAATGTCATCATCATCCGCATCAATTAATGTATCATTGTCGTCATAAATCTATCATTATTATCATCAACATATCAGCATCAACAGCATTATCAAGATGTCATCACCATTGGCATTAGAAACGCTTCTTACTTCTTGGATTAGGAATGCTTCTTACCGAGACCCCGCCAGTGGTCGAACCCTGAACTACCCTGTAGCCAGGCTTCATTACTTCAAGTCCTACCCTCTGCTATCCATTAGACCTCAGCACTAATGCATTTGAAGCTAGTTTGTAGTGGAATATACAAGGGAGAATAACGTAACAGCTTAAATGAGGTTATCCACTACAGAGTTCAAACATTATTTAGCTAGTAGATGTTGCTACTTTATCTTAACCATGACTCTGCATAATTGTCAAGTCCACGAAGTGCTGCTTCCACACGTGATTTCTAAGCCAGAAAAATAGTTGTCTTCCTCTCCTCTGGTTCAACTGTTGTGCTTGTTCCCTAAAAAATAGTCATTTTTGCATATATATATATGTTCATTTGAGGTAGTTGCAGTATATATGATAGTATCACCTGTTTCATATCTCATCAAATTAGGTCATATTCATATGCTCAATCATCACTGCCATACAGATGTGGCAAAGGTAAAGACCGCTGCTTACAGCTCGAAGGTCATATTATTCCAATCCATCGCCTAATCATTTGTAAATACACTGGCGATATTTCTGCAGTGACGTCACACTTCCGCCTCAGGCATCCTCCGCTCGGTCCGAGAAGGCGAAGCGTGAAAGCAAAAAGAAAGAAATCTGGTAGAATAGGAATGAACGGCTCATGAAGCATGCAGGAAGCCTTCCCACAGGCTCACGATATGCGAATTGAAAAGTACATCTCGTGAGGTTTGGGAGTGGGAGTGAAAACTGATCGTGTGTACATGTCAAAGTGGTCGATAGGTTCTCGTCACTCACTGCCGGCTGGGCTTCTCCTGGATTTGGTGCCAGTTTCTGATATAACTGCTGGTAGCTAATCATATTCCCCCGTAGCAATTTCTGGAGAGATTTTCGTTGAGATACTGTGCCAAGAATCTGTTGCCACAAAACTGCATTCCCTCAGACATTTATTAACGGAATTAATCACTCAAATGTGCCCTTTTGACGATGGAATCAGTCTCTCTTAAAATTCTGCTATTTTGGGGATCGGATTGCACTCACGAATGGTTGGCGTAAGATGTACTTATCATCTATATTTCCTCTGCCTTTTTGGATCTTATGTTTTTTGGAACAAAATATTGAATTTGTAGCCTTTTGAAAGTATTTGCATTATAAAACTTTTTGACTTTTTTCAATCTTTTGGTTGGAGTGTATACATTTATATCGGAATATTTCCTTCAGATATTTTCTTCAGTTGTCTTTATTCTTAACATTTTCTGTTAAGAATATTTTCTCTGCCTTTTTGGATCTTATGTGTTTGGAACAATATATTGAATTTGTAGCGTTTTGAAAATATTTGCATTTTAAAACTTTTTTACTTTTTTTCAATCTTTTGGTTGGAGTATATACATTTATATTGGAATATTTCCTTCAGATATTTTCTTCTGTTGTCTTTATTCTTAGCATTTTCTGTCTTTCGTCGTCATGGAGTGCTTGCTAATTCGAGCGATTTTATAGGGACTTTTTGTTTCTTTTTCATGTAGTAACATTGAAAACTCTAAATACCTGTAGCGCTGTGGTGAAATGCAACCTGTTAGAAAAGGATTCTTGTTGGGAACTTGATTATCCTCTGGAAGATATAAGCTGTGATGGAAATGTCATATCACTAACATGTACACCAAAGGAGTATGAATTTATAATCGCAAATTTCTCATTTCAGTAATATTCTCAAAGGTTTATCATTTCTGCTGTCAGCTTATCGGTCTTACCACTCAGAAGTGGGGTAAGGAAGAGGGAAACTTCTGCAACTGCTATCTTTTTACTTCACTCTGTTTTTGTTGTAATGCAACTCTCAATAGGGCTCATAAAAGTAGTGTAAATGGTCAGTTCACATTGTAGACATGAACTTACCTAATAGTTACACCCATGAATTCTTTAAACTTGCTAAAAGCATAGTATACCTTAATGAAATTCTAGCATCACTCCCTCTGTCCTCTAGATCAGCCTTGTTTGGTTTTTGGTCTGTGATTGACATGTTTTTCAGGTGTCCCCGAATGTGCTGTCATCCCGTGAATAACGAAGTGATGAAAATGAAAGCTAATATTAACCTTACCGTGATCCCATCTTCTACACTCACACCACATGTATGCCACTCCTCTATCTACCTATCTACCACCACTCTACCTTTCAATTCTTCCTCCCTTTTCATACCTCAAGATTGTTGTCGAGAAATTCATGTTCTGCTTTGGACCAAGTAGGCAAGTATTGATGTAAGTGGCCTGTGAAACACCCTTTTGTTGTTGTGTATTGTATCATAGTGGGTCTGCAGGTGGCACAGTATAAGTAGACACACAATCCATTGCTGGTATGAAGACAAGGTAGATGGTACAAGATTAACCTTTGACTCTGTATCATGGTAGACTATCATATGTGTGACGGTACAGCATAACTTTGAAGATACTGCACATGGTAGACAAGCTGTGAGTGTTATAATATCAGTCTTTGATGGTACAAGATAACTTTGAAATGCTTGGTAGACTGGCAATGAGTGTGGTATGATATCCATGTATTGTGGTATAAGGTAAGTTTGAAGATGCTTGGTAGACTGGCTATGAGTGTGGTATGGTATCAGTGTGTGGTGGTACAAGGTAAGTTTGAAGATACTTGGTAGACTGGCTATGAGTGTGGTATGGTATCAGTGTGTGGTGGTACAAGGCAAGTTTGAAGATGCTTGGTAGACTGGCTATGAGTGTGGTATGATATCAGTGTGTGGTGGTACAAGGTAAGTTTGAAGATACTTGGTAGACTGGCTATGAGTGTGGTATGGTATCAGTGTGTGGTGGTACAAGGCAAGTTTGAAGATGCTTGGTAGACTGGCTATGAGTGTGGTATGATATCAGTGTGTGGTGGTACAAGGTAAGTTTGAAGATACTTGGTAGACTGGCTATGAGTGTGGTATGGTATCAGTGTGTGGTGGTACAAGGTACGTTTGAAGATGCTTGGTAGACTGGCTATGAGTGTGGTATGATATCAGTGTGTGGTGGTACAAGATAACTTTGAAGATGCTTGGTAGACTGGCTATGAGTGTGGAATGATATCAGTGTGTGGTGGTACAAGGTAAGTTTGAAGATGCGTAGTAGACTGGCTATGAGTGTGGTATGATATCAGTGTGTGGTGGTACAAGGTAAGTTTGAAGATGCTTGGTAGACTGGCTATGAGTGTGGTATGGTATCAGTGTGTGGTGGTACAAGGTAAGTTTGAAGATACTTGGTAGACTGGCTATGAGTGTGGTATGGTATCAGTGTGTGGTGGTACAAGGCAAGTTTGAAGATGCTTGGTAGACTGGCTATGAGTGTGGTATGATATCAGTGTGTGGTGGTACAAGGCAAGTTTGAAGATGCTTGGTAGACTGGCTATGAGTGTGGTATGATATCAGTGTGTGGTGGTACAAGGTAAGTTTGAAGATACTTGGTAGACTGGCTATGAGTGTGGTATGGTATCAGTGTGTGGTGGTACAAGGTACGTTTGAAGATGCTTGGTAGACTGGCTATGAGTGTGGTATGATATCAGTGTGTGGTGGTACAAGATAACTTTGAAGATGCTTGGTAGACTGGCTATGAGTGTGGAATGATATCAGTGTGTGGTGGTACAAGGCAAGTTTGAAGATGCTTGGTAGACTGGCTATGAGTGTGGTATGATATCAGTGTGTGGTGGTACAAGGTAAGTTTGAAGATGCGTAGTAGACTGGCTATGAGTGTGATTATGATATCAGTGTGTGGTGGTACAAGGTAAGTTTGAAGATTTATAGTAGACTAGCTATGAGTGTGGTATGATATCAGTGTGTGGTGGTACAAGGTAAGTTTGAAGATGCTTAGTAGACTGGCTATCAGTGTGGTACGATATCAGTGTGTGTGGTGGTACAAGGTAAGTTTGAAGATGCTTGGTAGACTGACTATGAGTGTGGTATGATGTCAGTGTGTTGTGGTGCAAGGTAAGTTTGAAGATACTTCGTAGACTGGCTATGAGTGTGATTATGATATCTGTGTGTGGTGGTGCAAGATAACTTTGAAGATACTTGGTAGACTGGCAATTGCTATATAGCATTATATGATGTCAGGGTAGATCTTAAACATGAATTAGTTTTGAAGATACTGTACTACTCTGGGATATCAGTGTTATGTGTCTTTTGAATATGGTGTACTTTGAATATGGGAGACAAAATGAAATTTTTTACTCTCATTGTTATCTATCATTCCATCATTGTGGAAAAAGAAAGATGGAATACTATATTGACTGCTACTATCAGGTCACCTACTGTACTGTATAACACAAGTGGCAGATTGGGAAGATCAATATTATGGGTACTGTGCAGTGATGAAATTTAAGCAGTTTCACCTGGTTGTCATGTTTTCAAAATCCTTTCTTCCTATTCTATATTAAGTTTCTCACCTAAAAAGTATATCATTCATACAATAACAATTCTTGAAGTCTTTGTCAATGAAAACACTGGTATTATTCTGTTTTTACAATGCAAATTTATTGCTAAAGTATTATTACATTGTTTCTGATTTACTAACCAAAATCTGTGGATTCAAGCACTTCCTGATTCTGAAGGACAACCTGAATTTTTACAAATGTTGACTTTCTTGTGAAGATTGAAAGATTGTAGGTAGTCTCAGATATGCAGAGAAATTTGCTGAACCTTATCACTTCTGTCAGTAATTCATTTTAAGTGGGTGATTCAATAACAGTCTAAATCATTGATACCACATGAATACACTTTAATTTAGAATAATTGAGGATAATTTAAACATGGAGGCATTGTTCATCCCTATAAGTAATTGTCGTCTGCTGATATTTTAAATTTAGTTCAAGTTAGCTGTTGCTAGGATACAAATGTAGAGTTATGTCTATTTCTGTTAAATATACTGACATGATTTATTGATACTGAATATGGTTTCTTCAGAAACTATGGGTGTACTCTTGACATCAGTGCAGGAGCTATAACACTCCTAAGTCGACACATGAGAATAACACATGCTTGATCGCAAACATTGAAACTCTAGGTCACAGAGTTACTGCTGTCTTGCGGTTTTAGAGATTGTTGTGACATCAAACTTAGCAGTCATCAATCCTGTTTTTTTTTCCCTCCATGTTTACTAGTCTCAATTAGCCTGACAGTTTAGAGATATTGTTTGCAATATGTGGATTGAAATTGAGGCCTTAATTTGCCAGAATCTGAAAATAATTTGTCATTCAAATTACAGTATTAACAAGATTTGTCACCCATAATTATGTTAATGGAAAAATGAGATTTCAGTGCAAGGATGGAATATAGGCAATGCAGTAGTTGTTTTGTCATATTTCATCGCATTGTCTGGCACAGCAGAATTTCAGTTGTTCCCAATATTGTCAATTGCTTATGTGCAACATACTTGTTTAGTTACAGTACATAACTGTGTACAATGTAGTTTTCTTTGGCCAATTCAAAGCATCTGGCCTGCAAACTGAGGATCTCTCTATAGGTGACTTTATTACTATCTCTTTACCTTCAGTCTTTTCTCAAGTCTACTTCTATTACTTGGAGACCTCTCGTCACTTCTAGACCTAACCTTGTAACCTACCACACATACTTGTGTACATGCAGTTCAGGCATGTTCCACATCCAACACAACAGCAGCTGACTTGCATACAGTAGATAGACGATGCCGGTTGACTTGATTATTAAGATGCTTTCACCAGCATCTGTTATTTGTTTATTTGTTAAATGGAAAACATTTACGAGTGAATGCTAGAATAATGAGGTCTGTTGTCAGGGAAACAATTTCCTGTCTTCCGCCGTGTCATTTGCCGCTGGTGTTCACTGGTCACTTTGATGTTATCATCCTAAATGGCAGGGTACTACTGTATTTCTTATCTTTTGAAAATATCTGACTGTTGCCTGATATTGTATCAAAGATACATGCTCTAAGAGACATAGTGCATTTACTGTGGTGCTGTAGGTTATTTGTGCACAAAACTCTGTCAGTGAATCTGAATAGCTCTTCTATGGAAATGTGTGGATAACTCTGCTAGGATTGAACAGTACATGACATTTGGCATTTGATGTAACTTTTGTTTTGTGTGGTCAGAGACTAAAGTAAAGTACAGAGCACAAGATGTTTGCAGACACATTGCTTGCATCCATGCAGTTCTTGGGCAAGCTAGGGGCCAGGAGGGGATGTGTAGAAAACATTAAGTCACCTTTGTCATTGTTGATACTATTGCTTTTGTCATTTTAGCATCCAACACATCATCATCACCATCATTATCATTATCGTCATCATTATCTTCATCATTGTGTCCTTCGTCTTCATGCAATTCAACTCCATCATCTTTATTTTTGTCGTCATCATGATTATCATTGTGTTGTAGTGATCTTGATCACTTTAAAGATAGAAGAAATTCACAAGTGATATCAGGCCTCAAGTGTAGCTTTCCAAATGCTTCTTTTAATGATTTTTTGATGAGATACTAATCAGAAATTGCCTTAAGCCATTATACAACCAGGATCACCAAAATGACCACTTGAAGTTTATGAGTTTGTTATGTTTAGAAAATCTGTACAGATTGCTGCATAAGTTTTGACATTCCACATTCTATGTCCTATAAATATATATCCTTAAAGCTTTATTTTGTGACATGCTGGTGTACAATGGTGGCAGCAAATATTCCATATGTGGTGGGAGCTAATTGTAAACATACAGAAGATATGATTACTGCATACCGAAATTACATTGAATTTTCACTTCTTCTGAAGAATTATTCATCAACAGTAGATGAATAATACTCCACTTCAAGCACACCTTGGATTTTTGTTTTTCTGTTGATTTGGTTGTTTGTAGTACTGGTGTTCTTTGATCGTTGTATACGATTGACACACAGTTTCTTCCTTTTGCACAAGAAGACATAAAAGGCATGTATACATTTCCTTATTGTGAAGATCAGAAAATTTGCTCTCAATTGTGTTTATGATGGAGTACATTTTCATTTTCAGGTAAAGTTGAATAATGAATCCATGTCATTTACATATGCTAGTGTTAATATATTGGTAGTGACTGGTTTAAGCATATTCTCATGTGCACACAGTCAGACATATCATATACCAACCTCTCTGACCAACGTATTCTATCATTGCAATGTATGCCAGACTGCTTATAATTATGTTCCTTCTTTTTTAAGCACAAATTTCTACCCAGAATTTTTCCTGAAGATGTGAAAATGTTGATTTAGTAAAGCAAAGGTTTTTCTTCTTATAAAAAAAGTGATTTCATCCTCTTTGAAGAGTTCATTAGCAGTTTCTTACGAACTTTTAAGCCATACGAGAGGAATAAAAGGTCTATCGCATATTGAACATGCCTTTTAACTGACACAAATGGACTTCCTTTATAGTATTGACTAATGGAAAGTTCGCTCAAGTGTAATGGCAGTGTTTTATAATTCTGTCATCCTTTAGTACTTTCTTTTAGCAGGTAAAATAATCTATGTTAGATAGCAGAATATATTAGAGTCCTTGAAGTATTTTTATTGGAAGGTTCGGACAGGGTAAAAGAAAAAGCCGAAAGTTAGAAAAACAATTCCTCAGCTTTGCAGTATATTTATGTACACAACCTATAACCATGGCTGAACGTAGAGACCATCCAAAGAAAAGTACTGGCCAAATTAAACAGTGACTAAAATTTGAATTTGAAATTAAGTGAAATGGTTAGACTAACAAAGTAGTAAGGTACAGTATTTATTAACATGATAACAACATTAGCAGGTAAAGATTTTTGAATGTGTTGTACAGTAGCATTTTCATGCTTTAGGAGTATGCAAATAGTATACTGGTGAATGTACACACTTGTATATTCACATCGTAGACATAAACCCTTGCTTCACTAATGCATACATTTAGCCTTGCTCTAAATGAGTTGTGGGGAATTCATCTACTAATGTGGTACTAGCGTGGTGTGTGAAATGAAAAAAAACAAAAAAACTGTTGAGATGACAGATAGTACATCTAGGAATAGTTACTATACCAGTGATATGTTAAAACACATGTAAGAATATGCTGTATACAGTAATATTTACTAATATTGTTATTAAAGTTGTGATGTCAATAGATACTGTAAACTGCTTCTGTATCACATCTTCTGATACTGCTTCACAGGTGATGATTCTGTATCACATTCTCTGATACTGCATCACATCAACTGTCATACAGTACTGTGTAAAATCTTTGGATACTGCATTACATCAACTGATAATGTATCACTTCTGATACTGCTTTTCGTGTTATGATATGATCATGTGTCACATCTTCTGCTTTTACATCTCATCAACTGATACTGTATCATATCTTCTGATACTGCTTCACATGTTATGATACTGTATCATGTTAGTTGGTACTGTATCACATCAATTGATACAAACTGATGCTGTATCACATCTTTGGATACTGCTTCACATGTGATAATTCTATATCACATCTTCTGATACTGCATCACATCAATGGATACTGTATCATATCAACTGTCATAGAGCACTGTGTGACATCTTCCGATACTGCATGACATCTACTGTAATACTGTATTGCATCTTCTGATACTGCTTCACATGTGATGATTCTATATCACATCTTCTGATACTGCATCACATCAACGGATACTGTATCATATCAACTGTCATAGAGCACTGTGTGAGATCTTCCAATACTGCATTTCATCAACTGTAATACTGTATTGCATCTTCTGATACTGCTTCACATGTTATGATACTATGTCATCATCTTAAACTGCATCATATCAACTGATACTGTACTGCATTTGCTCCAGGTCCACTGGCAGTGTATCACGTACCAACTGTCAACTTTTGACAGTTACTAAATCATGTGGTGATATATGTTACATTCACAGTCGTAGACATAAGCTTACCCCTTGCCTCACTAATGCATACATTTGACCCATACTCAAATCATCCTGGAGACTAATTCCAGCATCACACCCTCTAAGACGTTACCTGCCCAAGTTTGCCTTTTGCTCAAGTGCCTCAACAAGCTATTTACCAGTCCTCTGCTGTTTTTTGCCTCCTTCAAAGGCGAACTCTTTGAGTATTCTTGTCTTTTGTTTCCAACATTTTCACTCTTTCTAGCTTTGTCAATTCGTTCAAATTTCTCCCTTGCTTCTTGAGTAATTTGTATTAGAGTGCGTGGTGCTTGAAATAGGTTCCAGGACGATTTGAGCATGGGTCAAATGTATGCATTAGTGAGGCGAGGGGTAAGTATACACTGCATCTGCTTAACCTGTATCACATTTGCTAATTCTTTATTGCATCTACAGTATGTTCAACTGCAGTACTTACACTGTACTACTGTACATCTACCGATATTGTTACATCACTAGCAGTGTACATTTGCTGATTCTGTTTGTTACATTTACTCGTTTCTCTATTACTTACTTTCAGTGATTCTAATTTACTTTACTGATCAATACTGCCACATCCATTGATTTCTGTAACTTAAGCTTGATTTTACTGGTCCTGTGCCAATGATACATTGTGCTGGAAAAATATAAGTCTCCAACTTTTCGATGGTGTATAGTATTCCATGGAGCTGTTGTCAACTTGTGGTATTCAATACAGTTGACATTTTACTGCCACTGATATTAATTACTAGATGTGACATTATTACCACCGTACATGATTCTATCAAGATAGAACTTCAGAGGTAGATCAAATTTTGATATTCACCCTGCCATTATATCTCTCTGGACTCTGCTTCTGTGGTCAGATTACTTTCCTTACAAGACAAGCCCTAGTATAATGATTGTATCTCATTTGCTAATGAATTTAACACTCTAGTGTGTTTTATGTCTGTGAATTTTACAGTGTACATGAGAGCAGTGTCGACAACTAAGGAACAGTATACATCTCTGCAGTGTTTTGCTTGTAAGATGAACCGGTGGGAAATTGATGGGATATTGATTACAACCGTAGCATCTTTCGGTGGGCAAGATATTATTATTGGCCCGAGGGAGCTGTTGAAATGTGGTGGAACACGTTAGCTCCTCTTGTGTTGCACCCAGAATTTACGTTAATGTCTCCAAGAGTGGATTTGCCATGGGAACATGGATTTTCAAAAGTTTGCTCAATCATACAGATGTGTAAGTTAAAGATTCTAGAGATAATTTGGCTTTCTACAATATTTGTTGGAAGATCTTCTTGTTCTAACACATACTATATGACTGCATGTACTGAACATCTTGTTTGAATGTAGGCATGTACAGTATATGTACTTGTTCTACTTTTGCATCACAGAAGCAGTTAACCCAGATTTTCTACCAAACTGCAGTGTATACAGGCAGTGTACAACAATTTGTTATCGGTTAAAGTTGGCCTGTACTCAGCAATGTTTACTATCTACTTTGGATGAATCTGTGGTCTTGTGGTTGTAGTACATATACAGTGGTACAGCACAGTCTATAATTTTGACTACACTGTAGCAGTAGCATTTCAGTTACAGTGGCCAATCATAACACAATTTTGCATATGTGATTGATTTATGCCATCAGCTATGTCATGCTATCAAAATGTGTGGTGTATGTTGCATGCATATGTGCACATTGGTTGTTAGTGGTTGATCTATCAGTGTGTATATAACTGAAGTTTACTGTGGCAAAGCATAAAGATAATAATTGTGTGGTTGGTGAACAGAAGCAAATACATTTATGACATACAGTAAAGCTTCTTCAAGCTTGAATAGTAATTGTGATGAAACATATGAAAGCATACATGTAAGAAAAAGCATTGGTTCAAAGAGTTACTGATAATGCATGCAGATGAGGCTTTAGAAGAAATATTATGATCAACAGTGAAAAATGATATGAGCCATGAAATGAAAGCATGAAAAGTGAACTACTGTATTGAAGTCAATTTTGAACAAAGTGTTGGCTTCAATCTTGTGTATGGCATAAACATTGGATGAAGGTATTAATGTCAACAGAAGATAGTATGAAACAAGTGTTCAAATCATTACAGCATAATATACAAAAAGTAAGGGAAGATAAACATGAAACACTGTCTGCAACTTAGCATAATCAGTAAAAGCAAAAACCTCATTAACATATTTAGTTGGACTCAGTGAATTATTGTAGAGGTTAGTATGGTACTAATTTCACAAATTGTATGCTAATAGCATTCATCAAAAGCACGAAAGTTAAGAATGCACATGATAAAATCATTGGGAAGTAGAGCAGTAGGTTAAACAACATACACATCGTTGAGTGTATCATAATAAACCATAATTCACCACCTGTATTCCCTCACCTCACATAACCTATGCTTTGCTGTACTGACTATGGTTCAGCATCTGCAATTGTGTGTGTATCTGGTCACCATCCTTTCGTAGTTGCCAGCCTATTGGTTTAGCAGTGAGGAAATGCATGCCCACTTTGCATTCTTCCTAGTCAATCTTGATCATTCACCAAATCATTGGTTTTCTTAGTTTTATCTGGAATTTCATCCTAACACATCTTTCCATGGCCTTTTGAATGATGCATCATACCATAGTAGCACTCCGTAATCCGTTGTGAAAATGGCACAATATCAAAGATGTTTGGTCAAAAAAGACATGGTATGATCATTAGTATAAATTCAGAGCTCTGTGGTATGTCTGTTGTTACCACTCACATCTATGTGTAAATACTCCTTGCTTACAAATAGTCATTGTTCTACCACACACAATGTGCCAGCAAGTAATGTTGCACCGCACCCTCTATGATCTGGAATTATGAGAATATTGCAAGAGAGTTGAACTCATTTAAAAGTTTATAATAATTAAATACAAAATTTGAGAGATGTTAAAGTTTTGAACATGATGTGGGAATTAAGAATGACGCACCACTCTGTCAAAGCAATGTACAGTATGTCAAGAAGTAATCATTAGGAATGAACATAAGCTAAAAGTATATCAAAATGCATGGAGAAAGAATTGTTACATGAAATTATCTAAATCACTTCTTTGTTAACCTATTTGATCCCTTCTAATGCACCTACCTAATTTATTTACCTCTGCTGTAACAAATTTTTTAGTTTGTGACTGTACCTTCAGTGATCCTGAAGTTATCTCACTCACTTACTTGTCTCAACCTGACAAATGCTCTCCTGTGTTCCCATCTCCATCTTATGAATATGCATGTCTGTAATGGCCTATCATAAGCATGATATCATTGTACCAAAGTTGGACACAAATAGAAACATTTATTGTAATAGATATCTTAGTGTGTAAGGGTCATTTATGTGCACATAGGAGCATGACATTGCAAAAATTACTGTAGCAAAAAATGCAAAATGTCAGTAATCTGACGGTGGAAAGATGTTAACGCGAGTGGTTATATGACAGGTAGATGTATGTTTGTTTGATACTTATGTTATTTTCTTGTAGAATTGTGGGGAATGTTTCAATGCTCTGACAACTGTGAATTTTATGCATCCCATGGATGTACTTTGAAAGTGAAATGATATAACATGTTTGTGACATTGTCTCATTGATTTTAGTTGTTTTTGATTTGCCTTTTAAGTTCATATGGACGTCATCTTCTTAAATCAGCAGTCCAGTTTGCAACAGTGCAACAAACGTGCCAGCAACAAATTTCTGAATATCTCATGATGACATTTCTACAGTTACTGTATTTTTGTTAACTAAATTAAATTTGCCAAATTTGTTGCAGACTCCAGTTGATTATCTTCCTCACATCTTATCAAAACCTGCCATCTCCATCCAACAGAAATGTAATATGTCACTAAATATTATTTTATCTGTAATGACCAGTGTGCAACACATTCACAAGTTGAATGTACTGTACGTTGTATCTAGTTGGGTTCTAGGAGTGGGTCAATGTCGAATCTCTCAAGACACCATTATTGCAACCTAGAGTAAATTTCTTTTGTTGATTGTGCCAGCTATTCCTCGTTTGAAGGTTTCGAAACCTCTCCAGTGAAGATGTGGGAAGAAATTTCTTATTTGGAAAGCTTGCCTTCCAAATTTCTTCATCAAACAGATAATGTGAATCTAACAACAACAAATTTTAAAGAATTGTGTTTTAAGATTATTCAGGTCACCATTAAAATGAGCTGACCATTTCCTTTCTCTCATGGAAAACTGATAAAGAGAAACTGAGAAACTTGAAATGTGAGGGTATTCTCTCACTGATCCCTTGTCTCATATGATAACATCATTCACAGTTTGTGTATATGTTAATATTGATGCTTACACTTTAAGTTAATGCTCCTAATATTTTTCTGTTTGTGTCTGTGCGGTTTCCATCTTCTTTCTGAAATGCTTCTCTAGGCTTAAGTGTTTCCATCCATTTCTTGTCCTTCCAGAAACGTCAAAGCAATCGGAAGAGTTTTCGGAGAAAGAGCTATTCTTGACTGGACAAGTGGGACAAGTGGAGAAGAAAGCTGACGATTCCAATACATGTGAGCTTCGTTTCCCTCTGTTCACTTTAAAGTCTCTGTTTTGGGTTACATTGGAACTGGGGTGTTTGATTGGCATATTGAATTGGTTGTTTGTGGGTGGGTTCTTAGAAATGTATCTAAAGTAGGGATTTACAGAAACTTATCATGCAATGCCCTATTTATTCGCTCCCAAAGTTTGTGTGATTGACAACTCAAAATTTTACTCAGCAGCAGCTGGCATTAACCATGATCCCTTTTCCATTATTTTCTTTTTCGAATGTCGCATGGTATTTTGTTGGCATAGAGCTTCATGTCCAGATTAGGCAGAATTATGTCAAAACTTTGAGCCTGGTTGTCCTGAAAATTTCATTCTGCAGTGAATCATTTTCGACCAAGTGATTCCTGGTTTGATATATTTTGATGATTCATCCATCAGTATGTCTCTGCCATGTGTACTCTCTATAAGGTCATTCCAAATCTTTGCTTATTTATGCAGAGAGGATGCCATTAGTCAAGTTCCTCTCCTCAGACATCAACATGCGCAAGTTTGTACAGTACCATATTAAGTAAAAATATTACAAAGATGTGCAAGATGCAATAACTTAAGTGATATTCCAATCTCAATAAACTTCTGCAATGCACAATTCACTTTTGCTGATGTTTAACTTGTTTCAGCAAAACAATTTCACTTCCATCTACCATGCCAAGAGTACTGTAAAGAATGTATCGTTGTACTCATTGACCTGTGAAGCATTTGAAAGACTACAATGAAACACCCAGGTTATTTGAAAGTGGTTTTGGCCTGATCAGTGAAGTAAGTTCATGGGAAACTGGGAACAAATTAAAACCATCCCAAGTGACCACAGATAGAAGTCTGACATATCAGTGAAACTGAAAGAGATGTAGTTTTTAATGAGATACTTTTAGAAGAGGCTTTTGTTGACATGTGCAAGTATGCAAATTTAAAACTGTGTCATACCATGGGAACAAATCAACCTGGTCTGGTTTAGTTAAAATTGGTTAAGGGAGTTAGGACATCAGGTGAAGATATTGCTTTGGATGAAGTAATGTAAACCAGGTATTACCTCTTTGCTTTTAGTTGAATGGCATACATTATGAACCACTTGCATCATTTGAATTGAGAAAGAAAGAAAAAACTCACTTAATGTTAATTCCTGACTTGAAAGAAAAGAAGGGTATAAGATAAGCAGACTGTATTTTTAACTTGACATCTCAGAATTAATTGAAATCATAAGACATATGAAGCCTTTTGTGTCGTGATTCCCGTTGATAATGTTATCCGCCTGAGGCAGTGTTAAATAAAGGTGCCAGCAAGATTGCTTTCGAATAGTTAATACACTACTGTAGCTCTACACGGAATCTTACGGGGAGAAGCTTCTGATGACTACCCATGTTATCTGCTTTTGTGTGTTTGTTTCTTTGAGCAAAGGATATTGATGGCAGTTGTTTGCTCAGGTTGCATCAGATAAAGTTGGTGCATGCATTAGCGTTCGTGTTAAAAGGCTTTGGAACTAAACCAAACGACACAACGTATAGTGGAGTAAGAAAACAGGGTGGTGTTATACCTTAGAATGAACGTGCCTGCCATCTTCGTTTACAGTATATGTTAATTAATTATCACATGCTATGTGATGTACGTCATTCTCTGTGGTAAGCATACGGAAGAGTAGTCACTCTGCCGAGCATGTTCCACATGCTCTCACTTTAGAATGAGGTACTGCAACCTCCTCTCCCCACGCAGTCAACTCTTAATTGATAAAGTGTCTCACGTGAGAGGAGTAAGGACAAGACACCCGCCAGAGATCAACTGCGGTAATTATCCGGGTAGACATCGATATACACAGGAGGCCTGCAAAGCAGGGAAGAGGCATTGATTTGCATGAACCAACAGCTTCTTCACTGTATCGTTAAGAGAACAAATTAATCCATCTGGTGCTAAATGAAAATGCTGTGTCAGATGAAAGAGAAATAAATACTTAAGAAGAAACAAATTCCTTGTAAAATGATTTTGTTTTTGTTTTTACATACATTAACATAAACCACAAACCCAGTGATTGTGCTTCTCTTGCTTATAGTGCACGTAGTCCACTGCATGCGATCCTGTGACTGTGTACATTGGATGTCCTTTGTGAGATACTGCCCTCCTTGTCTCCTTTCTAAAGAACAAACCCTTGAAACTATTCAAAGATCTAGAAGATACACAAAAGTGTTTGCGTCATTTCTTTGGTATCAATGAAACGAAACCACTCTCACAGTAGCTCATGTTTCAGATGCTTCTTCACAATTTGAAATTTTAAATTTAGAGTCCCGGTAAAACAAGTTTCTTCTTTGAGTAACATTGAAAGAGCAATTAAAACAAGTGTTACATTTTTCTCAAATATGTCTGGCTGTTGGCTGCAGGTTGCACACAACTATTGGTCTTTTCCATTGACCGACACACTGAATAGGGACCTTTGAGGCCCCCTCAGGCATAGACGGTCCATCATACAGATATTCCCTATGTATCACGTGAAAGCTGTTAAATGACCTGATCTATCGTTTCATTTATAGACCTACAGTATTCATATGTCGAACATTCAGATTTTGAGCTAGAATATGTGGCAGGTTAACAAGTCCCTAAACCAGACCAAACTATCACCGTGACATCTTTGATTTTCTGAAACAATGTTCTTCTTTAAGTGTCCTAATGAGTGATGATAACTGAAAAACATGACAGAAATGAGGTTGCCATTGTTCATTTTAGGCACTTTTACCAAGCAGAAGCACATTATTTAATGATGGTATGCTACCTTATCTATACAATCTCTTGATTGTACCTCTTCTCAGATACGAACAGATTCTTGTTGGCGTTGCAGAAAGATACTTTATCTTCCCTATAAAGACTTGCATCCACATCGTAGGCATATACTTACCCCTTGAAACTCAAGTGAAAGGCAAATGGGGGTGGGCTAGGTCTTAGAGGGCACAGTGCTAGAATTGATTTTGAGGACATTTAGAGCATGGCTAAATGTATGCATTAGTGAAGCAAGGGGTAGGTATAGTCACTCTTGAATACCCACACCAGTGACTTGTGGGGATTGCATACCAATTACTGTATGACTAGCTGATTTTGCTGTGCTGGATCTTTTCAGGAAACCTATTTCAGTGTTCTCAGTGTCACTTGATGGTTGTGCATTTATTGGTTAGTCACTCCGTGTGAAAAGTATAGTTACTCATGAATACCCACACCGGCCAGTTTGGGGGTTTTACTCTCCTACACAATTTGCAAAATTTTAGTTAATTGCAAGATATTATAGAAAACTATTTTGACAGAGCAAACACTGTAAGGGCGGTGTTTGCCCAATAACATTCAATTTTTGTGTGGGAACAGAAAACTTTTTCTGCGGTGTTATTCACAATTCACTCATTTAAAAGGCAATCATTAAGTAACTGCCTTGAAGCTTCCTTGCTTGCAATATACATGTTGTTTGTCAGTTCCTAAAGTGCAGTAATCATGAACCCACAATAAATGTAAGCACTTCATACAGATTTGAGGGCAGCACAACACTCTGTTTTCAACCCGCATAGCTCCACACACCCACCCACCAGTTGAAATCAGTCGTGTAGATCACAGTGTGTCAATGGAAGTGATTAAACATGAACACCGTTAGGAAGGAGGGCAATAGTATTAGCAGGATTAGCAATATCTTCGGAAACCAGGTTTTAGTGGTGGGTGTATCTGCCGCATTCTGACCACCTAACAGACGGAACTGCCAGCCCACTGTCTAAAACAAAAAAAGAGGTCAGGCGCTTTTAATACTTTTAGTTTCCCACGACTTGTTGCTGTGGTAATATGTGCTCTGTTAAAAATCTGTTTTACATATATCCTTGGGCTCTGTCAGTGCATGCTGTTGTGGAATTTTTAGCTTTTCCAGTTAGCAAGATCTTGTAAATGTTAATTGAATCCTCTGGACTAACCAAGAACCAACATCCAACGGGCATACTGAATTGTATGTGATTGTTTTTTTTTTTCATTCACCAGGAGTGTTTCTATCTTAATTTTGTTTGTGAATTGTGTAATGGTGAACGTTTGTGGTGATGTAGCTACAACAGTTAGAAATATGGCTGAACATGTACAGTAGGTTATGATGTGTATTTCTTTCTTTAAAATATATGTGACTGTCATTAAAAAGACAACTCCATGTCAACTAAATGAAGCAAAGCAAGCCAAGCACTAGGAACAGATTACAATCTTGGCGAGAAGTGGAGATACTGTATCTTTTGTTTGTGACTTTATATGTGGGTAAAAGCTGCAGACTTGGACATACTGTGTGTTTGTGTCTATAGGAGCTATGAAATTTATGTAACTCTGTGGTGTAAGTATACATGTTGTGCAGTATCATAAATCTGCACTTTTCATCACCAGCTGCAACTGGTAATTGTCACTAAAGACTATGGGCATTATCTGTGAAGAGTGTATGCTGGGCAGTGTTGGTGAATCTGCAGCAGTGTTTACTTATCTTGGAAATGAATCTGTCTCAAAGACAAAAAAAAGAAACTCTTATTTTAAAAACTGTGTTTGATGCATGTAAAATTTGTAATTTTTGCTTTAAATGAGTATTTAATCTTAAACTGGTGCTATACTGTATGTACGAGTGAAAAAGATGGTGTCACTTGAAGCCATGAAGTTTAGCAACTGCACAGTTTGGGGTACGATCCCTGGCTTAGTCACTCTAAGATGGATTTGGCACACAAGAATAATCTAAGGTTTTCCCATCTGAACTGAACTGGTAAAAAAGATAGGAAATATGATCCAAAACTTAAGTTTGTATTCACCCAACATGATCTTGCAGTATGTGAGCCATAAAGTGGTCACCACTCAGTGCTGTAAAATAACTGCACTGTAAGACCTCAATTAATATTATTTGAAGTAAGTTTTGTTACTTGAAGTTGGTATGTTGAACTTGGTATGTTGCATGTGAAACCATTGCCAGATTACAGGTTTGTAACTTAATAACTAGATCTTTCTGTGTAACATCTCATTTTCAAATATGATGAGTGAGTTGCAACTTACGTTATTCAGAAAAGGCCTTTTCCTATAAGCACCACTCTTTGCGTGTTGTCTAATGCTGGAAGTGGATATATAATGGTGATTAATGAGGTAGATATTAGCCTTATGTCATATTGCTGTAGTATGCTCTTTCTGTATTTGCTTTGTCTTGAAATGAATCACTCCTCAATTGCAATGGATGAGGTACAATATATATTGCATGTAATGTGAAGTCAATGATGCGTGATGTTACATGAGGTATACTATACCTCACCTATGCAGAAAATAATGTACCTCTCCATAAAATGCAGCAATCATCTAAAGAAGATGAATGAGGTACATTACATTGTACTACTTTTATGTAAGGTATAACATACTACTGGTGGTGTAAGTGCTTTCCATTTGACATTGACCATCAAATGAAGATGAACACAAGTGTAAGATACTTCTGCACTGTAGGCGCTAATGCACCTCGCTAGTGAAACTGCTATGAATATACTGCACATGTAACATTACAGTATATCTCAATTTGACCCCCTTTCAGTTTGCTGGGAACTTTGTAAATGAAGCATGCACCATTTGATATACAGTTCACTGTAAGTGTTATGTAATTAAACCATTGACTATCTTATAGTGGTGCATGGGGTATATCTCAGGCTTTCATGTATTGCTATTTTTGCATCTCATAAAGATTAGCACCTGACTAAGCAGCTATGATCAATAGAGGCACACTTAGGCAGTCACTGTGCTTCATTAAACTTACAATACCATTGAGATTGGAATATGTTTGAAATAATCTCTTGGTTCTTACTCAAACAGCAATTAAAATTTTGCCAACTCTTGACTGTAGATAAAATTTTTTTCTAATGTCCTTGAAATTTTAATTTGTCCTTAATGTAAGTTCCTGGACAGGTTTTGTAGTCTGTGCCATTATTAGATTACTGGCATTTTTATGCTGGTTAATTTGACATTAAAATCCCCTCATCAGTCACACCTCCACTTTCTGTGTGCAAAATTTTGACAGGTTGCATTAAGGTCTTCTCTTTCCACATTTTGTGTTGAGAATATGAAACTGATAGGGTGACTGTGCACTCTTTCACTTCCTGTACTTTAAAACTTCCAGTATCAACAGTCATTGTTTCAAACTTTCCCTTTTCTCATTTATTCATATAGTGGTTGTTGATTTGCCAAAGGGACATCCTGCCGGGACTGAGAAGCCTGTCACTACTCCAACTGCAACGTCCAAACCAAAAACAACCCCTCCACCCACTGGCTATGCATACATTGCTCTCAAGGACGAGTAAGTTTTCAAGTGTGAGACTTGATTGCAGTGTCCATCAGGTAGCATGGAAGGTTAATTGCAAAAACACATCAATTTGTAGAATGTTAAACTTACCCACCAGTTGCTGAAGATATGCTAGCAAGTGTGACTCATTTTCTCTTCTCTACTGTAGCACACAAGTCAGTCTTGTACTTCACTCATTGTTGCAGCTCTTTGGTGGGTCAGGGTAGCACATACTTATATCTAGCAACATGAAGGGGTCACAATAGTAGCAACTACCTATGTGGTATGTGGCTTTAGTGCCCACTTTTTACCTAACACGTTTGCAAAGGTCTGGTTCGCTATCTACCTATCTGTTTGTTCATGTGTCTGATTGTGTATATGTCATGTCTCTTTGTCTTTCCATATATGTGTATCTATCACTAATACTACTCCTGGCCCTCATCAGTGATATGTTTATCAAGTAGAGGTCAGAGGTTAACCGTTGGTCACCACACCCCTGAATATTTAATGCCTCTTCCATCTGAAGTCAACCTGGATCATTATCACTTGACCCACTCTGTCATTAGTGCTGTCATTTCATTCTAAGAAGAGAATATGAAAAGGAAAGATACCGGTGGCTGTTATCAGACGTGTCAATCTGACCGACATACAAACAGACAGAAGACACATATCCCATATTTCATTCTTTGGAGTGCAAGTTCGTCATTCTTTGGAGTGGAAGTTCCTCTCCCCGTAATTTGTGTTGAATGTCACACCCCACCCTGCACCATATACCGAACCTTGAATAACTTCTCATAACATCTCATAAAAACCATGTATTGGAACTGAAGATAATCCAAGCGGCTGAGATGTACAGTATGAGAGATGTATTAAATATTCTAATTTATTCCCAGCTTTCCAGCCAGGTTATATTTGCCTTTAATCAGTCGTAGAATGAGGGGAACTTTTGAGCTCCCGTTGAGAGAAAATTTCCTTTAGTGCCCTCCCATCACCAGTGTACATCCCCTCTCCCTCTGTCATCTTGAGACTACACCCAAAGACCCTTTCATTTAGTGACTCTCTAATGTACAATTTTTTTGGGCCAGTAACTTCATAATAATTCCTGGATTTACTTCAAACCTTATACTCTGAGCACTTAAGCATGATACTAGAGTGATGATCATCAGACAGTGGCCTGGAGGCCAGTGGGTAACATGTGGAGAGAAATCTAAGTTGATGTCATCATGTACTGGTGCCATGACATTCCATGTACGGCAATGAAGGTATCTAACAGTAGTGTGAATCACTGCGTCATACCCGTCTTTTTTTGTAGTATGGTTACAAAGAGAATGTTATTTACATCATAATGTTGTATCTTATAAAGAGAGAGGTATATCCAGATTTTGGAAGTCTACAATATATCCTCTGATCCCTGAAACATTCATCTCGTGGCAGATAGTCTCATTAAAAAAACATCAGCTCCCATTTAGAAAATCGTTATCTCTCTGTCAAATTGAAATGTTGTGATCTTCAACGTCTATCCAAAAAAAAAAGGCTGAGATTTGTTTTCCGTGTAACAGTCCTACTCCATTGGTATCCTCTTCAAGTAATCAGGTTAATTGCTCTCTAATTGTGCCATCTATAAAGCAGAATAGGACATTGCCATGTATATATTGTAGAATCCTAGTTTAATTGGGTGAAAATAATTGGAGAGTTATTCCTTATTGCTGGTGTATATATTTTAAACTCACTAAAAAAGTTGACAAATTAACTGATGATCGTGATTTGACTTTACTAGCTTGAAACCTCTGTACTCACTTCTTTCAAAATCCAAAATAAATATGACCGTAATAGCAGCTAGGCTTGCAAGCAACTGCAAACAGTACATGGTAAATGTACATTTGAGTTTATCTAACACATAGAATTGTCTGATAATTATACAACTGCATAATTGAGGCTCTCCTACTTCCTTCATCCAGTTTAGATGGATGGCAAGAAAACTTACATTGTGTGATGAATGAATGAAAATCTTTTTAATTCTTTTTTGAGTTCGCTCCAGGGTTAGTGTCCTTCTTATCCCTGTTATCTATCAATATATTGCAATATTGGTTCATGCTTATAATGCTTTCACTTTAAAAGTTTATCATGAGATTACTGGAGTAAGGTAGTGTCAATCAAGACTGATGATCGTGGCCTATTCTTTACCAGTTCAGTTTAATGTAACTTTATTTCAATCTCAAGTCAAATTCAATGACAATAATGTAGTTACTAAATACAATCAATAACATAAAGAATATTTTGAAAAAAAGGAAGATAATAGATGAGATGAGATTGAGGAGTGGCTACTGATGCTCCCAGGAGCTTTTAGAGGTTGACACCCCTTAGCAATAGACAGGACAAGGAACAAAATAAAAGCATAAGTAAAGGGTAAAGAAACAAACATGAAAAACAATCACTAGAAATACAGAAAAAAAAATGAGAGGAGGAAAAGAAAATCAGAGTTAGCCTGCAATAAAATAAGCTTTTAGCTTTCTTTTAAAACTAAATACAGTTTTACACTGAGTAATCTCTGGAGGTAAAGTATTCCAGAGTTTTGCACCCATAAATCTAAGAATGAGTAGCAAGGACCTAAGCTTACATAGGGGAGTAGAAAGTTGATTCAAAGGGACACAACTAGGGTAGGGATAACAAGTAGAGTGAAGGCTAAAAAGATCTCTTAAGAAGGGGTTCTGTTATGAAGCCTATAAAAAATAAACATCCTCACATGATTCCAATTTAAGTCATAGATATTAAGAAAATTGAAAGTAGCAAAAAGGGGTGAGGTAAGATGTAATCGATAAAAGAAGTCAATGTTCTTTATGAATCTAACAGCTCTCTCAAACAATATTGCAATGGGAAAGGTAACAGTTGCAGTTTGTCGTAATGCAAGCAATTTGATCAGTATTATTCTTCTTGGAGGAGACCATTGAAAGCACCCACAGTTAGTAACGTGGCCACGAAGATGGATTATAACGTTAGTTTATATTGTTCAAGATAATTGAGCAAGGTTCCTGTGGTGATCTTTTACACCTTGACAGCTGTAAGGCATCGGCAAATCCTGAAACGTAAATGTTACATCCAGTGTTGTTGGAAGATATGAATAAATTTGTGCTGTGTTGAATAGCCATTGTTCTTTTGTATGAAACACTGGTTTGTAATGAAGGCCTGTAGGTCTTCGTTATTGTAATAGTGCTCGAATCACTTTTGTTGCTATTCTGGCAAGTCGTGCAGCTCTGTGAGCTGTATTATATGCTTGAATGGAGGGATGACATTTTTCTAAGCTAAGAAAGCCAAGTTTGATGCAAAGAGTCTGTAAATAACAGTTCATTATCCGTGACCATCATCTGGCGGCTCGATTAGCCGTTCCTCCGTGGATTTGCCAAAAAGGAGAATGAATGATGACATATAGAGACAAAAATACATCGAAAATTTAAGACTCTGACTCATCAAGTAATCAATTATCCCCTTAATGTCAATTCTCATCCTTTGTGATTCTCATCCTTTGTGTTAAATGATTTTCAGCCATACGTGATAGGCAATGTTATATTGATGACACACCATGGAGAGAGTAGACAGTAGGCTTAGTTTCAATAAATATTATCAGAATAAAATTGTTCAACAGCCATTGTGATGAAAGCATCGAAGTAGCTTAGTTTCAACTACCTTTTCTGAGGTTATAGATGTGCTTGAGAGTTCTCACAAAAAGTGAAAGAAATATCTGATGGTGATTATGTGTTCATTTGAGTACCAGTGGATATATCAGTTTAAGTACATCAGCAAGTTTGCTGTAAGTGTGATCCTAAACTCAGAAAGCAAGACATTAATCAAAGTTGTTATGCCCATAGTTACCAGGATAATGAGTACAGTTTGTCATAAAGGTCAAAGGTCTTGTGAGGTTGGAACTAGTAGTCAGTATCTGTAATATCAAAACTTTGAGTGCCCAATTAAAAACAGGTGGTTTTAGCCTTAAGCTGGAAATGTTTATCATATCCCATTATTTTCATTTAGGACAGTTGAGGTAAACAGTACTAGTTATATTTAAAAACACTGTAGATGTCCTTGAAGTACTTTGTTTATGTGTAAACTATCAGGTGATGACTATTTGGGTGTGGATGTCATCAGAGGTTCAGTATAAACAGGAATCCTTAATTCTGGTTCTGTTTCGGAAGCCCACCAACTGTTGAAATCTACCATATTAAAGCTGGAGTATGAGTTTAACCTTTGTTAGTAAAGTTCAAATTCCACTGAATATGTCATAGCCACAAAAAAAAAAAAAAAAATCATTGTCTAAGCGCCATTTTTGCTTACACGAATGTTCACATTTATTCCTATTGGTTTGTTTGATATCAAGTAACGGTGATTGACTTCTGTGCTTTCGTGACGAGTTTGATTTTTGCATGGCCAACAAAAAGTCGAGACAATTTTCATATTCCAATATCTAAAGATGACTTCATAGTTCTCTTTCATACTTGGTGACAAGTTATCTTTTCCCCTACTTTCTCTTCCCTGAAACACTGAAGAAGAATAAAGGTAGATGACCAGGCAATTGCCAGTACAACTCATATTCCATATTTAATGGCAAAGCAAATCACATAGTTATTTTGTCTCTATGATTGCCTCTCTTTTTGCCTGCCTAGCCTTATCCAGTGTTTGCTTTAAACTACTCTTCACTCTGCTTCATTGGGGTGATCTACAGCAACTCTCATTTCTTTGTCAAACATGCTGAATTTGTTTCCAGTATTACTTACTTTTATTGTTATGTCACAACAATGTGGTATTCATAATCTGTCCAAATCCATATGCTTGATGTGTGGTAGCTATTTTTATGACTTTTTATGTTTAATTGACCAAAATAAAGGGCAAGAAAAGGGCAATCAGTCAAAAAGTAATTAAAATAAGGGAAAAATACAAGGCCAGCCTTCTTCATTTTTAAGAACAATGAACAGTTAGCACGGCACATATGTTTACACTCACAACATCACTTAATTCTGGTCTACTGCCCTCTTTTTTACATTCTGCATGTTTTTCTCACATCTTAGGTCACACTTTCAGGCTTGAATATGAGTTAAAAATTTTCAGTTGCAAGTCAAATTCCACAGAATGTGTCTCAGCCACTAAAAAAAAAAAAAAAACATTGTTTAAACCCGATTTTTGCATTCATGAATACTCATATCCATTTCCAGTGGTCTGTTTAATTTTAAGCGAGGGTGTTTGACTGGTATGCTCTCTTGGAGAGTCTGAATTTTGTGGGGCCAACAAAAATGTTGAGATGATTTTCATATTCAAATGTCTGGAAGATGAGTGCATAGTTCTTTTTCAGATTTTGTGACAGGTGGTTTTTCCCCTACTTTCTCTTCCCTGGAAAACTGATGAAGAACAAAGGTAGATGACCAGGCAATCGCCAGTGCAATTCACATTCAAGCTTTAACAACTATCAACTCTGAAATATCGAAATAGCTTCTTTTCAACCATACTGTCTGTCCCTTCCACAGCTTTTACTGCCAGGCAGTCAGAGAGTATATTACTCTGTGTCTTAGAATAGTCTGAAGTTGTTTTTGTTATGTGGGAGGGAGATAGGAAATACGGCAGAAGTACTACTTTTATTGCTTTTTCCCGACAATGAAATGCCTGGAGAAGTCTTCACAGATCTTAGTGTAGATAAATAAAAAGCAGATCAGTTAATTTGTCATCTGAAGTGGGAAGTATTTCCCACTCCTTTCAAAGTATGAACTGCTGGCAGAATGGAATATTATTTCCAGTATTCACCTTGGGATACCCTTTTAATGTTGCTCCTGACAGAGACAAAGAAGCAGTGAAAATAACAAACATGAGATTGAATTTGAAAAAGTCAAAGCCTTTAGGGTCTACCGATGTCATGTTTTCACCCAACTTGTCCAAGAAGATGGAATATAATGTATTGTTATGAAAATCTGTCCAAGTGCTGTTTATGTTCTAAGCATGAGAAGCAGTTGCAGAGACTGAAAATGAAGTGGCTTTTATTAGAAGGGATATTTCTCTGAATTGCGTAGCCATAACGTTTGGAAGATTCTGCATCATAGAAGAGCGTGCATTGTGATTGGTATGTTTCATTGCACTAAAATAAATTGCCATGAAAGGAGGATACAGGTGGTTGACACAAACAGCTTACATAACTTTTTGCACTTTTTTCTTTTAAATTGATTGTAAACATACCTTCTTAACAGATTGTAGTAGAAAATGATCTGCCATTGGTAAATTCAGTCAGAAAGTGCCCCAAGAGACAGAAAATAAATGCTAGTCCTTAGAAGTTTTCTTATGTTGACATCCCACACGTATGTGTTTTATGCATCTCCCCAACTTTGAACATGGATGTTGCTCGGTTGAAGGTCATCATGCACTCCGCGCATAAATATTGATGACCTGATATATGTCACAACTGTCTATTTTTATGTAATTGACATGTATCAAAGCTAACATCAATTGTATTGCTTAAATTATTTGACACTGTCTGTCCACCATTGCATGACATGCTGTTGAAATACTGGGAAGGTTAGGTAATTGGGGGCACTGTTCAAAAACTTCATTAATGGACAGTCTATTTAATGAGGCAAACAGAAAACACCTACGCCAAGAAGATTTTAACTTCAGCCAAGCAGATATCCTACTACAAGACGATTATTGTACTTCATGGTTCACAAACGAAATCACCCTTTAAATGTTGTAGTTATTTCTGGATCCCTTTGAAATGGGTGGGTGGGAATGGGGAGGGAGAGATTTAGAATGGGAATTTAATTTGCAAGGTTATAACATTCTGATACACCAATGTGATGAGAATCATAAATAATGGACAGGTGATCTGCATTCAAACACACTCTGTTTTCATGTCAAAGCTGCATTAGGTGGTAGTACATGCAAGATTGCCTTTGTTTTCATTTGCAGCAGCTAAAGTCACCACCTCATCTGTCAACAAGATCACTACAAAATTACATGCACACCAAGGTCACATTTGTGAAATTCATACAACTTTCAAAAGATTTGCATCAATTCTTGCAACCATCAAAATAAGGATGAAGTACTACAAGAAGTAGAGGAATGAAGATACTGACAATAAAGTTTTGACAGTTCACCTTAGGAAACCGGCAGGCTTTTGGTTTGTGTCATCAATAACAAGGGCAATAAATGGGGCTTATGGTTTGTGTCATCGGCAAAAGGGCTATTAATCCATCGAGAGAGTGCCCATGGATGTCTACCTCATTAAGAAAGAAACCATCCAGCAGTGAAATTTAAGAAGCAGAGAAAGAGATCCAAGAAGCTGGTTTCTTTTTAGTGTAGTAAAGGGAGGAAGATCCTTAATTATCTTCAATTTGTGAAACACAACACAAAGTAACATCAATGTGGTGCGTTTATCCATGGCAGGAATGTTATTACTTCTTTAATATCGTTTGTGAATACGTTATAGTATTTTAGATGTGGAATTGGTTGATGTATTGTGATGAATCAAATGTAAATTTTTGAAATACTACTACTAAAATCTTTTTGTATTCAACCTTGCATACTGTAGAAAAGATGTCAACCAAACATTGTGAGATGACAGAATCCAGACCAATAAGCCTGACATTTATACTCTTTAGAGAGTAGACCTAGTTCTAAGTTGTGTTCAGAATTGAAAAAAAGAGAATCACTGTAGTTGAAATAAGAGAACAATAACATGAACCTCATGAGGCAATATACCAAAAAAATTCCTCTTCCTTCATGTCATTCTGCCTGCTTCTCCTCCGTTCTTGATGGTTTTCTCCCTTTTGGTTTTGCCCCTTCCTCTTTTCCCCAATATTTAACTTTCAATCCTGAAAGGTGGTGGCTTACTATAAAATCAGAAAAAAAAGAGGAAGATCCCTGCATATGGTTGCTACATATTTTTACCACAGGAGTTTGACATACTGCTATGGAGATAGACAGAAGTGATTAGAAATTGAAATTTGAAGCAAACATCCTCCCACTATTTGTTTTATTGGATCTGAACTTGTAGAAATCATTCTGTTTAACAGGGTGTCAGATGAAGTAAAGTCTTTGCCATCACCATTGTTGCACCTAGAAAAGATGGTTCTTATTTTCTGTAATTCATTCGGATGATGACTTCAGACTTCCAAAATGGAAAAAGTTTGTGAAGACGAATTCTAGCTTTGAGCAGTAACTTCATATCTTTTCTCTTTTTTTTGACCATCACAGAATTTCTCAAGAGGATGCCATAGCCTTGATAGATAAACTTGCATACCTTCTTCAAGTACCAGTACAAACTTTTTCTAGAGTGAGGTAAGTCCACTCGTTGCCACTTTATCCTGTAAGTTATTGGTTTGCGGCATTCTTTTGGTGGTCTTACCAAAATTCTGTATGCCTCTTTAAAGGAGAACTGAGGAAGGTAAGCAGATGAAGTCAGGGATGCTAAAGGTAAAACCATCTGTCACATCAAAGAAAAATTAAACATACGGTGTGTCTATCTACTGTGGATGACTCATTGTATGATCAGTTTGTATTTCCTCTAAGTCTACAAAGCATTTTTCCCCCCTTACCCTATATTGTCTGTCCACCATGACCCTAGTTTGTGGTCCAGTGGTATGTACCCCTGTCAAAAATACCAAGAAAAAAGTTAGAGTGGGGCATAATTAAAATTTTGCAAAAAGCATTTTTGGCATCACTACATTCATTGGTGAAGACCTGTGTGTTATGGCAAAGAAGCGATTGTAAGTAGGTACCTATGTAATCAGGTTACATCACTAAGCGATTGCACTAAACAAGAAGATAAACTAAAATTGTGGCAGTAATGTCTAATAAATCTTCAAGACAATCAGAGTCAGTGGATGTTTGTTAATGATTATCTAATAAATGAAAGTGATGCTTAAAGTGTTCCTCGAGTCATCGATTCCAGAAACATATGCCACAAAGTTTAAAATATGAATTCAAATGGTTCAACCGCCATCTTCAAATGACATTCCTGAGCTGAGATTGACTAGAAAATGTTGAAGTTTATTCGTTCATTAGATTGTACGATGATGTCATGCTTGTATTACTGAAATTACTTTCTTTGTTTCTCTTTTTTTTTCAAGTCATTGCACCTTGTCGCAAAATGTGATCATGGTCTCACTATTGTGAAGTGACTTGAACATCTCCATGCAACATGTTATACAAGAAAACATTATACAAGAAAACATTATACAAGAAAACATTATACAAGAAAATATTGTACAAGATAACATTATACAAGAAAACATTATACAAGAAAATATTGTACAAGATAACATTAAACTTTTCAAGGTTGTATAAGCATTTTAACTTCAATAGTATACAAAAGCAGGTAAAGTGAGTTGTACAAGAAGAAGGTCACAAATTGTTGTGCAATCTACTGCTTGGAATTGAGTGAATGTCCTGTTAACATTGTATTTCTCAGCAATGGAACAAGCTATGAAGGTGGGATTTAGATGAATGGGATTTGTTTCCAACCTCTAAAATATATTTTCTTGTAATTGTAGACTTTAGGTTCACTTGAAATCATGAACCTGATAAGTAGAGGATAGTATGAACTCTGCAATGTAAGATATCTAATAGATTTTGGATTTTGCATTTTTGTTTTGCAATTTTGATTTTGCATCATGAACATTAAAGAGAGGTAGCCTAAGCATATAGACTTAGTAGGTGTGGGTTATGTGTTCGTAGTGGGTACTGCCATGTGTTGACCAGGTGTGGCCACGACCATCAGGGAATCTCATAAATGAGATGCAAATTAATCATTCTTCTGGCCAAGAAGTTCTTTACAGAATTTGAAAATTTCTTCCACTGTTTTTGATGTATTGTATGTATTACTTGCTGCTACTCTGTTGCCATGTCGACAGTTTGTGGCTTCTCTGCAGCTGGTCACATGATATCATTATCGTCACTACTTCCATTCATCAGTTTGTTTGTCTCTGTCAAAGACTGATGATGGTAGTTTTCATCTGTGACATCCGACTATTCTCTTCATATCACATGATTTCAAACCTCAGCAAATGAGTCGAAACCTTTCAACGACAAATCATGTCAATCCTCTCTGGGGAAGAGGAAAGAAATGCTAAAATTTTGAGTTTTTCTTCCTGAAAGAAGCCCTGTGGCAAATCATAATCAAATTAAGCACCCTTCTGCCTCCCAAATGGAATATTTAGCTACATCGCAGAGGATCGCTGGGCTGTTTTTAAGTTATATCAAATTCATGAGGAGTGTACATCTGGTATCCTGGATTGTTTCAAATTGCTGTTTACCAGTATTTGATCGGAATTGATGGGAATAGTAGGCAAACACACAAGCAGTAGTACACTGACAAACTGAATCTGATGTTAGTGACAAGAAATACAGGAGTAAATAACATGTTTACAAGTCAAAATGATATACCAACATGGAAATTCCTTTTACTATAGATAAGAAGCTCTCAAAATATTCCATGTATAATATTCAAGTCAGTTTCTTTCAACATCGGTGAGTGGTATGCGTGGGTGCTAATTTTTACCATGCTGCTGGTGTATGCCGGTGCTTAATTCATTTTGCTGGTGTGTGTGGGTGTTGAATTCACTGTGAAGGTCTTCACCTTCAAGTATTTTGCACTTCACATTGAGTGAAGTATCCATGTTGGTCTGAATATGTTTCTAGCTGGTTGGATCAAGACCCTTGTTCTGCATGTATGAGAACCTTGCATTAAGATAAGTCTCTTCCACTGTTTCGACTGATCAACATAGATGACCAGTTTGATCGATTAACGATGGTGTAGTTTCTGCACTCCATACTACAATGGTTTGTCAATCTCCCATCTTCCCTTTACTCCTTTTACTAGTTGTATCTGTCTGTCAGTGTGTCCTTGTCTCTTAATGTATGTCTACCTTTGTATGTCACATGCTCTCTCTTTTGTTTTCTGTATGTCTAGTTTAATGCATTGATAAGTTTCATGTGATTTGTAAATTAATCTCATGTCTCCAGAACTTACATTTTGTATATGAGCAGGGACCAGCTGGGTTGGGATAGCTCAGAAGTACTAGACTTTCAGATTATGAGATCTTAATTAATTTTCTTTGTTGGCTTCTTAACGAGTAATATTCTGGGAAATTTGATGTTCAAGTTTAGACTGAGTGTAATTTAAAGCAGCTAAAATCAAACAGATAATATTGCATTCCTTTCAAATAACAATAAGATCAGATTCAGTTTGGCCATTTGGGAGGAGGCAAGTGAGGGGATTTAGTTTGGGCAAAGCAAAGTTTTCTGACTGCCTACTGGTCAGTTCCAGTAGTACATTAATGAATATTCAGTGTATGCATATGAAGAGATGGCTTCACCAGCACATAGACCAGTTAGAGCTATGCTGGGGCATGTGCTTGCACAGGACTCAGTTGGATGCAACTATTTGGCAGGGATAAATGTGATGAAATTAGAAGGGGTGTGTACTTTTTATATCTCCCATACTTTTCAGATTTTTACCACATTTAAAAGTCACAATTCACATCCACATTTGCATATCTTACCAGTGTCTCATCGCAGCAATTCAATCAAGCTTTCGATACAAAGTTAGTAGAGGAGGAAGAGATTTCCATACACTGTACGCTGTTACAATCCTAACATGTTGGAATTCCATAGCAGTAAAGAAAAACAACTGAAATTCAACTGCATATTGGAGAAATCCAATATTAAACAAATATAATTTCAAGTTGGAAGACACACGACTTGGCTCGGATGTTGTTTATTTTCCATTTCTGTTTACATTTTATGTTAAAGTGATCATGTTACTGTTGACATAGGAGATACATTATCAGTTTGATGCTACTGACGCTACACACATGTTAATTGTGTTATATTTGCTTGTGTGTTTGTTTAAAGGTAGCTATTACATAAAACACTTCCATCTGAGAATGTTACTCAGATTGTGCGTGCTGTGTGATGCAGAGAACATTGATTCATCAATTTCTTTGTTGGGACTTGAAATAACTTTTAGAAAATGAAACTTAACCAACAATAGACTTTGTGTTCCCTTTATATCCATGTCGTCATGGGATCAAAGTGCCCTTGTACCCCTGTACTGCCAAGTGTATTCCTTGGTCAGGTGATTAACCATGGCCAATCAGGAGACATTGTCAGTGTGTCATTTGTTTAGTGCAAGGGGATAGAAACGACAAAAGAAAATGTCACTCGTCTCTGTAGGAAAACCCCTTTAGCCATCTAATCAAATAAAATATGCATTTGCCATAGTACTTAAAGTATTTACATTTTGGATGACCGTAGGGCTTGTTATATGAAATTTTGTGGATCTTCCGTTCAGTACGTCAACATGATCACTGCCATATCTATTTCAATACGGCGGAGTATTTTTCGTTTAGATTTTGAACGATGAAAAACCAATCACTAATGGTTATTGAATGGTAATGGAGCACTTTTTTGTTTTGATTGCTGCTGGGCTTGTTTAAAGGAAGGGGAAAGAATGCAGAAGATCAAGAAAGGCTTTCCTAGAATGTACTGTAAGAGACCAGACAACGAGACTTGTGTCACACGACAGCCAGAGGACTATGAGTGGTGGGGAAAAATTCTGCGGAGAACGCGAGAAAGGAAATGAAACAAATGGGGTACTGAGATGGGATAAACATTTGGAAAGGGGCTTTGGAGTGAAGTAAAAATTTGGATAGAGGAAATGTGGGGAATGCTGGATTTAAGAAAGTTGGAAAAGGTTATAACCAGGGACAGGATACACAAATACAGGCAAAATTGGGATTGGAGAATAGAAAAATGTAGTGTGAGAAAACTTAATTTCATGATAAAAAAAATAATGTAATATTGCTATCATAAAGTCAGTCCATTCAATCATAGACTAGTATGTCATTATGTCTAGAGTTAAATACATTCTATTACTTATAGGGTACTAGAAAACCATCTGCTGACCCCAATATGTACCAAATAACTCTGACACATAGTTAAAATTTGCTGCTTCACCAGCAAGTCTAGTTTTAAACTGATACCTTACCCTCATCTCTTATCTTAATCTCGTAGTTATAATCCCCAAGCCCAGGAGAACACCAGAAGTCAGTACAATAGCTCGTTGTCCACTTCTTGTGGTATGATTTACTACATTTCTCACTTACCTGTCTCTGTGTAATAACTGCACTATGATCTGCAAGATTCAAAGTCTTGGTGACCTTTTTCCAGTGTTACTGTTACTCTCTTGAGCTTGGTACCAGACAAACATAACACCTCCAGCTTTTTAAGTTTTTTACCACTTCTAAGTAAAGTAGTTACAAAGAACAGAATAAAGTAAGTAGGCAGAGGAGGACTGAAAGTGCAAAAAACTTCTTTTCATTTAGACAACCCCCCTCTTAAAGCAGTTAAAGGCTGTAATGCATTACCCCAGACAGTTTCAGTTCTCCCAACCACCTACCTCTAGTCCCTCCCTCAGCCTGTCTTACATTCCTCCACATGTGTAATCAAAACAATGGATCCCTGTGTACGTTGTGTAATACGAGCTGCTCCGCATCTTTCGAATTTGCTGGCAATCTAAGAGTACTGTAACTTAGAACCAGTTGAGAGTTTTCCTTTCAGGGAGGTAAAAATATAGCTTAGGGTGATGCAATACAGCCTTTAAGTAAAAAAGGAAGAAGCAAACAAAGCAAGTGAGCATAGACTCATCTGTCACAGATCCTGTCAAGAACATGCAATTAGAGATACTAACCCGGATGGGGTTTGATTCAAAGGAGCCACCACACCCCCCCCCCCCTCCCTTCAATGTGTCTTTACAAACTTCACTTCAATGCATGCACCAGGACTGGGCAAATACATGCATCGCTGATACTGGATCGATCCTGCAAGTCACTAGGTGACATTTGACCGAAGGATTTCCATCAGTTGTTTAACTTGTTTCAAACGTAAATGAACATCTTTTGACAGTTAACAATGTTTTAGGTTGACACAAAAGATTCCAAAGTGGAATGAGCAATGCTCTGCTTGTTGCACTGCACGCTATTCCATCACCGGTTTATTGACCTGAAAATGTCAGGTGCAAGTCGCCATGGCAACAACAGCGAAGAAATCGAAAGGTGAATTGGGTAGTTGCTACTGTACATTGATAGGAATGTCAGAATAGAGGCTAATTGAATGAAACAGTGTGCTCAGTAGTGGAAGTAGGTCACAAATAAGATGAGAAATGATGAAATAATGAAGGAAAACTGTGGAAGATAAGGACAAAAACATCACAGGGTAGTCAAGATGGAAGAAAAACAACCAAAAATATAGTACAGATGGGGATGAAAACATCAAAAAATATTGAAAATGGAGGAGAACCATCAGAAAATGTGAAGATCGGTGGTGACAAAACATGGGAATTAAAGAAGGGGACACAAACATTGAAAGGATTAAAGACTCAAATACTAAAACATTGGACAATACTACAAATGCAGACGAAAACTTCAGATTGTATTACTGATGGGAACAAAAAGGTGAAAGTTGTGTCCAAGACGAGGTGTAAAGTGAGATTTGCCAGATTGTCCTGTAGTGTGGGATGCGAAATAATCGTCCGAGGTGTAAAGTGAGATTTGCCAGATTGTCCTGTAGTGTGGGATGCGAAATGATCGTCCGAGGTGTAAAGTGAGATTTGCCAGATTGTCCTGTAGTGTGGGATGCGAAATGATCGTCCGAGGTGTAAAGTGAGATTTGCCAGATTGTCCTGTAGTGTGGGATGCGAAATGATCGTCCGAGGTGTAAAGTGAGATTTGCCAGATTGTCCTGTAGTGTTGGTCCTTGACTGAGAAGGAGACAGCAGAACTCGGATGGTTAATTGTCAGTTGCTTGCACCACTGGTAGCACCATCGGTAGCACTGTTAGTTGCTTACACGTCTTGATCGCAAAATAAAATTCAACTAAAACAGTTAGAACCATTGCACAATGATGTCTAGCATTCATTGTCTCAGCTGGGGAATGGAAATGTGTACTTTCCTCGAAACTATGATTACAGGCAGTCAGTGTTTTTTGTTGAGATTTTTTTATTTATTTCTTCAACTTTAACAAAGTGGAGAATACAGGTCAAGTTTTGTGGACAGAGGTAGACCACTTAGAAGTTGTAAGTATCGGTAATACAAGAGAGGATTAGGTTCTCGGTTGTAAGATAATCAAAATTGAAATTACAACAGGTCAAAGAGGAATATCGAGGTTGTCATTTGAATTTGCTGAATAAAATTATTTCAAAAGCTTTCCAGTTGATTCTTTCATGTCTGTACTAAAATGTGAAAATACTCTATGAATTTATTTTTCTCACTGTTTTTACATCCTCACTTCTCAAGCCAAGTAAGTTTTTTATTTTGTTTTTGTCTTTTCTTTTGCATATGTATTTAAAGTGATTATATTATCAGATGTATAATTACATATTACCATTTTAGAAAAGGTGGTGGTAGCACATAAAGTTTATAAATCTTTCACACACGTCCAGTCACGTTTATTTAAGACTGGACATATCACGTATTGTCGTCAGATTTGGACTATGTATGTCAGATGTGGTCCATCTGGACTTAGGTGAGCATAATTCACTATCTATAGTCCAGATTTGGTAATGATCCTCTCTCAAACTCTTTCCATTCTCTCTTTAGATTTTTTTATGTTACTTTTTATTTTTCCCATTACCTGTTAAAACTGTCCTTGTTCACTCTCTTTTCTGACTTCTGCCCAGTATAAACTTCAATTGTAAGACACAAAGAGCATGCTCTATTTGTCTTTCAACACTGATATAACGATTATTTTATCACTTGGGGTTTTTACATAATTATTTATTTTCTCCACCTAAGTTTTCACTTTTGTAAGCATTTTTATCAAAAGTTGTGTAGATTCATAGCAGAAATGAAGCCCTCCTTAGAATTTGAAATTTAAAAGTGCCTTTCACCAGATATTAGTCTGATTGCTCTTTGTTGCCATTTGGGTTTTTTTTTTCTTTCTCAGTTGGGAATTTGTTTTGCATACTTTAAAGTAGTGATAATACATTATGACATTGTCTCGTAAATTACATCAGGTAATTGTGAGAAAGACTTTGCGTAATACTTCAATTAGTCTCCATTCGAAACGAGACATAGACACATATCCTGTGTAGATTCAGAGTGAATACTTTCAACTATGAAAAAGGAAATGTATGTGTAAATAAACGTTTGCATCTCTGCATTTCAAAAAAAAAAGGAAAGATATTAAATTGTCCATATTATGTGAGTAATGAGTCAATTGCCAAGGAAGTGATTGTTTATGAATTTGACTCTTTCTGATATCCCAGCATCGTCTGCAGTTTTCTTCTTCCTCCCTTTTATTTTTATTTATTTGAACTCCTCTCTCCCTTTCTCTCCTGTACCTCATCATTGATGGATCGTTGTTTTGCATTGATTCTGAAAAGTGACAAGTACGATAAATGAGCTGCCGTTCATGTAGCACTGTATAGTCATATTGCAGAGGGCAAGAAAAGTAAAAAGGTTTTGGATTCCTCCTCTCTGAGAAAAAGTATGAATCAAAGTTGTAGATATTTTGAAATCACTGTCTCTACACTCTGCCAGTGAAGTTGTAATATAGGAAGCACTGTGTACAAACACGAAGGATTGTGACACTGGTTGTGACAGTAGTGACTAATGATGTATGTTTTATGATGGGACTTCAAAGCAGGTTCAAGAGTGATTACTGTACAGATAAAAATGTTAGAGAAGAAATGGCATTCTTCTCTGAAAATAAAGAATGAACTAAGTTTGTGGTGGTGGTATGAGATATGTGACAGTAATAAATGAATCCTATGATGCAGGTACCATGTGGAGTTAGTTTGTGACAGTAATAAATGACTTCCTATGCTTTAGGTACCATGTGGAGTTTGTGACAGTAATAAATGTAAATAAGATAAAAATATCATTATAATTAAATGAGTCCTATGCTTTAGGTACCATGTACAGGTAGTTTGTGACAGTAATAAATGAATCCTATGCTTTAAGTACCAGGTAGAGTTAGTTTGTGACAATAATAAATCAATGCTATGCTTTTGGTACCATGTGGCATTGGTTTGTGACAGTAACCTGACATCCTCTGCTGCAGGAATAATGCAGAGTTAGTATGTGACAGGGATGAAAGAATCATATGCTTTAGCTACAATGCAGCATTAGTTGGTGACATTAGTTTACTTAATGCATTGCCTACATGTCTTGCAGTTCCTGAATGAGAGGGGTCTCTGCCAGTAGCAACTGATACACAGGCAACTAAGTCACAGTATGGAAAAATGGCCCAAAAACTATTGCTTCAAAGACACCCCAAAGCAAAAGATGTCTTATCCACAGGTTGCTTGGTATCTGTTTTAGGTCATGTAAATGTAGTAATTCAGGAAAATCCAGTATGTTGGAAAATCCCAGAAACAATCAATTGCTTTAAATTCATGCTTTAATATTAAAGGCTTTAATAGCAAAGCATGAATAGCGAAACTCTGTTTGGGTGGGATAACAAGAAGGAATAAAAACTGATTTGAAAGGTGTCAGTTCTAGATGTTACCATAGGATACCAGATATTGTAAAGTGAGACATTGAGGGCACTATGAAACAGGTGACTGGCATTACTTAAAAGTGAACAGTATGGAAGCTGTTGGCATATTCAATCTTTTCACCTTTTTGAAACACTTACCATGTAAATTATATGAGTTGTGACAGTGTAAATGAATCTTATTAAGTATTTTAGTCATGATAATACTATGCATGTTGCATGTTCACTTGTGTCAAAAGTTTTGCTGTATTCTCTTTTTTACAGGACACACGGGTCAGCAGTCACTTTTTTTGTTAATCCTAATGACTTTAAGATGAGTCCAGCCGTTGTAGCCACCAGTGCTGGTAAGTTTCATGTGTCAGAGAATCCCCACTTATTCTTTTATAGTGAATGCAATCTCGCTTAAACTGGAAGTGAAGCAGACGGAAACAAGTTTTTACAATTCTCCATTAAGTTGGAATGTTTAAGTATTTTCTGTGATTTGAGCAATTTTGGGCTCAAATTCCTCTCTTATGTGGTGGTACCTCATGTAGTGGACCAGTTTCTTTCGTCCAGCTTATGGCTATGAAGAAACTTCAATGTCTGCAGACCCTAGAGACAAACTCCTTTCAATTTGTAGAAATCATACGTAAACTTCATTTAAATAGCTCCAAGGCAAGCCTGAATTTAATTTAAAGAGAAACACTGCTGCCATTGCATGAAGCTGCTTAGATCTACTGTGAGCAATGCAACTGGACACCCTCCTGGTACTCTGTGGTTACAGTGTGTGCACAGACACACAGCACCGCAATGACTAATTACTGACAACGATATAAGTTATTGAGCACTGCCTACTTTGTGAGTGACAGACCGATGGCCCTTTATGCTCATGAATATTAAGTTCATCAGTTTTTGGGTTCTGTGAAAAGAATGTTTGACCATTGTTGGCAGGCCCTTTAGGGCAGCAGCGACAGAGGTGCTACACAGGCTAATGTGGTTTGACAGATGTCATTCTGTCCCACATATATCCAACCCCCTACCTCGTGCAGGCGTGCCATGTAAGGCAAATAGAAGAAAGGAAATATATCTGTCACCTTTCAGAGAATTGCTGTTTCTTCTTCTTTAAAACTTCTGTCAACTTGTAAAACAACAATGATTAAGATAAGGAACAGCACATTTCAGAAACGTTAATCTTGGATACATGGCAATGACTGAATCTTGTGTTTCTTTATCAGTTTTCTCTTTGATCAGTAAAAGTTAACAATTCTAAAACAAAACTTTTGGAATGATATGATCACAGCACAATTACTTGATTTCATTTGCTGCAGGATCGATTCTTTTGTTGTGGTAGAGACATTATGTGTACATATTTGACAGAATGGTACCAATCAAACAGAAACCATCCACCTGTTCTGACCACAACGGCAGTTAGTGACTCAAACTTAAGTCTTTCACTCAGTTAACTTTCACCTTGGCATGAAAGTTGTGTCCTTTTAAACATCTCCTGCCATCAAATCAGTAGTTAGGAAAACACAGAAATTGGCAGAATTTCACAGAATTTGGCAAACGGATATCCACTTCAGGAAAAGTCATAGTGTATGCAGAAGTGCTTGAAGTTTTGAAAAAGTAACAGAATTCTGCATATTCTAAGTTTGCCATAATTAGCATCAAAGATACTGTGAAGCTTAAAGGGAAATAGGACATTAATAATACACCAACATGGCATAAAAAGAAAATAGCTCCAATCATTGTTAAGCCATTCAGACTTACCATTAAATCTTTGCAAAATATTTCGAATAGGATGAGTTACAGAAGATGCATCATTTGAATCTTTGAAAGTTTGGGTGAAGAACTTATAGTCTTGAGCAACAAATAATTGAATTTCTGTTTGTGAGAGACTTATTTTGGGAAAAGAAATACTGTCCATCCCTATATTGAATAATCTATCAGATTTTTCAATATCCACAAAAATTGGCTATAAAAATACTTTGTTTTTTCCTGTAAATGAAACTCCCTATTTCCCTTTAAGGTGGAGTGTTGTTAGTTCTATTAAGTTTAAGGTGAGATGAGAGAAAGGTTACATGAAAGAAAGGTCACTAAATTTGAGATGTCAGTCACATAGATAACTTTTGAAATGTGATGATACAAGCTGCAAGAAGAACGTCCAAGCATGCTGATTGTCATTGCTGTTTTTTTTTTTTTTTTCAATCTGTTAGGCCTCTTATTGTTTCATTTGAATGAAGTTTTCACAGGTGTAGTTGTTCACACACTCTAAGAAATTTTGGTCTTGTTTCAAGGATTGAAAACTAAAATAGTAGACTGGGATTATGACTGATATTTTAAATGGGTGCTGTTTTGATCTTGTATTCTATACCTTAATCCTTTTAATGATTTTTGATGAGTTAATTTGCTCACATATGCTCTTATAGTTCAACTATACAACAAGCAATATTTGCTACGTCAGTCAGTATCAACATCTACTTTCTTATCACTTTCTCACAATTGTCCTCTGACAGGTCCATATTACTGTAGCCTAGTGATAATGTATGTTTTACCAGCAACGATTAATTAATACATCTTCCACGTTGTCCACAATAGAGCTTTATTGGTCCATGTGACTTGGCCAACCCCATTCTCTTAACATTCCGTCAGCGAACATTCAAGCTGTTAACTGTTTTAATCTTCTCTTATCCTTCTATGTAACCTTCCTTTGTGTTTCACATTCTTTAACATTTACAGCAACAATACATGAATCTCTTATTGGATTAGTGTCATCACTTAAGTCAATCAGAAACACATAAGTAGAGCATGTAAATCAGTGAGTACATTCTGTTAATGTTACACTAGTTGCATCAAAGTCACTTGAATAGGCACAAATTTTCACCGTAACAGTTACATTTGCATTCTGCTGCAAATGCTATGGTAGAGGGCAGCATTCATAATTACCTCAAATTTCGCTCTGTGTGAAAAGTCTTTTAAAATGCTGCCACCAATGGGGACTCATTTTCTTCTCTTCCTGCTGAATTTGATTTTGTAGGTTTTATTTCAGCAATCAGCTCCCACATTTGTAAAGTGCTCCCTCTTTTGTAATGAATATTTGGAGTAATGCACTCTGCAAGATTTCTTTCGACTGTCAGTAATGAATTCTCTCTGCATTAAGCAGAAAAGAGGTAGACATATTACCATTTACATTTGCTCTATCACAATTAAAAGGTTACAAACACTAAATAGCAAGTCATTGACACAATAGTGCAGTAGGATTAATCGACCTGCTTCAGGGTCGATTCATTTCCCTTTATCCATTTTTTTTGGAATATATTATGAGAGAAACAAAATATGTCATTTTTAGCCCAGGTTTTGAGGATGAACGCTTATCTCTAGGCACGGATGAAATTGCAAGCGACTAAAGGATTTTTTTAGAGTCCGTTCGCTTTGATGTCGGAATTAGTCGTAAAGTCAAACAATTAGAGGAAGTGATATAGCCCCTTAATAATTTGGTGGAGAGATGAATTGATGAAGGAAATGTTTGCCAAGGATTTCATCAACGCTGCTGCTGCTGCTGCTGGATGTGTGTGGACTTGTGGTATAAAGTGTAATGTGGCTGTAAGTTTAGGTATAGGTGAAAAATTATTGAAAAATGAAATTTTTTTTTGCATTTGTCATATTGTGTGTAATGACTCATCAATGGCTTAAAGGGAGGATTGGAGGTCGTAGGAAGTACATAAGTTTCCATGCTGTTATCCTCCAAAAGATCTTTGGATTATGTTAACGAGGTAAATCAATGGTATATGCCAATGAATGTATTTAAAATTGATATATGTCAAGATAAATGAGTACAAACCGATTTCAACTAAAATATTCAACTATAAAATTTGACATATAGCTCCTTCAGTGATTTATACCATTTTCAAAGTAGATACCATCGAGTTAAATTGGCATATGTTGATATAAATAGAAGATATGTCAAAAGAAATTGGTATATTTCATTTGATATCGGAATATGTCAATTGTAACTGCTAAATTTCAAGGGGAAATGGGTCAATATAAATTGGTATATGGAGATACTGATTGCCTGCCATTTGTTTCAACATCCATCTGTTGTTTTTACATACTTGGTAAGAATCCTCAACTCCTATTGGCCCATTACAGTCAGGTGACCGTGCATTATCCCACAGATAATACAAGATCAAGTTAAGAGTAAATCACCGGCAGATGAATATGATAAAAACGTAGATCGACGGTGCTTTGTCCTCTGCCAACTTACACAAAACAATGGTTGTTCTTTGTGTAATGTACGCAGACTTTGTTGGCATGTTGTAAAGTGTGTTTACCTGTTCTAGGGGTTCTTTTTCCATGGAAATGGGATTATTTACCACCCTAAATTTCTTTCCGTTTCGTCATTTTCATCAAAATCTTGCATCGTTTGAATGGACAAGGTTAATCAACCTGAACCTGTGCATTAGTTGAAGGATAACACACTCTCGGGAGGGGGGGAGGTTGGTGGCTTAATAATACTATCGCTGGATGCACTCGGGCCGCGCCCTCATGCATCACTTACATCATTAATGATCGTGCATGAACTTTAACGCATGGTTCAGCATCGATTAAACTTTTCATTGAACAGCATTCTCGTGTTGTATCTTCTGTTGAATATTGGTTTTGTTACTTTCAAACAGTCTTGTTTTTTAGTAGACTCATTGCTAGTACGCAAAATGTAATTAGTAACTGAAACATGAACAGGAACCCTGTTATTTTTCTGATGCGGCAGAGAACACCAGATGTTATGTCGAGTGGTTTCATCTTTGGTTGTGTTTCTGTAATTTTATGTGAAACTTCCCTTTGTTCCCCCTAGTGTTTATTGAAAGAGAGGGAAACCCCCTGAGCATATCAAGACATACCAGTCTGTTGCAATTTGAAACATCCTAAGTTTAAGCTAAGCTTCAATGTCAGTTGTGATGCATTAACAAGAATGGAACAAGACATGATTGTACCCAGGGATAAGAAAAAAAATTAAGATACTTTCTGATATTTTGGAACTTTCTTGAAGGTTTTGTTAACTATCATGGAGTGTAATTACAAGCACCAAACAGTTACATCTTTTTTGTAATGCCTTGTGCAACAGCATTTTCTCCTTCCATTGTCGTATTGTCCTCTCAGAGTGTGCAAAGTAGGTATCACGCACCTTTTTACTGTTTTTTGTATCAGTGAGATGGTGCTACAGTTATTTTCTCCCCTCTCTCTCAATTCGTATCACATTTTCCAATTAAGTTCCAGCCTTCTGTTCTTCCACTACAAGATTGAAAACTGCCTTGGAAACAGTGCATACAATTGCAACATGGAATTGTCCTGGTGCTTGCATCTTCTGTACTAATTTCTGGACCTATGCTCTGATCACATTAAAGTTGCAATTAACTTAAATTTATCCTCAGGGGATTATCTTGTTCACCATCTTCTGCAGTTACCACTCACTGCCTTGTCAATATCTTCACCATTTGGTTTGGTACAACACTTCTCTTACAATGTCAAACCAAATGCATTCTATTTAAGCATCATGGAATCTCATTCTAATCTCATTTGTCACTTGACTCTGTAGATTTAAATGCCTCATTTTCTTTGATTTGTTAGATGCATGGGATGTGGGAAGGATTTCTGTCATGCAGAAGAATGAAGCAGAATATTTCTAGACCCCTCTTGCCAAAAATCAATTCCACAATCTTAATATCTTGGTTTCCATTTCTCTGGTTGTATAGATATAATTTCAGCTCTGTAGGTGCCATGTTTGCAGATTAGCTTAATGTGATAATGTTCTTTCCCCTGCTCTCTGGTCTTTGAAGCTCCCTCTTTCATCTGTAAGGTCCATTTTGCCAGTAACATATGTATTAATGGCTTTTACGTGGCATTGCAGTATGTCTGGCATTAATGTGAGTTGCTGTCACTGTGTGGGCTCTCATTGCTCTCCCTGATGTTGGTGTCATTGGGTTCACTCGTAGTGTAGGCCGATGGTATGTCCTCGTTCCTGATGTTGGTATTATAGGATTCACTCTGTAAGGAATTCAGATGTCCTGATCTCAGCAAATGGATATCACATTAAGTTTGATTCATCTTTTTGGATTCACTGTTGATTCATTCAAGTACAGAATCGGCTTATGTACAAACCACGCTTTTAATGTCACACAGACACTGTCCCATCCATGGGCAGTACTGGTATGAAATTAGTAGCAGAAAGTCAAATTCTCTTATCTCTTGGTTTAAGCTGGAGAAGTGTAACAATTGATTTTGGTGATGTTGATGATGATCATGGTGAAGTTTATGATAATGATGATGTTGGTAATGATGTTGATGATGATGACAGTGATGTTGTTGATGGTGATTTTGATTATGATGAATAGTGGTGTTGATGATGGTGACCATGGTGAAGTTACTGATAATGATGTTGTTTATAATGATGTTGATGATGACAGTGATGTTGATGATGGTGATTATGATGTTTTTGATAATGTTGATGATGATGATCAAGATCATGATGAAGATGATACTGTATGGGGATGATGTGTTGATGATATTACTGAAGATGTGAATGAACGTGTTAGGACATCCAAGAGTGACAACCACTCTTTGAAGTTTGATCACTCCACTCCGATCCACCATTATGGGAATCCCATCAACAACATCTCTCAACAGTCAAAACCTTATTGATGACAGATGCAAAAAATGATTCCTCCTCCCCCGGCTTTCAGCAGTTGTAATTAATTCTTCTGAAGTTTGCCGTGTGGCTTTTTCGAAGAGTATATCCACTCAGAAAGGGCACTGAATTAAACAATAAGAATAAACTTAACTGTGTTCTGTGTTCATGATAGCTGTGGGTTGTGGCCTTTAGACAAGCCGGTAGGGAGTATCAGTTTCTGTAAACAGATACACACAGGATGGTTGCTTTGGCCCTCTTTGCTTTGGCTTTTTTTTCATTCCTTCTTTGGTGATTTGTTCAAATTAATTTGTTCCAAGTTTCTGCAATTTGCCAGCACTCAGAAACTCAGAGAATTAAGTATGTCACATATTGTGAGGTCATTGTCTTAAGCTGCTTGTGACAGTTGAGATTAGTAAGTTTTTGAAACATACCCAAACTTGTACTCCCATACGTCATACATTCTGCCTGATATCTATGTAGCTTCAGACAGTTTTGTTTATCCTTGTCCAGTCACTGTTTTTCCATAATTACCAGTTTTTTTTTTCAACTTGTGATATTTTCTGCCTGCCAATTTTGGCAAAATCTCTTCTCAAGTTCTGGACATTCACATCAGTAGACATATACTGTATATACTTACCTCTTGCTTACTCATGCATTTAAGTTAAACAGTAGCACAAAGAACTTTGCAGTACATGTTTTTTGAATCATGGGTGTGACTTAGCATCAGGACCGCGATCAGCATGATGTAGAAAGACATTCAGTCATGGTGAATGCAGATACAACATTACTGAGGGTAGGAAAATTTGTGTATAATTAGTCAACCCTACACATATACCAGTGTATAGGCAGGTATGTATAAGCTATATTCTTAGCATTATACATAAATTTCTTTCATAAAATCATCCCAGAAAAAATGTACAACCAAAGGTGACCCCTGTCACTATTAGTTAATAGACTAGCACAATGTTTGGACTTATGCTTCAGTGGCAATGTCTTATAGGTTACCACTAATGTGCTAGAGGGGTACAACAAAATGGTCACATTTTGCATGATGTTTACATAAAATTTACTGTAAGTTTAACTTATCTGTATTGCTCTAGTTGTTGACATTTTTCCATACTGATTGATTCAGTTTTATTAGTTGTTCATCTCCCTCTCATATTTCTAGAAATAGTTTCTAAAGGTCACAATACCTTCCATACCTGACAAAAAGCACTGATTGGTTATTTTGTGACACCAAAATCTGGGATCATATGAAATTTGAATACAAAAGGTATTGAAACTCATAATTAACTGACAACAATTATCACACTATGTCCTGTCGTCTGAGTGAAAACATCATTAGACTTATTGTCTAGCCAAGTGTATAGTATCAGAACCAAAGTAAAACGCTGTCATTGTTAAGAGACCTTCGACCTTCATATGCAGTGGAGATTTTGGGTATTGCTTTCTTACCTTTGGAGGAAATACCAGTGTAACTAGCTACTGGGTAATTGCTAGTTCAATCTCAAACTAAATTAGTTTTTCCATACATTACCTTCCTATAATAACCCTGCTAACACAGCTGTAATGCAGTTACTCTAAAACCATTGAACTAATAGTTTTTGTTTAACAGTCTGTCACCAGTCTGAAACAATGCTGTTGATTCTAGGCTTCATTTGCTGATAAATTAATTTTTCTACCACTGAGTGCTATAAGTATTTTTTTTGAGAAGGACAAGAGAGTAGAAAAAAAAAAACAACAACAGAAAAACTCAAATAGCCAACAATACCATCATTATTTGGAAAAAATTCAGATGTTCAATAAAAAAGCTGTTGGCTTTACAGAACAAAGAAAGGTTGGGCTTTTTTTTGTTTTAATTTTCCACCCCCCTTGTTTTGTCTTTTGGTAACATTATAACACATAAAGAATAGAGATAATTTTTTTTTCTCCCTTTTGTAAGTGGATTAGCATTGTTTAATCTTCAGCATCAGCTGGGTCCTTGTTTACCCTTGATGAGTGTGCTCAGAGCGTTTTGTTTTACCGAATTTGTTTGCCAAGCCAGAGCAGCTGTTGTTAAGTCAAACAGAACCAGATGTGGCATTCTCATCTGTAAATCAATTTGTCATCTAACTGTAGAAAATATGGCTTGTTGAATCAGGTAGCTCCTCTCCCCTGCACACAGCTAACTATAACAATACCCTGCCACGTGGAGGAAGAGATGGTGGAGAGAGAAAAACGAAACGACTGAGGGATAAATTTAGATTGCATCCGTTTTGTATGTTACTTTGTCCATTTAAGAATATTTCGTACATTGTGATACCTGCTAGTTCTCTGTTAATGATTTACCATTCTAAATGCTCAAAGTTGGCTTTCTTAGGTTTACAAAATTGGACTTTCATTTCACCGTGGGTGTGATGTAGATGCTGAAGACAATACTGTAGGATCCGTGTGGCTGTTGTTCACACGTGATCTTGCTGCCTGTAGGTATGCAATACTGTAGGTAGAAGTGAGACATTTTGAGTCATTAGAGCAATCAGTCCTGTTGGACAAGGATGGCACTGTTGATTTGGGAGATTGCATGCATGCATACTCTCTGTTACACTTCCTTGGCAGTTCCTTGGCAATTCCTTGAAGCCCGCTCTCTACGCTGTGCCTTCAGTACCATAGCATATAGAATGTACCTTTATCCCATTAATCCTTGTTATAATTTGGTAAGTTTGTAATTTCCGTGACATTATATGAAGCAGTTGTCCCTTTCAGAAATGTGGCCTATTTTTGTCACACACTCCGCAACTGTGAGCAGTTTTGAGTAATCCACATAAATTGAAATGTCGGTTTTGTCGGCCTCCCAGTCTGCCAAATATTTCCCAGAAATGAATATCAAGTCAAGGCTTTTCATTCTAAACCTGATATTCACCACTGGAATTTTGAAACAATCATGAAAGTTTTTGAACTGGAATATTTAGAATATAATCAAGATTCTACCCAAAAGTTAGCATCAAAGATTCTATTACTGTAATTCCATAAATACTGAAGAAGTTATCTGTTGGTTGACATTTATTGAGGGCAGTATCCCCTGTGAAGTTAGTCACATAGAGGGCAGTATTTTTTTCTGAGTGAGTCACATTGTGGATAGCCAACAGGTGTCCCACCCCGCGTGACAACTCAATTCAGAATCAATTAGCTCCATTGTGGAGAATATTTAATAACTTGATAAATATTGACTTCAATTCACACATCTGTTCCTCCAGTTACTGTTTGTTCCTAATCTGTCATTCTTTACTGCAAATTCCTACTTTTTTTAGAGTCCTTATGGAACCAAAACGGTAATTTTGAATGTTTTAGTTGTTATGGATGAATTATTGAACATGAGATTTAGTGTGTGTATTGTGTCGAAACCCATACAGATATATGGTTATATGTATATCCAAAATTATTTGTAGTTTTGTCTCTCATAAGTCCCCATACAAAATTTTTTTATTTTATCCAACCTCTCAAAATTGTATACTTTCCAATGTTTTAAGGTGAGTTTTGGCAGTAAGATATTTGTGTTAAATTACAGGGGATAGCACAGCACCCATAGCACCTGCAGTTTGAACACATGTTGCATTCTTGTGGCTGTTAACTTTAAAAGAGAAAAGTCTTGTGTGTTATCAAGTTTGTGTACTTTGGACCTTAGAACTGATTTCACTGAATCAATGTTGCCAGAAAGAATATTAATATACAATGGGAGAGTTTTCCCCAAAAAAGTCTAGGAAACAATTTTAATTAACCAAAGAATGATTGATGGTAGCCGACAGGTCTTTTCATTTTGTTTCATCAATCAAAAGGAATGCCCACATTTGAACTTTCGGTCAAATTTTTTGTTTGGAAGACAAAAGATGACTTTGGTCGTCCTCTTAGAATGAAATCAGTGCAGATGGAATGCCTCCCTCCGCTTCACTTTGATCTACAAATATCGATATGAACAATCTTGGTTTGATCAAAGGCAGCCTCTTGAAGCAGTCATTAAATCGGTACCCACTAGAGAAATAGTGTGGTGGGTGGAGAAATAGTCGTTAAAGAATATCAGTATCAAAGAAGGTCTGATAGGAGGATCTAAATTTTCTCACTAGCTGGGAAATGTTTCCTTTGTTCATTCTCACAATTCTCACGTTTTAGAAATCTGTTGTAATGCGTCACATGAGACAGATAGCAAAGAATGATAAATCTTTGATTGACCCTACTTCTAGGTGAGCCTATATTCAGTTCCCTTTTAGTGTAATAGTGTTTTAGTCTTTTTCTACAGTGAAAGTACTTTTTTTTTTTACTTTATATCCTTATTTTGTCTTCTGCATGCTTACCATGTTCATGCTTACCATATGCTCATCATTCAGAGTGCTTCTTTAAAGTCAAAGTGAGGAACTGTCAAAGGCGCCACTGAAACCTCCGTCTCTCCAATGTTCCCGCTACAATTAAACAGGATTATAGGCAAAAAGAGGTGATTTTTGGCACTTTGCCTTTTTTACTCAACATCCTACAGTTTACAGTTACCTTTGCCAATATTTAGGTGTGCCTTTGAGATATATGACCAGTGTTGAAGTACATGTGATGCTGACTTTGAAAAAAAAAAAAAAAAATGATACTTTGTAAAACCCCCCCTTCTCGTTCTTATTTTTTATGTAACTTCTGTTAGAGTTCAACTGTGAATAGAAAACATACATATTTTTGATGGACGATACTGTGTCACCATGGAGTGATAATTAATTAAATCTTCATACTAGCAACTAATCATACTCCCCTTGCCCTCCCCTCAAAAAAAAAAAAAAAAATAGCAAGTAAATACAGAGAGTAATGAAGATAAATAGCATTTCACAAGAGCAGTTTCATTGCAAATATGTACACTATTTACGTTCTCAAGGAAAAAAATAACTCTTCATCTGCAATATTTATTCATCAACAAATGCTGAAGGATCATTTTATTGAAAACAACCTCAAGGACGAACCATTGACGTGAGTAATGAAGAAGAATAGGATATGGTTAGTTTGGGATATAATCATCTGATCTCGGTCATCTTCAAAGATGGATTCCTCGGGGTGCAAACATCCCCTAGCAAACACCAAGAGAAATTTGACACATGAACAAACAAGGTGCAATCCTCCTTGGTGTGGAACGATCTGGAAGAGCGTCTGCTACATCGCATCTTCCGAGACAACATGCGAAAAATTGCCCGCAGATGCAACGACTCCATCAGAAGGGGAAAATGTTGCCATCTGACAGTGCTCTTACCTCCCATCTTAACTCATACCTGCCAAATTTGCTGTCAGCTGCAAAGGGAACAATAATGCCTTCTACTTTAATACCCATTGTTTTCAGTTCCAAACCGAGTTTTCCATGTGACTGCTTCTCATTTATGCAAAAAGATGTTTTGTATTTCCACAGGACCCAAAGGGAATGTGGCTTAGAAGTTGAATGCAACCGTATTTAAATTTTGTTTTGGCAGGATGCCTTTTATGATGTTCGTAGCTCTTTACCAAGTAGTTTCTTACCCAAACTTAACTTGTCTGATGTAAAATGATATTGTACCTCTATATATTGTTTGATCTTGAAGCATATCATTTACTAAACTTCTCACTGACATGTCTCAGCACAGCAAATGCACTTCCATTTACCATAATTCAAAATCACATGAACCTTCACACTCTTGGCATGTAAAGATTACAGAATGGGGTACATTTTCTGTGTTGATTCAGGTATGTGAGTCATTTGTAAATAAGCTAGTGAGGTGAGTTTTGGGATTTCCATGAGCCTGGCCTTTCACAACATGAGGACAAATCACTTTTTTGTGGGAAAGAAGTAGAATGTTAACAGAGAAACTGTGCATAGGCTGTATTAGGTAAAGGTAAAATTGTCAATCCTGTACCAAGATGTAGGCATCTACGGTAATCTTCAATGTATTACAGTACTTACAAAATGATGCCTCTGTGAGTACATTGTAAAATGTTATTTTAAACACTTGTGAATAATTAACAGTGTTAGACTTGATCAAGTCTCTGTTTTGCTTGTGAAGGACCATATGACAGGTGTGCAATCCACAGATTGTCGTTTTCCCATCCAGAGGACAAAATGCTGCCAAAGTATTTTCTTTGTGCATCAAGTTGTTGAGGGTACCCTTTAAAGCGGCAGTGTCATGGCTTTCAGTCAGTTACTTTATGACATCGACCATTTATACTATCACTTAAATTTTGCTTCTGTACAAAGCCAAGAAGAGTGTTTAATTCCTGATGGATCTCCACAAATTTGCTGTCCACACATGTGTGAAGTTTTCTTGCAACATGCCCACAGCAATATCTTTACTAAGTTGGAACTATAAAATTTGGTACGGAAATGTCAAAGGAAGCACCATGAGTGAGAAAGTGATACCAAACATAAAAAAATATGAAAGAAATTAAAAAGGAAAAAAAAAAAGATTGTCTGAAATTACAGTAGATCGAGAGAGCCGAAAAAAGTGTTTTTCTCATAACGAGATATTCAGGAAATGAAATTGATTGGATACGCAATCCCAACTGGTTGAAAATGTCATGCTTCGTTGGTGAGGTATAAATCTTTCCAGACAAAAACACTGGGATGCCTGAATTTCTAATGAGAGTCAGCGTATAAATTGAGTTCTTCGTAGCCGTCCTTGCGTGGGCAGCATGTTCAAAACTAGTGAGTAAATTTGCAATGTTCTAGTGACTGACCTAATTTTAATCATCTGTTCTTCTGATGTCTTTGCAACCTCTTGCAAGTCAACAACTGCCAGGACTGTTTTTTCTTGCATCTCTGTGGAAAGCTGCAAGCTCTGAAACACTGCAGAAAAAATTAGTCAACTCCCCTTAATTTTTCTTAAAGTATAGAGACCAGATATTCAAAATATCCTTCTTAACTCCATAGTAATATCAGATTTAGCATGTTAAAGGCTTTCGGTGTGCTCCAAGTCTTCCTGTATATATATGGATGTTCAGAATCTGCCAAATATATGGAATTTGACCGAACTACCCTATGACATAGAAGTAGCACAGAAACAAAATGAAGAAAAGCATTGTGTGACTTTGCCTTATCATACAGTGATTATGAATTTTTCATGAGGCTGTCTTGGACATTGTTTATTATAAAATGCTTCACAATATCAATATATCCTTGTAGACCAAGTGGATGTTGTTTTTAGGGAAAGTGTCTCGTACAATCATTTATGTTGAATGTTTTCCATGTGTGTCAGGAGTTTGGCAATTTTCTCGATTATTCTTTTAATCCAAGGGTTACTTTGACATCATGTAGTGAAGGGACTTGATTTTTCTGTAGCTTTAACATACTTAAACCTTGCATCATCCCTTCTCAGCGAACTTTGTTTTACATACTTTTATCGAAATTATCAAGTTAAATACTCGAGCTAGTTGAATTCATTCTTCCCTTACTTGACCATCATAACATTTCAGAATAGAAGATGATGAAAATATTTTAATTACCAGAAGGTGGGGGGGGGGAGATATTAGTGAAGGTACAAACATGAATTTTTGCCCTTTGTATCACCAGCTATTGTTGGAATGCTTGTTTCTACATAACTTGTAGCATATACACATAAGTCAACAAAGAATCATTTCAAGTCTAAAGTTTTCTTTAATTTCATTTCCCATTTGGATGTGAACATTTCAGTATAAGGTGAATTCTTTGTGGATGATGAGGGATTTTGTCGTTCAAACGTGTCTTCAAGTAAATTGCTGCTCATAATGTTTTGCTGCATCAGTTGGGACTCATTTGGACAAAGACGTTAGTCACTAAGGGGTTTAGAAGTCTTTCTCACAATTACCAGTCTGATGTGGTTGCCAACATATGATGCATTTACTAATTTTCAGACAAGCAATTACATTGAGATACCCATGTCATAAATTAATGACTTAGTATTCAATTTGCTTTAGTCACTTAGGTATAAAAATATCCACGAACATGTTGTTTTGTGGATGTTTTTCCTATGTACTATACTTGGTTGTCTTTACTGAAGTTAGTAAGTCTACATACAGTGAGTGTTGTTTTTTGTTGTTGAGAAATAAAGTCAGCTACATTCTTTCTGACTTAAATTTAACAAGATCAGAGAAGTCAATTGATTTATGAAAGTCACGTGTTATGCTACCAGGATTGCTGCAGTGTTTGGTCCTACATTCTACAATATTCATCTCTTGTGTAAATGATTCTTAAAACTATGGCATGTTGTATATGTATCATTGGCAGCCAATCCTCACATGATATCATACACATTGATCCCTTTTTGAGAGGAATGTACCCTAACCATTATGGTATATCTGAGTATCAAGTCAGGTTCTATCATGCAGAAAAGGTCTTCTCGTGATAAGGTTTAGCACATTGTGGGTATTTTGTGAGGACTAGGTGTCCTTGCTAGTCTTTCCATGAAGTCCACTGAATATACTGTATACTTGTAACTGTATAATGTGACTATATAGTTGTGACTGCTGTGACTGCATACTGTGACTACATATTTGTGACTGTATAGATCTGCACACTGACTGTATACTTGTGAATATATATTCATGAGTGTGTACTGTGAATGTATATTCATGACAGAACACTATGATTGTATACTTGTAACTGTACACTATGACTCTTTACTTGTGACTGTGTACATGTGACTGTTGTGACTTACAGTCCGTTGTACGTGTACAAGTTCAGCAACATCCCCAGAGAATGGACCCAAGAATTCAATCACAATGCATACATGGAATATGAACCGATCTCACAATTATTGCAGAATTACTGATTTAATGAATCATTTAATTGTGAGACTGCATGTAACGACAACATCTGGATTATGGCATTCATTGTTTGAAATAAATAGTTGTTTCTTTGCAAAGGCAATATCTGTCGTGACTGCAAAAGTGATATTTCCTTGTGGTAGACTGACTAGTGTTTCTACACTAGAGGTTATACTTACCAGTAGAAAATTTCTTCACTCTATGGTAAATCTTTGCATATATTTAAAAGAACATGCATCACTAGCTAAAGGTATTGTCTACTTAAAGAGGAAATTTGAAATAAGATACTGTTTTATATATCAAGTATGCTAGCATATCTGTACCAGCACATATCAGAAACAGCTTGAAATCAATACTTCCCTCCATCTTAGGTTAAATTCACTGTACATGTAATACCTATGCACCCCTGGTTGTCGGCGTCAGTTGTTCGTATAGTGTGTTGATTTCAATTGTATTCCGTGCTAAAGGGTTTTAGGGGGTTTTTTTGTGTAGAAGGTTTGAATCCCAACTGGAAAAAGGCGTGCATCTCAAAATAATCCTAGTGGATTATCAAGAGGGTCACTACTTTAGAGGAATTTGTTACAAAAGTTCTTAAAGTACTTTAGTTTTCAAGCCACCATTAATTTTCTCACATTTAAATTACAAAATTTACAAACAATGAACAGAAGCATCACTAGCATCGCAAAGTTGAAGTACAATATACCTTGCTGCATGTGGTCTGTGTCAAATGAAAAATGTTTTGCTTGTATCTTTGTAGGATAGCACGCTCATTTTATGCATATAACTGTGATATGTATCACCATAACCACAATAACTACGATGTAATCTTTCTAGTAAATTATTCAGAATGTCACGTTCACACCCAGTAAATTAATTCAGGTCTTGAAGTGCAGTTAGTTTCTTGACCCTGAGAAACCACACAGGTGTGGAGAGATTGAATACAGTTTATGCCTATATTACAACTTCACATCAGGTGACTGCAGACCCATATCCGGGGGTTTCAGGGGGTTCGGACGACCCCCCTTCGAGATCTGGGGCCCGTTCCCTAAAGAGTTACGCTCAGTCTTTACTTGGATTCATCATGCAGAAGGCCTGAAGAAATTAAACTTAAGATCGATGTTACTGTAAGTGTGGAACAGGACCCAGGAGTTTCGCTCAGCTTATGGTAGTAGGCAATGTTAGCAATGTGTAATGAATTTTTAATTTGTTGGTCATAATTGTCGGGTAAAATGTTCCACTTGTGGTAAAATCCAACCCCCCACTGAGTAAGCTGCATACGGGCCTACACTACCAACTTACAGTTTTAGGTCAAATTAGATCAAATCACCTTTTTCTCACAAGGTCAGTTCAGATGACTTGAAAAACTTATTTTGCTGTTGGATGAAAACCCATTTTCTGTGATCCAGCCAGGTTTCAAAACCCAAACTTCCGATTGTTAAGCTCAAGTGCATCAAACTATTCTGCTTCTGCCCAATTTGACCAGAGTACTTTTAAAACCATAACACCAAGAGTTCAGATCCACAGTTAGATGATACGCCATGTGTTAAAAATGATCACGCTGTTTTAGTGCATGTATATGTAACAATTAAAGTTAAGAGTATAAAACAACTGAATTCCATGTTTTTGGTTCTCAGTTCATTACATCACAACCTGCGCCCTTTATCCTATCACCCGTCACTTATTGGACACAATGCTAAAAGTACATCCATCTATTTCTCTACTCAATTCCAAAACATGTTTCAATTATCCTCAAACCTGATCTCTCAGGTGAAGAGAAGAAAAGGAGTTGCCCGCCTAATTGCCACGAGAGGAGACTCTCCATGTTTAAAGAGATTTGTGTAGCTCATTAAATTGCATTAAATATATATTTGTCAGTCTTTTGGACTCCAGGCCCATTTAAGTCGCTTTCTCTTTGCCTTTTGCTTAGGCCCATCTTGCATGACAGAAATCACATTCTGTGTCACTCAATATGAAAACTAGCTGTAGAAGTATCACACCAGTCAACACGTGTGGGATACCTCAATTAAACAAATGAAGACATCAGTCTGCACACTGACTGAAGACTCCAGTTCGATACATGATATTGCAACGTGTTGTAAGCTATGAGAGATGTAATTTCAGACATAATAAAATGCCTGTGATGTGGCACCTATATGAGTTTAACTTGAATTGGTGGTAAGCAATACTGTTGGAATTGGTTTGCATTTGTTAGAATGAGGATATGTCATGGTTGTGTGTGGTAGTTATATATTAAACCTCTCATAAAGTATGCAATAAATTTTGTATGTGTATTCTGCTTATTCAATGAGAATTTCAGTCTTACATCCCACTCCAAATTTTTTTTTTCTGAAGTGCTAAAGTGAAGGAGATTATATATCAGGATCACAAATGCAATGATTGCAGTACATGTAATAGTATAATAGTTTTACTAGATCCTTACATAGAGTGGCAGCTAGTGCCTGGTATTTTCAGTCTTTGTAACCAAAGAAGAAAGTCTTCCTGGTTTAAGGAGAGAGATGCTCAAATGGAAGGCTCAAATGAGTCATGAACATTAACTACAAAGAGTACAGGCAGAAAATAACAGCAGAAAATATTTCCAAATGCTCTCTGGTTTGACTGGGAAACAATGCAGATTCAAATATCTCCTAAGTGTGTGTGCCTCATCGTTTGAAGGAAACTTGTAAATTTAATTAGTGTTTGTTGTCAATCCAGGGTTTTTTCCTTGGTGAAATTTTCAGTGTTTGCATTGCTCTTAAAATTCAGACCCAGGCACTCCTACAGTCCATAGTTGGTCGGGCACCCGAAAATATAGCTTCCGTCAGGCTTTCACATAAGTATAACACCACATATTGTTCATATGGGTATGAGAATGAAGTGTTCTTGGTTACGCATACCTGTAGAATTTTTTCACATGTACATTGTAGGTTAGTGAAACTGTGGATCCAGCCAACAGTTTCAGAACCACGCAGGCCCTGACATTGCCGATCAAGTGCCCATTTACCAATCAGTTTATGTCTGCTCATGAGTCTCTGCATAGTGAATGTGTTTCACTCCGTTAGAGGGGGTCTGTGGAGAAAGTTATTTAAAATCTTTCTCACACAGTTGGTAAAACTCATCATCATGAAATGTGTAATCTATTTCCTGAGATATCCCTGAATATTCTCTGGAAATAACTGAGTCTTAATTACCAAGCTCTGCCGAGATCTGATTTAAAGAGATGCATTGAGTTATTTTGTGAAATTCACTATACATTTCACTAAGCCTTATAAGTTCCATTCACATACTCATTTTAAATGGTCAAATTAAGAGAATCCCGATGTGTCACATACAAGGGAACATTAATGAGGGAGTAATTCTCAATTTAATTTGGTTTTTGAAAATTCTTGACCAGACACTTTTCACATTAGTGCTAATGCATATGCACACAGCCAGTAAAAGTCAGGGATAAAAATTCAAAACTTTTGACAGTTTTCATATTTACTGGATGTAAAACTTCAGTAATTATGCTAATTAGTAGCGTTGTCATGTATTTTTGCTGTTTGAAATCCTTACGAACATACTGATATCAACTCAATGAACCAGGCTCTATGGATGAAACTTTTAGGTTAACTCCACCTTACAATCTTAGAGAAAATGTTAAAAGTGGGGATATCCCCTCCTTACATGTCATAAGTAAACTTCTTGGCAAGAAGTTAATTGATTGCTGCCACTGATCCTAATCACATGTAAGATCCTTCTGAATGAATGCTGCCCTCTATGACATACTGTATGCACCCACCTTTTGAAGTTGAATATTACATTCCTGGGTCATGAACTGCTCATAGTATGAGCAAACAGAATATCCAGGAATTTCTGGGAGAAGGATGGGGAGGGGGAAAACTGTGAATAGCTTATGGAAGAAAGGTTTAGGGAGAGAAATTTGTGCTGGGGGCCTCAGTCTCCCAGGTGATAACAGTTTATACTTAAGGAATCTTACATTGGAATTGGTTTGAGGTAATTCATTCCTTCACTAAGTTTTCTTACCCCATCCTCATTGCTATAGCCAGCACTGCAAACAGCATCCAGTTAAAACTGTGGTATATTGACAATTTAACTACAGACAATGCCAAAAACTATCAGAATTAAGTCATGACTAATCAAAGCTTTGAGATGAAACCAAGTTGCCATTGGCGGATATAAATTGAAGTTCGGTGACATATTTGTGATGGTAGGCTATATGCAATCATGCAAAGAGTACCGTTTCTCTCCATTCTTTGTGGTTTTTGCTCTGTAAACAAATTGTTCAATGGATGCATAATGCAGTGAATCCAGTTCTATATCTAATACAGTTCAGCATATAATTTGTGAGGTATGTAATATTTAAGTCATGAACAGACGACAAGTTAGATGCTTTCTTGGAGCTAGGATGGCTTGTGCATGCAGCCACTGGTATAGTTTGTAGATTCTACCATTTTGCCACACAAATTTTTAATTTTTTTTTTTTTTTCATTAGTCAAATGGTTGAGTAAGTATGTAGTGTATGGTAATTACTCTGTTGACTGTAATAATGGTGTGGTTATCTTCAGTGGTAGGAATGATGTTTAGCAATGATGACTGGAAAGAAGTTGATACATGGGACTTGACTAATGTTTCAACAGAGAACTGCTCAGTTGTGACAACTGTGTAAAAACATATGCAGACAACATACATACCTATAAGTGCATAGTCTGCACAGAATTTCCATAATGTGCTAAATCATGTCTTGAGAAAACCCTTGTCTGCATTATAGAACATTAGGTGATGTAGAGACGTACCATCATGGTTTAGGTTTCTTCCGTTGATGAAACCTTATCATGTATGATATCATGTGACGATTGGCTGCTATAAGAGAGGGCTCTTCCACACAATTAGTTGTAACATGTTGATAAACAGCTAGATGAAATAACGTTAATTTATGTTTGACAAGATAAATGTTCATACTAAAGTAGCAGCATGTAAGAGACCAAAGATGGAATTAGTTTTGTACCGTAGGTATTTGCCTATATTAATCCAAGATAAGAACCTATTCGCTTTTATCAGCCAAACCAATGAACAATGGTTTGTTTGTTTCTAACAATTCATAACCTTTCACATTTGAAGCCAATATCGTTAATGTGAAATGCCGGAGTTCTTTACAAGTAACCTGCTCTACACAAGGTTAGGTGCAGACTGCCGTCTTCTCTAAAAATAAGTAGATACATGACCTTTAGTCAAAGCTACTTCGAGGCACTATTGTTCGATTGGAAGTAAATTCAGCTTTCATCTTCTATGAGTAACACATGTACCGAGCTAAGCTACTGAGGTAGCACACTCCGCAGGTCAAGTGTGTCCTTCAAATTTACTGTCCAGGGCGAAAAGCCAGATTTCTATGTTCTGCCAAGATCGGTCGCTTGCGTCGGTAATTCGGGGCAGAACGACCGGGGAGTAAGCAGTGGCCGTTGAAGCGAAGGCTTTGCGGTAAATGATCACCCTTCGTTTTAAAATAGCAACCACATTTGTTGCCAGTTGCCAAACCACTTGACTATTTGTGTGTGTGTGTTATGCCATTGGAATGGAAGGTATGGAACCAACAAATACTGTTACGCCACCACATGGCATAGCCTACCTTTTTTTTCTGTATTTTGTAGTTTGAATCCCTATTGAATTATGTTGTAAGACTCAACGTCTTGGCTTCTTTGATATTTATGAAGTCCAGCATATCATTTTACAGTATGTATATTCCAACTACAAGGAACTGCCCTTGCGCTGTTGTGAAATTATGTGAATTACTTCTTCTCATACAGATTGTATGTGACACTGTTGATGGTTGGTCACACTAGTACTATGGTAGTGGGTCCATCTGGGTGTTTGTCATGTCCAAAGTGGGCCATATGGGCCGTTTTATAAAATCATGAGATAGTTTTCTTTTTCTACAGATTCTATGTTACCAAAGCGAGGGTTCACAGTCAGAAATGCCCTATATAGGCTATCGTGCAAAATGCTCCTTTTACGCCATAATTTACATTACTGTGCATCTGCGCAATGAACCACAGTGCAGTCGGGCTATGTGTTCTTATTTTTGTCGATCACATGTAGCATCTTGAACTGGTGTATAGGAGCGTTGCTTTCTGTGTAGTTACACCCCTTTTGCGAAACTCAGCATGAAGTGTCAATCAACAAAGTATGACGGTGACTCTTAATTGATGCACATAAATAGGAATGGCAGCAGTCACTGTAGCTTGTGATTTTCTGTAAACTGGGGCTTTCAAATGACATCAAATGATTCCCTGCCATGCAATCTTTAGCTGACACAATTTCACACAAAAGAAGTCAGAGCTTTGTCCACACATAATGTAACCATATATTACAAAATAAGGACTTTAGTTGGTTTATCTTATTTTGCATCCTTCAAATATTTGCAATGACAATTATATGCAGGTTTACCCCAAAAAATTAAGGATGAATCGTATGCCATGTCAATTTTCAATGTTTCACATATTAAAGGACTTTTGAACTTAGCATCGTTGTTTCTTTTCAGTAACTTAACACAGCTCACATAGGCTAAGCAGTTGTGTTCTAAGTTGTGTGAAACTGGTGAAAAACTGGATACAAATTTAAGTTTTTGCAATGCAGAGTGACCTCAGGAGGAATATCAAGGATAAAGAAAATTCACATCGTAGACATATGCAGTACTTACCCCTTGCTTACTTACGCGTACATTTGACCCCGCTCAAACCACCATCGATTTCACTGCATTATGCATCCATCCAACAATTTGTTTACAGAGCAAAAACCACAAAGAATGGAGAGAAACTATACTCTTCGCATGATTGCATATAGCGATATCTCAAAGCACGTTGCACTCCCGCCTCGCTCAGCCCAAGGAGGGTGAGCTTGCAGGGCGCAGTGTCAGAATTGTTTCGACGGTGGTGTGAGCGGGGTCAAACTTATGCATTTTGAGACCTCCCACATGTTTTTATTTGTGCCTCAGATTTTTTGCTCTCAGAGTGAGAGTTGGAGCATCTCTAGATCTCTCCATTGAATTATTTTCATTAGATTTTTGTCAGATAACCTACTGTGCTGCGACATACTAGCCCTATTCTGCTAAATTTGTTTGTACGAATATTATATCTCTAGTATGTTACATTATCGATTGAGTGTTTTTCTCAGTTAGTCCTTCTGGAGAATTCAAGTGGTGGTTACCAATTAAGTTGCCAGCTGCCAGATAACCTTATACTACCTCACTAAAACTCTAAACATTATAAAAACAAATACAGAGTGACTTGCCTGTTACTATATCAGGGGCAATAGAAGGTCGAGAATAAATGCATAATGAACTTCATCTGGTTGCAGATGCTGTTTTTGTTTCTTGAAAAGAAACTGCTTTCTTGTATGTTGCAATTCTCATTGAGGTGCCCTTTGTCAGTTGTCCCTTGTCTGTGTTGCATATTTTACGGACGGGTGTGCCTTTTTTAAGCAAGTGTAATTTTGACATTTACATGGCATCATCCAGCTTCAAAGTACCTTTTCATGGATAGGTATTCTACCAAATGGAAAATGCTGCAAAGAGTACAGGGTATGTTGTTGTCATTTCTGGATGAGTGCCAGGTGAAATGCAGAAGTGCCGGGTAGTAACACCGGCACCACCCTTCGTTGGCACATCCCTGGTTTACTTCCAATACATGTATCAATGAAAGGTTAATCAATGCTGGACTGTGCATTAATGGAAGGATAATGCACGATTGAGGGTTCATCCAGCGATATCAAACCCCTGAGAGTGTATTATATTGAGTTAATGCAGGTCCGTCATTTTGACCTTGTTCATTCATACACAGTGAGACTATGATGAAATAGAAAAGAAAATTTGGGTTTATAAATAACCACATTTTCATTGAAAACAAACCCCCCAAAAAGTTAAACACTATTCACAGCATGTCAACAATGCTCTTGCACGATAGACTGGCGTTGCTTTGTGTAAGATAGCAGGCAGGATAACACTGTTGTTTCACATTTTTATTGCATTCATCTGCCTGTGATTTTACCCTAAACCTGACAGTGCATTATCCTGTGGATAATGGATAGTCACCTGACTGTGATGGGCCAGTAGGAGTTGAGGGTCCTTACCATGTATGAATGAAGACAGAATAATTAAGTGTTCTTCCCCATTCAGCTTGTCATGCCCGTAACATGTTGAAGTGACTACCAGACAAACTTTGAAGAAGTATGCTGCCTCCCCCATACTTGGCCATGAGTGTCTTGTTTACGAATTCCATAAAATCTCATTAACACATTTAATTTATTGTAGTCATGTACCATTGGCATGTTAATAAGTGTTGCTCCTAAATGATTGATTGATAGCCAATTCCAGATAATTACATGATTGTAGCTCTATTACCTTTCTTTTTCTTGATTTTGCTAGTCCCTTTTTTTTTTCTTGCAGCTAAAAATGGCAAGACTCTTGAAGCTATGATGCAGGTTGATATCAAGGAAACCGGAGTTGGCAAAGAGGTAAGTCGATGTGGAACGTGAGAGCAAAAAGTGTTATTAAGAGGTAGACCTCTGTTCATCTCTCTTTCATTACATTACTAGTGACTTCCTAGAAGGTAATTTGGTTTTTGTATTCTGGTTAAAATGTACCCATGTGGTATTGGTGTAGGTACCTGTGGAGGTAGTTTTATTTGCAGCATGCACTCCTTCACTGTATGCATTTACTATATTTACACATCTGGCAATTGTGTTGTGAGTATCTGGTCACTATCCTTCTGTAATTGCCAGCCTTTTGACTAACAGCAAGGAAATTTGAACTTTTTTGCCTTTGTAGGTACCTCCGTAGGTACCTATGTAGGTAGTTGCATAAAGGTACATTATACGTAAGGTGTGTATGTAACTTGTTACGTACATGCACAGGTTCAGTGAACATAAAGTTTGTCTGTATCTGTATTCAGTGCAGGTTATCATTAACCAACATGTAAGGTCGCAAGTTGCCCCATCTTGCCTTTAAGTACTTGGAGTGTAGATGAGAATAAGGAAACTGAATTTAAAATAATCTTTTATGTCCATCTTTTTCCCCCTTTCAACCTCTTTTTTCTTCTCTTTCTATTGTGTTATGAATGATCATAATGTTAACATTCACTCACCATCACATCATTCACACCAGCAATATCAGATATAAATGTGGATGAAAAATCGCCTCAAGGCCTCTTTCTTCCTCCGTAACCAAGCTACTGCTCGCTGCCGTAAACCCTCACTTCGCTTCTGCTCGCCTGCCAGTGTCAAAGAGTCCTCTCTCACAAGAGCTCTGCATGTATCCATGTGGTCTGGAAGTACTGTTTCACTTATCTGCAACATAAACAAATTTGCAGGCAAAACAGACCTGATTTAATTAAGCCTTTGCTATCGTGCCCAAAATGTGGAAAGGTTGGTGGGTGTACAGAAGCAATCGCGAGCTCATAATTGAAAGCAAGGAGACTGAGGTTTGTGGATTTGATTGAAATGGAATATGTGGCCTTGAGGGTAGAGTTTTCTGGTTGATGGCTTTCAGTTCAAGCCCATCCTCATGAATTTATTCGACAAAATTATTTTCTTGGGGGGAGGGGGAATATCTTTTATTTTTCACCTTCAAGTCAAAAAGTACTTGAATATGTGTATTGTCTCAAGGGATGTATTTCACTGTATGTATGTCATTTCAAGTTGCAAGTGCACACATTGTGAACCATGTTTTTCAGCTTAATTTAGATGGTCTGGAAAGGTTGAATAGTCTAGAAGAGATTTTCTCTATGAGGTAAAACATTAGTGTATTAAACTTTTGGACACAATTTACCAGAAAATACATCAAGGCTAAGTCATATTTTACCTTCTCTTCTTCATGAAACCTGTTTTTTTTTTCTCTTCATATGTTTCTATAAATATTTGACTACATTCCTTACCACTCTTCTAGATTTCTAAAAGAAAGAAAAAAGTGCACTTTCAAGGAACATGAAATGGTTGTTTTGTTCTTTCTACAGGAGAGGGTGCGTGTTAGCATACAGTCATTGTCTGATTGCATTTATAAGTGTAATCTCGAAGGGTATATCATACTTCACACAAAATCACATAGACACTCATTCTCTGATTAAATGACTCCTCCTTGTACAATTTCTACAAGCCTTGATCCAGACATGTCATTGACTCATGTTTATTACTAAACAGAGCTGACCAGTGACCCAAGAGAGAGTTGTTTATATCATTGCAATTGGTTGAGGTACATGCTGTGTATGTGAGGGATCATTTAAATAGAGTCCATAGTGGGTTGTCGTGGAATCCTAATTCACGTTTATGTGGAAGTATACGTACATTGGATGGGCCTCGCTGGCAAATGTTTCAGGTCATGTTGAGGACCAAGCAAGGAATCACTTAAATTTTTGTCCTGGTTCTCTTTGACCTTAGATGAAGTGCATATGTACAGTACTGTAGACAAAAAGGTATGCATGATTCGTTTTGCTTGCAATGATGTGTTTTAAGGATATTTACAGTGAGCGTAATTTTCTGTGCCCATAAAGAAAAGATGAGCTAGGTTCGTATTTCCTACGTTACTTTCCAAAGTGATGCTGCCACAAGTTGCTGCAGTCATCGGCAGACATTTCACAAGCTTGCAAAATCATTCTGTAAGCTGTTTTTTTTTTTCTGTACAGCATGTTCTTATAAAATCTATAGTATGTCTAGGTCTATATCTCTAGGGGCACCCAGAATATGGGACGACCTATGAGTGGCTCATTGTTATATGGTGCATTGCACTGAACTGGTTCAGTGGTATCACAGGTAGACTTGAAGCTCAAGCCTTTATCTAATAAAGGAAGAAAATACATGGAATCCATTGATGTGCCAAAAAGTAAAGAACGGAATTAGATGTCTGTCCCATTAGCACCTGTCGTACGACCGACATGAGGTGTCCGTCCTCGATCTTTCTACTGTATCTGTGTGCAAACTGTAGAGCCAGTTCCTGGAGATTCATTGTGGGCTGTACACTAGAGGAATTTTTTTTTCTTGACTCTCTGTAATAATCAGAAATGTTGGTTAGGTTTTTTTTCCAATTGAATGTGATGGTTTGGTTACTATGACAACATTGAGTAGCTACAATCTTGGGCAAAATTGTCGGGACACTTTGGCATACGTTGCAAATATAATGCTGAATTTTAGCTGAGAGGATAACATGAAAACCCGCGCCCCTTTCAGTGTTGTGCTATAAGAGTGAATGTACACTTTGAACAGCAATCCTATATCCAACATTAAAAGGGGTAGCGGGGTGTCCCAAGGTATTTTATCCAAGATTGTAGACTAGGTTGATTAGGACTATAGACTAGGTAAGGATAGATTAGTGTGGTTGTAAGGTTAGTAGATAACACTGCACTAGTTTGCTCAGGTTACAAGTTGAGTATTAGAGTAGGAAATGGTAGTTAAGTGTAAATTAGGTTGTTATAGGTTAAGGGTTTATTAGGTTAACATTATGGGTATGGTGGGGTAGGTGAGCCTAGGTTAAAGAGTAACATTATAGCATAGGGTAAGTTGACTGAATGTTTATTTATTTATTTTTTATTTTATTTAAACATTCAAAAGGGTAAACTCGGTTAGCTTAAAAAGCTAATCTCCCCCGAGGTTAAATACAATATAAAGGGTGTACTGTAGGTTAGTGTAGACTCAGTTACATTGCATGTGTGCGTCTCTGTGGTCAGTATGTATTCTGTCATTGAGTGAGAGTAGATTATTTTACCAACATAATGTACTATACCTTTTTCACTTTCTTACTCAGAACAACATAATTTATTATTTCTGCTAATAGAAGTTCATGTATTCATCACTCCGAGTCAGTTTTGTCTCCTTCATGTAGTTGTGTGACATGAAGCCCGACACTTATCCATTTGCCACCCACAGGACCCCCCCTGTCTACAGATTTATTCATGGCAAATACTGAAGAATCTATGCCACTGCAGAATATGTATAGTGGCCTTTCATCTGGTCAGTATAATCACCGACCAAACTGTATTGATTAGAGTTTCATAACATGAATATGCAAAAGAGTTTGGTTAAATGGTTTCTTCCCTGCACATAGATTTGTCACAACATTTTATTTTGGATGAATAGCTCTGACCGTTATACATTTTTTGCAACATTCACGGTTACAACTGTTGCCCCTTATGAATCACACATTGTCCCTAAATTTTTTCCACTCTGAGTTGAGGAACCATCAACTGACTTTTTTGCTGTTTGTAGGCGTTCAAAATCAACAACATCCAGCAGTGCTCCAGACCTCCCAGTTGTGGAAATTGATGCATTCAATATCCGCCAATAGGTTTTTCCTTTTTTGAAGAGTTATGCATTCTACATTGTTTGGAATTAGACAGCCGCTGTTGTGTCCATTGTAGAAGGTACGACGTACGGTTCCACACCCCAGTGTAGTTGGCACTAACTGCCAATCTCAGAAGTCCTCCGAACTGAGGCTGAATTTAAGGAATAACGAGCAAGCGCATGTTTTTCTTCAAACCTAACTCTGTTACTGTATTAGACCTTTTTCAGTATTTCATCACTGAAAAAGTTCCACACTGAAATCATGTTTAACCCGTATGTGTTCATTGAAATGGAACATTGCCTGGAATATTATATGTTAGTGTTCATCATGTCTAGGGTGCAGTACTATGTCTAATAGCCTTCAGAGCTTTTGCATTTGATACAATTTTTTTTTTTTCTAACAGTGAATGGGAAGTTCAGAGAATTTGCAGACAGCTGGCTTTCAGTTGTGTGCTATAAATGTCTCGTTTGGAATGGTATTCGTATGTGAAAGTCCATCTATTAATATGATATGAAGCATTGCACGCATTAATGTGACTTGTATGGAAATTGCTTAATTGACCTATTTGTTTTGACGGTCCAGTCTTAAATGCTAAAGTTTATTCACCCTCCCCATCCTCATTTCTAATATAATTGATAAATCAGCAGTGTTCCAGATGACATATTTTGTTTTTGTAGCGACTTCTAGGAGTATTTACATGTTTTGTATTTGTTTGCAAAGTCTGTCTCCTCACATCTGATCTCACCGTCTGTTTTTACCCCTAGTGGGGTTGTCAGTTAAGCAAAGATGAGGTTTTTTCTTCAAGCACTGAGAAAATGGTTTACTTTGTTTGCATTAATCATGCTTGGTATTAGCTCTCAACATTCTGCAAAAGTGGTTAGAACTTTGTATACCTCTATATGAAGTTGTATACTTATTAAGCCATGTTTGGTTCATATTAGTGGTTACCATGAAAATGTGCAACTTCTGCACCAATGCCGATAAATTCAAGCAAAGGAAAACATTGGTCTGTTAACTAGAATTGTGTGGTTTTAATAAATGCAATAAATAATGCAAGTACCTTTCTTTTTCATCACGAATAAATAAGCGATGATCTCTCCATTCTAATGATGAATGCCTTGCTTAAAAATTTGTTCCAAAGTACTAGTAAAGTACATGTTAAGAGAAAGCATTTTCCCTATTCACAGCGCACACTACCTGACCTCATATAACCTATGCATTACTGTATTGACTATGGTCTAGCATCTTGCAATTGTGTGTGTGTGTGTCTGTCCAACGTACTTTATGAAATGCATAGATTTTATGAGGTGGTAGTTAAATCCAAACCAAGTTTAGGGGAATCAACATCTATACCAATCAACAACTATACCATGGTCTACTTTGAAATCGAATACGTAATTCTTTTAAGTGTTTTACTATCAATTATATCATTGAAGGTGAAATTGCGCATGATGTTTTCTTTGATTGACAGCTAATTAGTTTTGAATTGTAACATATTCTAGGTATGACATTTTGTTCCATGGTACAGTTATGAGAGTTCTGGTAATCTTACGTTCATCTACATTGTAGTATTTGCTAGTGACATATTGCTGTATCAGATACAAACAAAATTATGTATATCAATTTTTTTGACAGACATAGAAATGTAGGCGATAAAATTTTAAAACCACCAGAACATATTTTAAGTTAGAACTTACCCCATTAGTAATTCAGCAAGAATTCTTATTCTGCTAGGTTTTGTTAGTGTGTTTTGTATCCCTTGTTGTTTGTACTTAATGAACACTGTCTGACTCTTAGCGGCTCTCTCGAGATTTGTTTAATATCCTGAGCGGAAGGAGAATTCCTGAGCAGGGAGAGACTACTCAAATCACTTTTAGCCCCCCCCCCCAAACTTTGATGTTGACACATTTCTGTATCTGATAAGAGATATCTCAAAGTGGACCTGGATAGCTATTACTGAGCTAAACATGTAACCTTCAGGAATTTTTTTTTTTTTTATGAGGCATCAAATATCTTGGTACCTCCCTACATGTAGAATACTTCATATTATATTCATACAAAAATATACGACATCATCTCTGTACATCATGTCTTATGTTATTGTTTTATTGGAGGGGGGAGGTGGGCTATATCGGGAGAGGAGAGTGGTTTCTTTAATTCTTTATTGTTCACTCGATACCTCACTTCATTTTGGTTTTCATTTTCCAGAGTTTGACACACTCATTGCTTCTCACATTTTTCTAAGGAAATAATATCCGTCGCAAAGAAAATTTAGGCTATGATTCTGTCAAAAAATGGGAAATTTGAATCTCTCTCGTTTGGCGAAACCGATTCTTATTGGAAAGAAATGGTTCTTTGCGTGATCGTCAGTAATTGTGTGTCTGTTAATGACAGCTCTCTTTAAGCCTCGAGGGCAGATCCTAAGCAAAGGCTGTGGTGTCTAATTACTTCTTCTAACCATGAAAATCGCAGGTCATTTTGCCCAGCAAGAACGCAATTATGCTGATTGGAAGAAATCGTATTTGAAGCCAAACCGCTGTGATTAGGCACCGCAAAAAGCATACAATTAATTACAAATGCGTAATCCTGAGAGAGTTAGTAACAGGTGAGGGAATCCCATGGTTGAAGTTTTTGAGCATGTGAAGATTCATAAGGCTGTGGGGGAGGGGGGATTGTATGGTTGTAGTTATGATTGAGTTTCAACATAAAGACACATTGTAGAGCTGTTGTACAATTTAAAAAAATCGATGGATGATTTTTAGGGATTTGATACAGTTTTCTTTGGTGATCGTTACTCTCACAGAAGTATGTGGTAAATGGTTGTTGTTCAATTCATATCTCTCACTACATGTCACCGTGAACTAGTTCTCAAATTTGAATACACTGGTTGATACGGTGTTTTTGCTTTCGCATGTAACAAGCATGAAACGTGAGTTTTTTCCCCCCTGCAATGCATTGTCGCTGCATGTGCTGGTTTCTAACTGTTGCACTGGTGAAGCACAACAGGTATCTATCATCTTCAAATAGTCCATACCCTGTTCGGTGCATTAACATGCCTTCCAACACGTGTGCCCTCAAAATGTCAAAGAGTCAACTCACTGTTGCTGAATCATATGCATCTTCATGTGATCTCTCACAAAAACAGAAAGTGTGCTTTCATTGATATAACTGGTACCAAAATTGAAACACACATCACCCCATCAATTCCTTGATGTATGTCACACACCCATGCTTTGTGCACTCATCTTTGCCATTGTACACACTTGCTCTTTGTGTTGAATGTAATGATAGTACATACTTCCATGCATACTTTGTCACCTGGACACCACATATGCCCATCCACCAACCCATTCGCATTCACAAAACAGAGACTTTATTTCAGTAAAACATCATCATCATTCAAGTACATTGTGACAATATAAAGACTCACTATAAGTAGCTTGCTGAAATATGTAGTCAGTAAATTTGAGGAGTCAGTAAATTGAGGATTGATATGTCACAGTGGCTGAATTCTTCTCCTCTCCTATTCTCTTGGACCCTCCTTCCCCACCTGTCAGTCCTACATCATCAAGTACTACAGTTAATGCTTCCTGGGCAGTATTTAAGTTCTTTCCCAGTGCATGTACAAATTCAAAAACACTTTGCAACTCAACTGATTCTTACCAAAGACATCACCACAGACTTTTTGTTCTCATAAAATTATATGCACAAAGTTTGTACAATTTCAACCCATATTCTCTTTGGTTAAATTAATCAATCATATTCTATGTATGAATTACTACCACAGCTGTGGATCTCTCTAGCCTTGCTGTATGTGTCTTTTTTTTTTTTTTGTAGTGTTGCTTTGATTTTTTTTTCATTGTGTGTTGCACACTCTTAGTTACAGGTGCAATGGTATATCGTTTCTCTTCACACTTTGATGTGCATTTGTTTATTTTACTACTTTGTCAAAAATTAACATCTGGCAAAAATCAATGACTGTCTCAAAATCTCTCCAAAGGCATTCCCGTCTGATTGCGTTAAATCTGTCCCTTACGTTTTTTGCCTTTTTTTTTTTTTTGTTCTGGCCACGATTGCACAGTTCGGTTCTGTCCTATGCGCATATCATCAGGTTCGCTGTGTTGCTGCTTGGTGTAGTTAATAATTGTTTGGATTGTGCCACCATTTTCTTTGTAACCCTTTGGATTAAGATTTTCATATAAAATGATGTCCTGGTTCCCAGATTGAAGTTTTCTCGATCAGTCTTCTGGCATGGAAACATTTTTTCCGGTATGCATGAAAATCATTTAAGCTTTGAAATTAAAAGTAGGAATTTTTTACATTTTTCCTTCTTTTTTATGATGCATTTACCGGTAGATATTCTGTTTACTCCAGATGTGCTTGTAGCTAGTGTCATCTTGATTTTAAAATTTGTAGTTTTGTCATTATTGCTGTTCTTAATGACTGGAACAAAGTTACAAACGAGTTATTTTCGTCTGAGCTTAAGTTGGAGTTTGCAGTGTTCTCAGAATTAGAATAGTCTCTCCTGCAGTAGACTACCTATCAGCTAAAGAAATGGAAACTCAAAGAATTGAATTTTTAATCCCTTCTCACCCACAGGTTTCAAATGTACATGTATTTTATACTGGATTGTACTTGTGAAATAATTCACAGCTGATTACAGGTGTTTTGATGAGCGAAGAACGTTCTTTGTCTTTATCACTTTTCTTTTTTTTTTGGTACAATTGTGTCCCTGCATGTGCTTTTGATTGTTATTTTCAAACTTTCAGTCATTTTCACCATGCCACATATATACAGGTTAGATATTTAATGCCTTACAAACCCGAAAATCTTCCTCTTTTAGCCCCCTGCTGATAGATATTATTATTTGTAATACCTTGCAGGAGAGATGAGATAATTTTTCCATACCAGTATAAAATCTCAAATGCTGAGGTTGCAAGCTGGTGGTATTACTGTTTATTGTGGGTGTGTCCCAGACATGTATCTTTAAAGTACATTGCAGATCAGTGCAGATTATTCATTGTGCGTGTGGGATTTTACTGTAATTAAATAGAATCCCTTCAACAGTGAACGTTTACATAGCTGTGGAGTGCATTGCCATGAGCAAACACATACTGGCCATCAGCCAATCCAGCACTTGAAGTGCTATATGTGCCTATGGTACTAAAGCTAGCTTTTTCATTCTGTATGTGTCTCACTGATAGCCAGTTTTCAATAAATTTGAATTAACCTAAGTGCAGTAGTATACCGTAAGTTACGAGAATTACGATACCCATAACTGTTGTCGTTGGAGATGCTCTGTCAGTGATAGACTTCAGCTTCTAACAAACCATTTCATTTTGTTAGGGAACTTATTACATGTTTGAAATTGTTAGCTAATTTGCATATCAAGAATATTATCTATATCAGCTGAATTATGATTACACATTGCTTTAGTCACAGTACCCTATAGTCACAGTATCCTACAGTCACAGCACCCTACAGTCACAGTACCCTACAGTCACAGTACCCTACAGTCACAGTATCCTACAGTCACAGTATCCTACAGTCACAGTACCCTACAGTCACAGAAGTTTTTCAGATTTAAAATGAGCTGAATATGCCCAGTCATGGCCTTGTTAATTTATACCAGTTGGATTAACCCCATCATCATGGGTGGGGGGGGGGGAGAAGAGGTGATAGTGTGAATATAGAAAAGAACCTTTCACATCTAATCTGCGTGTGTTTTGAAGTAGACCTCCCCCGCCCACACCCCTTTTGTGGTTTCATCAATCTCTCATGCTTTCTGACAAAGATGAACATAATTTGTTCTTGGATTTAATGCAGACCCAAAATCTGTTTTGCATAAGTTATACTCTGGTCTTTTTGAAAAGGCTTTCCTCTGCAGTGGTACACTGTGTAATTCACAGCCCGTACTCCCTCACCTCATATAACCTATTCATTACAGAAGGGCAGTGACCAGGTACACACACACACACAAAATTGTCCAGATGCTAGACCATTGTCAATACAGTAATGCCCATAGGTTATATGAGGTGAGTATGTTGCTAGTGAATTCCCAAACCTGGGAGTTTTGGGGATACTGTCTTGAAACCTTGATATTACCATTTAATTTTCACAATAAAATGAAGGAATGGCACATGACTGCTATGTGTATCTTGACACATCTTTATATCATTCCTATGCAGATGAAATTTTCTGATTTATTTAAAGAGAACAAAATCGTCAGCAGTTTGCTTTATTATTCGCTGACAATCATGCAGTTTTGAGATAAAGGTGGAAATAAGTTGTCTTGATGTTTTCATCTGAGCTGGATTTTTTTCAGAGATGAAGAGTTTGACATTGAAGAAGCTTCTTGATGAAACTTAGAATACTCTTTTTACCTACATTTCGTGATTTCAGTAACTTTATAGGGAAATGATGTACATGTAAGCGACACATTACATAACTTTCTGGGTAGTCTTTGGACTTGAAATAATCGAAATCCTAGTCCCAAGGGCACCTTGTCTAATGATCAGGGCATGAATAATCAGTAAATTGCACCATGATTCATGCCTGAATAAACCCCCACAATCTGCAGTCCAAATTAATTGTGATAATTAAAGTGATTACGTGCGTAAGCAAAAAGCAAAAACATTGAAATTTCATCTCCAAAACTTTGGTAACACTTTTAATTGCACCGTTCAGACAATCTGGAAAAATAAATAGGTTTCAGTTGGTTAATTCTGCCATATTATTTCAAATTCATCTAACATAACGACAAAAAGTGTTATGTAGTGGTTAACACTTTTCATTCAAATCAACGGTGTGCTTCTTTGAACATACACTAGTATTGAATATTCAGTTAGCCAAAACAACTCAGGATCACTGAGTTGTAACGTTGTGATCAGTTTGTAGATTATTTGTAAATACAGTGCTTCCTTTCATCAAATACAACAATTACTGATACCGACCAAGGAGGGACTACTTGAGTAATATGTTTTTGATACACCAGTGAAACCTGTACTGTTGCATATTCATTATGTAGGTGCTTATAGTAAGGACCGTTAATTATCAGATATGATTTCTGTTTTTTACTGTTTTCATGACAACCCCATTGCTTTTCAAAGAAGTTACTGTCATTTTCCTTTATTGAAAGACATAGTCCATTCATGTACAACCTCACTGTGCATTTAAAAATAAAGAAAAAGTTAAGATCAAACATAGTCTTATCCTTTTATGGTTTTTCAGTACACACACAATCACTTTAAGGAAACAAGGCAGTACAGAAGGCATGTATATTATTTTGTCCTGGCAGCATCGACATACCTTACCACCAAAATGGGATGTCTCTTAAAAACTGTGAAAGCCCTGATTCATCATCGATGTGCAAAAGATCATGATGTGCAGAAACCTAGAAATCTGCTGAATTTTTGACCAAAATACATCTTTAATTGACCAAAACAAACTTAGAGGTGATATACAGTGTTCAAAGCCATATGGGACCTCCGAGTTATACTCTTGTCTCACAAACATTACATCGTGCACTTTTTTGTTTTTTTTGTTCCTTTAGATATGGTTAGATGTCTCTTTAAGCCTCTCACACCACGAAAGATCCTATTTATGGATAAAATTAGAACTTATATACTGTGCTAGTATTGAATATGCATGATTGCCAAACTTTACGCAGAAGTGGTATATGTAATCATCTATAATGATACCGACAGAAAAGTTCAACGTCAATTTATAGAGTGTTTGGTCAGCAACAATAATTTGTTGTCCCTGGTAAAGCCTTGGTACATCACACTAGCACGTTTCAACACTTTCAACTTTCAACTAAATTAGGCGATCGATCATTAAATCAGTTTGAAATAGAAGAGCACCATGATTTCTTTCAATCATGGTTGTCTGGATTAGATGGATGGACTTCGTAACTGATGGCAACTGACTGACTGATGTTGTGCATTCATTAATGTAAAGGGCAATTGAAGTTGTACAAGGTTGGTTGAAAGTTGAGTCGCATGTCAAATTGCGGTAGTATGACTCAATTGGTCATTTTTACTCAGGACTGGTGCAATGTCCAAACCTTCTTACGCTTGTTTGCCTTGTCTGAAATTTGACTAATTTATAATACCAATGACCAGAATTTTTTGTCAAAAATGGCACCATGTGTAGGAATGCGGGTGGAGGAAGGGGTGAACCTCTTTCCTGCCAAGCTCGAGCAATGTTACAGAAAGCATATGGGTTGACATAGGTTATCTTACTTTCTTGTTTTAATAACAGCATTTCAAATGTGGGCAATCAGTTAATCTACTGATGGTCTATCAATGATATTTGGATGTTTGACAACTGGCTTTCTTAAGATATGTTAGTGTTTGAAAAATTTGTCTGCTATAGGACCTACAGTGTTATCTAATTGGTTACCCTTCTCTTTAAACACATTTTATTCGCTTCCAATCCTTTGTGATTTTGTTACAAACAGTATAGGTGACCTGCACTATGACAACCCCATACATCGCCATTGTAACAAGTTTTTTTTTTTTGCAATGACAGATGTACATTATGATTTGCTGTAGGTTTGTTGGCTTGTCCATCAACCCTTCACAATTCTCTCCTTGTTTTAGCTGTTTTTTTTATGTATTTCTACACAGAAGTCTAACTTTTTTTTTGGTGGTGAGAATGCTTTCACCAAATCTGTCCCTATACCCGTGGCTCACCTTTCTTCAGATGGATCCTCCAAACATAACATTAATGATACAATAGGACATGAAAGTGGTTTTCTCATTTTACTTTCAGATGCTGTGAAAATAAAGAATGTCAATTAATGTTGTGTGCAAGATGTGATCACATTTTATCCTCAGCTCATGTTCTTTAAGGACAAGGTGTGGCGACATGTGTGAGTCCGGAAGTTACAAGAAATTTGTAGCTTTTCTGGATATTGTATCCAGATACTTGTAGTTATACGAGCAGGTAGTACAATCTGTTACCACAATCATATTGTTGTCATTTATCATTGGCTTCTAATCATTTTATCGTAGTCGGTGAGCTGGTATAGCTGGTAGATTTATTTCATTTATCATGTGATGGATATGCAGGTTGTTAGTGGAACACGTCTGGTGATTGCCCTGTTTATGATTACTGTAAGTTTTAATATAGGCATAGCTGGAATGAACATATGGTCTACTAATTAAATTCCAAGCGTCAAAGAGCTCATCTTTGACAGATATTATCTAAGCTGATGAGCCACTTTTAACCTGATAGGACAACAATAGTGGATAACAGTAGAAGATGGATTTAAGGTAGCTATTGCTTAATCTCCACCTTTCGTTCTACTTTCACTAATAGTCACTTGGGAAGTCAGGCCTCTTTGAATTGTCTTGAACCTTAGAGTATGTCATTGCAGGCGTTTTGCTACCTATCAAGTGATAGCCAACGACCTTGCCCACAATTTGGGCCATTTTGTTGGCTCATACCACGATCATACAGAGTTTGAGTTAGAAGGTGTGGGGTCACTAAGTCCTCCCTAACAAAATTTCACCATTTGTGCCTTCAGGCCTCCAGCTTTGTCAGTTTCAAAGAAAGAACCCAATGTAATGAACAGTGCATGAAACCTGTTAGATCATTCTTGCAGAAATTTTGAAGCATAAAACTGGTGAAGACAATAGGCATTGTACTGTGAAAAGTTGTGGTGATTCTTTTGTGATTGCCTCCCCTTATTGAGCACACCCTCAATGTTCAACAGCACTGAGGTATGAGTTGTACCACCTGCATCTTACCATTCAGTACTACACAATACTTACTTATCAAAATCTTCTATATATAGTTATTGTAGCCAGCTATGTTAAATACCAGAGGTGAATGATCATGCTACATCAAGTGCTACCATATAATTCACCTCCATCTTCATCACATCTCTGTTTCCCATCCTCCTTCGCCTTAGAGTTTCTTTTGTCACTGATTGTCAGAATACACAAAGTACAACCACTATACTCACTGTTATTTCTTTATCCTTGTCGGGAGTTTTTCATTGCACAATCTGGACTGCATTATTTTCCTTTCAGGGTTTCTCGTATAACTAACCCTTTTTTTTTATTGAGTAATGAGATGTATTGGATGAGGTAATTGTTTATGTTCTCCCTCTGTGACTTCTAAAAGCTTTGTGTTGATGTGTGAGCCTTGGAACAGCTCATCACCAAAGCATGCACATCTTTGTAGCCATTAGAAACCGCAATTTCTCTTTACTCTCTGACAGAGATTCTTGTTATCCATTCCTCTTGCAAGTAACAAGCTGATTGAGGTTTTAATATATCCATGCTACCACTAATTTTGGGCTTATTATTAGAACGTGGTTGCTATAGTGACACAAGAATGAAGAAATTGAGAGGGCATGGACTATTTAATTGGTAGCAGCAGGTAATGATTTCAGTGGGGGTTTTATCTCTGCATTTATAAAAGAAAACGTGAAAATAAAAAGCCCTCTTTGGTGAAAACAGATCGTTTTTTGCTTGGTCCTTTATTCTTATTGACCAGGTGCAATGTATCTCATGTAAATAGCAGGAACATATGTTGCTATATTTAATTGTTTGGATGTTGGATTGCTTTGCTGCTGTTTGCAATTTCGACAAAACACCAGAAAAAATATTCACCCCACGAAAAAACATCTTGGTTAGGGTTGTGTTCACCTCAGAACTTATCAGACAAGAGTGGAATTATAGCATCCTCTCCATTATGATGGGAGAGAGAACATAATAGACTGACCATCAAGAATAGAGAGGTGGGGGAGATGCAAGTGTAAAATATGTGGGTGTTATCGTAAAATTTTTCCGAAAGTAAATGTTTGTACACCTCTTATGTAGTTGCCAAGGAGAACATGTCAACCTGTTTGTCTAACATCCGCCCACTCTAATGTATGCACTCTATAATAATTATCTCAATACAAGGGTTAAAAAAAAAATATCATGCAAAACTTACACATTGCTTTTTCATGTATCTCCAGACCAACAGATATATTGTAAGCATTCACATTGTAAGCTTCTTGAGTAAGTTTAAATGAACTATATGTTGAACAGCAAAATGGTACGGAAATCATGGCCTGAATTGTTAGGAGGGTATTCGGTGGACATCAGATCCGTACATCATTTGAAGTCATTTATTGTCTCAAACAGCCTTCCTTCTTCTCCCTGTTGGGTATGTTGCAATAGACCACAGGTTGGCATGTATGCATGTCTGTCTCCTTTGGCAACGTGGCATAATTCACCGTAATGTCTAGCCAATACACCCACATTACACTTGCTAACTCTGTTGATTGCACATATACATGCTTATGTTTCATTACTTGTATGTCTGTATGTGCTGTAACTGCCTGTGCTAAAGGATCATTTATCTTTCAAGTTTTCACCTGGTTCAATGTTTAACCAAAGAGTAAACACAAGGCGAGCGGCAGTTTTCCATCGATGCACTCAGAACCAAAATTTTTTTTGAAGTGTTTTATGTTCATTAGTCACTTTTGGCAAAAACAAGGAAAAGAGGAAAGAAGATAAAACAACCGTTGCTGTAAAATCCACGCCAAAAATTGTGGACACACCTTATATTGAAAATGGCATTGGACTTTGAACTGAGTTTAGTCTTTAGTGTCACCTGCCAGCAGCATTAGTGGGTAATAAATAACAAATTTGAAGACACCAAATGAGTGAAAAAGAATAAAACCCAACCCTTAAAAATGTTTTAGTACACAGCGACCGTAGCAAAATTTAATTTGGCTGCTGTTAAGTATAATATGCATGTAAGTTTTACGACATTGAACATAACGTTGGCCTGTAATTCCTGTGCTCAAAATTGAATGCAACACCAAAAATTTTTCCCCTTGGCCTGCCTTAATTTCTTTTACAAATATAGAAATACATACTTTCAGACAATATTTGCTGAAAATTAAAACTCGGGGTTATTTGCAGAAGAATGAAGATTATAGATACTGGTAGAGGTTAAATGAATTCTCTGCTTAGTTTGTGTACCTGTAGTGCTCAAATACTACTAGACTGCAAGTTAATTTTCATGTGACGTGCAGTATATCAGTTCATGTAATTAACTTACTAATGAATTCCACATGATGATTGGCAGTTCTCCATATGGTACCAACACCTGTGTAGTTAGTTGTCACTAACTAGTTTGTGTGTAGTGCACAATATGTTTAGAAAATAAGATGCAATATTGATTTTGGTTAATGTGTCTTGTGTGTTTTTTATCGTACTGTGAGTGCCAGTCATAGCATAGCTGTAAATAGTGACGTCTGCTCGGTGTGCGTTTTCGCTGACCTACAGTTTTATGCTGATACATAAAGCATGGACTATAAAATGATAGTCAGATCTGAATGTTTGAAAAACATCAGACCAGTCATGTCCTGTCAGTATGTTTATGTTGACCACACTGCACCCACATTTGATCCCAGCTAGCTTTCTATAGATTGTCTCAGTCTTATCTCAATACATTTGATCCTATAACTAGCTTTCTATAAATTTTCCTAATCTGATCTAATCTCATACACATTTGATCCCAGCTAGCTTTCTATAGATTGTCTCAGTCTAATCTCATATACATTTGATCCTAACTTGCTTTCTATAAATTTTCCCAATCTGATCTAATCTCATACACATTTGATCCCAGCTAGCTTTCTATAGATTGTCTCAGTCTAATCTCATATACATTTGATCCTAACTAGCTTTCTATAAATTTTCCTAATCTGATCTAATCTCATACACATTTGATCCCAGCTAGCTTTCTATAGATTGTCTCAGTCTAATCTCATATACATTTGATCCTAACTAGCTTTCTATAAATTTTCCCAATCTGATCTAATCTCTTGCACAGTTCTACAGTGGAGAGGTTTGTTTCAAAACCTTCTGTTATTTTTTACTCATATATGATTAGAGAGATATAGTATGATCTTTTTCTTGAAATTCTATTCTGAATATTCATAAGCAATTCATACCACAGTATAATAGTGCCAGTTTTGTGCTCTGTTCCACTGTAAAATCTAGAGAAGAATTAGGATCAACTTCAAAAAATTGGATGTTGAATTGATATTACTCTACTTTGACAGTGTTAAGTGTATCAAGTCAGAAGTAGAATTACATAAGTTACAATATATCAGAGACTGGGTAGTACATTTCTCATGCAATGTCACAGTAACTAGGAGCTGTATGTGAAGAGAACTTGTCAGGATCGAGGTAGTTGTACCATTTAGGAACACCAGTCACATCACTGTAATTATAGATAAAAAAGTACCATCAATTTTATTGTTACAAGTAAACATAGAGTTATATGGAAAAGACCTTCCAGATGGAGAGTGTGTATTTAATACTGTGTAGTAATTGCTGGCCACGTGTGCAGTACATTCTCACAGACTGAATTAATTTTATAGTTGATTAACAGCCGCGACTTCAGTATTCAAATAATGTCAGCCCATACACATTTACATAGTGAGTTATTAATCAACTTCATTGTACATACTGGTATAATACTGTATGGAGAATCCTTGTACGAATGTCACGCTGTTTCTACATGCATGTGTAAATTAATTGTAAATCATTTTTGATGATGTACACAGAATTCTTCAAATAAATTTTAATAGTGTCATCATTTAATACTTCTTGCAATATCGACACTGTTGCTATAGTGTTACTTCCATGTATATAAGTGATTGTCAGTATGTTATGTATGTGCCACCCTGTTGTGGCGGACTTGACATGAGTGCACTACACTGCAACTAGATTCCTTCCTGTGTTACTCAATGTACTGCAAAGCAAAGGTGGTTCTCCCAGGGGACTAGGGGATATTTAGCCTCCCAAAATAAGCCCCTGCCCCTGAAATGGGGAAGTGATTCATATAAACTATCATTCACCTTGATTCTTTGGAAGAGTAAGTTTTCCAAACAAGAGATCTTAAAAAAAATAAATAAATATAAATGTATGGATGCCTTTAGAGGAGCCCTGAGAAGTACCATTTCTTGCAATCTGGGAGCCACTCCACTTAGATGGTAAATGTGAATTAGCCCCCCCCAAATAATGTTCCTAGAACCATGCCTGATGCAGTAATCGGAGGTTTTAATAACTCTCTTCTGTTGGTGTCATTATTTAATTCTGTTCAACATTTTCTCCAGTTTCAAAGATGTAGGTAGCCTGATTTAGCAAATTGTACTGTACCTTACATCGTACAGACAAACTGTGAGTGCATTTCCCCAACCTCATTAAGACAATTATTCTGTGTTAATCAGTTGATAACTGTCAATTCATTCATACATACAGTGACATATTTATGTAAATGACATTATTGATGTGTATTTTAATAATTACTGCCCTACATAATACATATGTCTGTGCTGTCACAACGTAGGAGTAAGATTTCATTGTGTACTTTATGTCAAGTAGTTCCATTCACAAATAAAGCATCATGGTCTGTGAACTTTCATTACCATATTTCAGTAGATGTCCTGTGTGGGTTGCGAATTTCAGGTGCGGTTCATCCAAACTAGGTCCTTAAGGGATGTTGGTGCTCTAACAAATTGCTCTACCATAATAAAATTATGAAAACTTGTACATCTGAGGACTATTAATCTGGAATTGTCTTCACTATTTCATGTTTTTTTTCATCAACCAACTGCCACTTCCCACTAACAGTCCTTCAGCCAAAGAATGTTGTTTTACAGTATCATGAAGTTCATAATTTATCATGGCAAGACTGAGATGGAGTCAAACTGGTTGAGCATGTTTTACAATTGGAGGATTTTATTCAGTAGTAATAGTAGTGGTTGTTTGCTAAACTAAGAGACTATTTTGGTCAGCGTAATCGCAGTGACCAATATCAGTGAATGTGGGACATATTGACAAAGCTGTAGTACTCTGTGAACAGAAACAGATTAAAGTATGAAAAATATGAAAAACAGAGAAGAATTAGAAAATATCAGGACTCTGGTAAAATAGATATCAAGATGTAACAATATCCCATAGACTAGTTTAATTGTCCATTGAATCCACCTTGAGTTTCTCAGCTGCTCTCTGTGTTCCATTGGCTTCCATTCATCAAAATGGCTTTTGGGCTTTTGTTGAATAATTCCATTCATGTGTCGTCGACCTTGTCAATTAGAGCACCCCCTAGCTTCTGTATTTGTTTTCATTCCTCCCATTGTACTTTTACAGACATTTTCAGTGTACTTTATCCAAAGATCCCGTCAACATCCAAAAGTCAACCACCTCTCGATTTTCTTTAACTTCTTCCCTACCAAAACGCAGGTGTTTGAGTGGCTGAAGTTTGTTAGAAAAAGATGAATTTTTGCAGTAACTTGTGAATGGAAACTTATAAGCTGCAAGGCATATTTTAAGATCAAAAGAGTATTTGTGAGTAACGATGGGAAAGCCTTTTAGAGACGGGACGGTATTTTTTTTTTTCCTTGTGAAATGTGAGAACTAATGTCATCTGTATTATTACAACCATGTGAGACAGTTGTACACATCAACTGTTTCTCAGTGTTTAAAAGAGAGATTTTTATCGCCATGGTGATGACAAATTCGTATTAGAAATACTTTTCATGCCACCTAGTTCATTGCCTGATGATCGTGCCAGACATGCTTCTATAGTGTTTCTCAGACGTCGCTGATCGTGCCCGTTAACCATTTTTTCTTCTTTGGCAACTCACTATTAGTGATGATTTTATTTAGGGTTATTTGATCTGGTCATTGGTACTGCACCATGTATCCATTCTCGTCTAGACAAATTTGAATACAAAAGTGAACAGTGAATAGTATGGCCACATTTGCATGTTTGGTCTAGTTTGGCACTAATGCACCGGCTGCAGCTCTACGCGGACGTTACACAGGGTGCGTCGGCCCGTGGAATTACTTGGCAGGACGTATTGCGCTGTGCAAGATAAATTTTGGAAATCCTCTTGATGAGTAATTATAGCAACAAGACAAGCCCAGACCTGTTCAATTGAGTGACTCTGTGGATTTGGGCTGTTGGTACTAAACTTTCTGCGCAAGTATGCAGGTGTAGGTGAAACCTCATCCCATGGTTGCATGCTCGTTTGCGATAACTGAATCTTTTCATTTGATAACATTTTAAAGTGACGTCAAGCGGGAAGACTGTCTCAACAAATTTCTTCCTGTTTGGTTTGAACTGTTATAGCATTTGAAATTTATAAACAGGCAGAAAATATATTCTTGAAACAGTATGTTAATAGCAAAGGAAATGTATGTAATAGTCATTTTCAAGGGCAGATACACAACTTCAGGATATTGTAAAGCTTTTCAAATACATCTATCACAGTCACATGACTCTGTTGCCTGGAGAGTTTTGTATGGTTTTTGTGGTCAATGATTGTTCCATGCAAAGAACTAAGCCTATGGAGTGATGAAAGTAACTCACAGCTCAAACACCTTGAACTTATGTAACCTACTGTATGCATGTGCGGTATGGATCATGGTCTAGCAACTGGCAATTATGTGTGTACATATCCGGTCAGGGTCTTTCCATAGTTGCCAGTCTGTGTCTCAGAATTCAGTGCCTTTTATATTATAAAGCTTATAAAGCTTTTTTATTGTAAAGCTCCTCACGGTAATCTTGTCGTTATCGGTTGAATGTTAAATTCCTTTGTTGAGCCTTGTATGGATCATAGCAGCTATCCTGCCCATAATTTAACATATTTCATACAAATATGCATGCTCTAACTTTTAACAATAGCAATAAGTGCAAGCTATGGCCATCTTCAATCCAAAATCTACTAAAGAAAAGCAAATGCCACAGCCACAAGAACGATTTAAGGAGTTAAAGTGATGAGAGAGCCCTGTGTGGAGAAATTTCCAGAAAACTTCATGAATGTGGTTCGTTCTTTTCCGATGAGGTGATAAACCTGAAGTATTAATCATTGTTTCCAAATTGGTGTTCAATGCAGTGCCATTGTGTTTAATATGGTGTCACAGAATCGTGTACTGCGTCACTGCTTCTTATTGGGTACAGCATGATGTCCTTGTACAGAATTATGTCCTGCTCTCATATTCCATTTTAGTGGTGAAACAGAAAGCCAGTTTTGACAAATATACAGCAGTAGTAGAGCACTCTTTATAACTCAGAGCAGTGGTCTTGTGCGACATATATAGTAACGATAGGTGTCAGCAGTTTTACAATGTTATGAGCCAGATCCGTACAGCGTGATATAAAATGGGAAAGGGGCCAACAGGAAAAGGCACTCCTCTTCCCAAAAACACTACTCCTATGAAAAGTAGATCCACGAAGACTGGCTTACTCCCAACAACAAGGACTTGCCTGCCGTGCATTGCAATTCTGTGTATTTGTAGGCAAATGCCATTCTAGTTTTCATTCAGTTTTTGTGTTGTCATTCTTACAGTCATCTTGGGATGTGCCCCTATCTCAAATTACCTGTTGTTTGGCATTCTGAAACAGGGTTTCACCAAATAAGAACCCATAGAATAACATCATAACACCTCTGGCAGTATATCAACTGCCAGATGCTGGGAATCTGATGAAATAAGCTCAGCTCGTAATCTCTGTTACAGAGGTAACATTTTTACAATATTTCATTTCTACACTTTTGCTGGTCTAAGACATATTTAACAGAGTATACATTCAGTTTTAAAATCCTGAGTCTCTTTCCTACTGTGCCGGAATTTTCCTGTTTCTTATGAATGCTTTATAGTTCGCTGATGTTGTTTGTTTCATTTGTAAGTAAAAATAAGTAATATAAGATCATAGCACAAGGGAAGACATTTTTATAGTAAGAGGGATTTTTTTTTTCATTTTTCTGTTTATTGTCTCTTTTATTCTTCTGTTATTTTAGCAGCTCAGTGTAAAGTATAAGATCCAAGTCACTGTATCAGTTTTACCCATCACTTCTTTGTTTGTTTTTTTTCACCACATCACTGGTGCTTTTTCTAAATCTTAACACATATCTAAGACACAAAACTTAATTGCTACATAACTGTGATCATTTTTCCTATGTTCTCAGGCTAAAATTAATCCCCAAGTGCAGGTTGCCTCCATCGACCAATTTTGGCTTCAGCCAGCAAGATCTTAGAAGCCTGATTAATTGAATTATGTATGATTTCTCCTTGTTCTGATTCCTTTCCACTATGTAAGGTTTTTTCACCCCTTTTTTCATCTTTTCATTGTTGAAGAAAAAGAGCGCTGTATTTTTACTTCTTAGAGATAAGAAAAATTAACATTATCATATTAAAAATCTTAGCGTATGCTTACACAGAATACACCATATGGTGGCAGAGCATAGTTCAATTTGAGCACCTGTTCTAACGTTACCTAGCAACACAGTTTCTCGTCCAATCACATGCTCCCTTTTTACTGTTTGCATTCATCTTCACAGCCAGTAGATGCTGGTAAGTGCAAATAAGCCCTGATTGTACATGTACTGGAAAGCCAGCAAAATTGTGTACTCTGTGTACGTAACTCAGTGCAACAGTGGAATTGCACAGGCACCATATAGTGTAATTAATGCCAGGAACTGTAAACCCATTCTTAAAGTAGAGAGAGAAATAAGTATTTAAACTAGGCGCGTAAGTCCCTCCATTCGTTGTTCGACACTGTGAATTGGAAAGGACTTTCAGCAGCAGGCGAGCCGGCGTGGAGAGGTCTTTAGTTGTTAAGTGCGTTAAAACATGATTCAGCCTAACACGAACTGGTGGAGGCTGAGGAGGAATTCACCGAGGTAAGTTTCCATATGGTAGGGGGGAGATTTTCAGTTCAAGAGGTTAGGTCTTGCATGAGTAGGAAGGTCTGATTAAGTATAAAACAGAACAAATCGTTGTATTGAGGAGAGAAGCAGAGTGTAAAGATTAAATTTGGTCATTTTCATCAGGCATCGTAGGTAAACTGACCTGAAAAGTGTGTAAGTGATATAGGAGATGCAATGTTGGAGCATAGATGGGACAATGTAGTGTTACCTCTGCATCAGTCACTTGCAGTAGGATGATAAGATTTCTGATAGGCTCCATAGGGTGGGGGGTGAGGCTCCATTGGGGGTGATGATCATGTAAAAAATGGTAGCATCAGTGTGGTAATGCCATAACTTAGCCTCTGACACTGTTGTAGTGTTACTGTGATGTTGACGCAACATGAGTTTGCATTGCTTTGCCTAATTACCATCATAACTTGTTTCTAGGATTTCAACATACATGCAAAAGTCTGAAATGTGACATTTTTCACATATGGTAGCAGAAGGATTCAAGGATGTTTCTCTTTTGAGTCTTTATGTGCCTCCGTTGTCATCAGGAGACGATTACTGTAAGTCAGATAAGGCACTTGGTTCTGATGCTACATTCTTTGGCTTGCAATTTCGCATGATAAGTGCAAGTAGTGCCATCAAATCAGGTTCTGACATTTGGAGACGCATGTACCATCAGTCAGTCCATCCTGCAATATGTTGTACCTCAAGCAAAAGGCAAATGAAGGTCAGCCTAATCTAGAGAATGTGGGGCTGGAAGTTATTTCAAAAGTATTAAGAGTACGGCCAAATGAATGCATTAGTGAAGCAAGATTTACAAGTGTAGTCACTCATGAATATTCACACCAGTTGGTTACTGAAATCATGTGATTTGATGTATGTGTCAATGTAGTTGTTTCATTAAACTGAAATGCTAAAAATAAAGTAACGACTGCATCCAGGCGGTGCTTAGGTCCGTGTTTATGTTATGATTTCTTCTTTCCTGTAAAGATGCATGAAATTCTGGTCAGTCAGCCACTGGATTGCTGCTAATAGATTTATTGCAATGTTCTCTCATCCAGAGTGTCTGAGACTTAAAAGCTAATCTTTTTAGGACACAGTTCTTTGACAGCATGAGTTTTGATTTTCCTTGTGTGCTCTTGCGGTGACTATTCCACACACAAATTTATATCACTTTACTACTGCAAGACAACTTGTGATATATTATGGTAGGCTTCAGGTAAGTTGTTTAGCATTCAGAAATAACCTTAGCAAGTAGGAATGACAATTTAAGCTTTCTGTGGCTTTGAAGGTGATTTAGAAACATTTGAATTTCACACTGCAAGTCATCAGGGCTTGAAATTGGAGAAGGAAAGTGACTTGCCAGTGGCCAGTGACACATAATTGCCAGTTGCTAGATTATGGTCAGAATGCGTAGGTTATGAGGTGAGTACCCTGTACGTTGCTCGTTAATTCCCAAACCACTTAGTTTTGGGGGAACAACATTTTAAACTTTCCGTGGTTTTGGAAAAAGCTGCAAATGCATGATTCCAATAATTCAGAGTGAACTGAAGCTCTGCAGTAAATCATCTGGTTTGACTAAAGAAACCAGCAGTTGCTTCATGATAAGACTAGTCCAATAAGTTGATTGCATTCAAATTGAACTTAAAACCTGCCAATTGCCAATACGATTGCTTCTGTTTAAATGGATGTCAAAATTGTGCTAGAAATCTAACAGTACCAAAAATTCATCGATAATGCTCCATATGGTGACAGCTATCAAATGTGTTGTCATACAGTATTCTAGTATTCTAGCATCCTGATACAATAAAAGAATGGTCAGAGATATTCTGTTTTTACTAAATGTTTGGAACCTAGTTACATATACCAAGTACTATTTTGTTTTAGGGGACAGGGAACATTACCAACAACAGTGAACTTACGTTAACAAATGTTGTCCCCATTTAACACCACAAAGATGTATGTGTTACTGTAAAACCCTCTCATTAAGAATTACGTCCCAGGAATACATAGGGATTATGCTGTTGTCTTCTGGAATACGTAGGTGTTTTACTGTTGTTGTCTATAATAGGTAGCCAGGTATACTGTTCTCTAGAATACATTGGGGCTATACTGTTGTTTTCTTGTGTACCTTGCACATGTCTCTTACACGTAAGTGTTCTATGTGAGTGAGACACTTTGGAAGTGATCCAAAGACATTAATTATCAATCAAGTACCATGAAGTTGCGTTAAAATTCTCGTTAAAAATCAGTATTTCTGCTGCTAGCTAGCCGCATAAATGTTTTTTTCACCAAATTGTCAAGCAGATGCCAGTAGTGCTCCATGTTCATGGTTAGAATTCATACAGCCCCCTTTGAACTTTCACATGTCCTACTTTAGAGTTAAAGGCTGTATTGCATCACCCTAAGCTATATTTTTACCTCCCATGAAAGGAAAATTCTCAACTGGTTCTAAGTTACAGCACTCTTAGATTGCCAGCAAATTCGAAAGATGCCGAGCAGCTCGTATTACACAGCGTACACGGGGATCCATTGTTTTGATTACACATGTGGAGGAATGTAAGACAGGCTGAGGGAGGGACTAGAGGTAGGTGGTTGGGAGAATTGAAACTGTCTGGGGTGATGCATTACAGCCTTTAAGCAAACCATTAAATTTTATACAAGCTTTGTGACAGAACCATGCATTATACCCTTCATCTATGACTGGTTACTTTGGTGTCAGTCAACCATTGTTAATGTTTTAAATAATTTCAATCAGCTTTGAATCTGTGCGTGCATTATCCAATCAGATTTCATGCTTAGTGGTGACATCATGTAATGGTAACAAACAAATCATGACTTGTGTCTTGGTTTCTTTAATGTTGTATATATTAGTTCAGTGTAGTTGAATGAGTTCATTGAGTACTAAATGCTTCATAGTTAATCAGCTTAGGCTGTCTCATACAGTGTGGAAGTATAGTCTTGAAATGAATAAAGGAATAGCTCAATGCATTAAGGCGAACAGTATGATTGAAACTTCAAAATTTGTAAACCGATCTCACCTTACAAACTGTCAATAGAAGAGATGAGTATAGATGGGCTCGAACTGGATGCTTTTATTTCTCACGTGTACATGTTTCCGATGAATTCATATACCCTGTAGGCTGTAGGGTGTCTAGCGCCATCTGTTAGGCTCAATTTAAACACTGCTCAGATTAGGTGCAACAGCTTCCAGTCAAGGGCTTTTAGGAATCTACCTGTAACTTTTTGAGCTTGTAAGAAAACCAGAGTTGTTCTTTTTAATAGTTTGCAAATTATGATGTGGCCACTGTTAGCAAATTTGCTATTATTCTTTCCACTATATAGAGCTGACACTGAAGTCCACCAAGTGAATTCATTTGCTTGTATCGCAAAACATCTTTCAGTGCAACTTGCAGTACCTCGAGTATGTCATAAGAATGTACAGCAATGGAACACATAGAAAAGAGCTCATCATTTGCTACAACTCTGAAAATCCAAGTGGATGTATTTAGGAAAGCCTGCCCACTATAGAGTAATTATTTGATGCAACCAAAAAAAAAAATTTCATGTTTGGAGAGATTGTAGTTAAGTGCCATGTAAGTGCAAAACTTGGCCTCACCCTAAATATCAGGTATCGCATAATTGTGATCAAGATGTCAGTTTCCATGCTCAGATTAAGTATGTTGTGATGTGGTCAAGCGCATCTTGTCCCTTCAGCATCTTTACTCAACCTTGCAATGAAGTCTTGTCATTTTCAGGCCAATGTAGTATCTGAAATCATTTCGTCAAGTCCACAGATGGCGATCTTGTTGTTTACAGCTACTCGTCAGGGAAATACATATATCTTAATTTCTTTTGCTCATTCATGCCCATAAGTATGACCTTTCAATACATTTCAACAGAAAATTGACTGTCCTTGATTTATTTTGTTTATTTAGGTCTGATTCTGTACACAGTGGTGGTCTCTTTGGTGGTGTGCTGTATCAGGAATCTCTGAGTATGTATGCTCGAGAGAAGTTTGAAATTCCAAGGTTTCAGCAATCAGAATTGTAACTGGTCATGCCTTTGCTCCTCTTTGGAAATTTTTCAACATGGGACTTAAGATTGACCTTTTTTTCTTTTCTTTTTAAATTTTGTCTTTTTTATCAGCCATTTGTGGAAAAAAACGTCAGATTTTGTATGAAAGGTCTTTGAAGACGATGGAAATGTGGCTTTTAAATGCTTAGAGTTTCTTTACATAGGCATGATACATGGACTCCATCTTTGCAGAAGTGATAGGAACAAGCACTGAATATTCATGACTACATGCATGAGGCTAGGAGGAATGTAGCCAAAGAGGCCTTTATTTGTTGCTTGTTTGTTTGCTATTACTTTGAAGGTTCAAATATTGTATTTTATTCTCAAAGTTGCATACAATTTTGTAGTTATTTTTAAACTTGTATGCACCGGCATTTGCATTTAAAGAGACAGCAACCCAATCAGTAAATTATACATTCTTATGCAAATTTTCCTCCGAGTACACTGAAATTCTGCCAAATTTTCTATATTATAAACAGGTAAATTGTTGCCTTTAACCTGACCAAAGCTGTGGTCCTATAATCTCCTGTAATGTACTGTATATTGCTATTAACTTTATCGCTAGCTCTCTATCGCAGCAGCTAAGAGCTACCACCGAGAGCTGTGCTGCAGAATACATGCATTTTGTCTTGGTAAAAATCATCACCCAGTTTCTCTAGAAATGACATGACACACCTTTGTTTGATTGTTGTTCACATGATTAAGGAGTACCTGTCATGTGACCAGACCACTATTCAGGTAAATGTCTGCAGCTGTGAATTAATCATGTGTCTGATCTTGTTTGAGGAGTGGAAAGTACTAACACAGTTTCTTTTTTTTGTTAAACATATCCTTACTTCCTGCTTCACAAGTACTTAGTACTGATGATGAGGAAGTCCTCCTACAGAAAACTGAGCCAACATTGAGATCTGAAAATGTGAGACTGGGTGACATTTCAGATGTATATTATGGTGTCGTATCCTGTCCAGTTTGTAGAAGATTTCAGCAAAGTCTGACCGTCCCCTTGTTCTTTATTATTTGAATAATCAGTGTGAAGCATTGAACTGTGTTCAATAATGGTATTGCCTGAATACATTCAATCGGAAGAGCTGCTAGAACCTTCTGACATCTTGTGCAATTTAATCCTCTCTGTCATAGTCATAGTGACCCTCTAGTCCCCCCCCAGCCCAAACTTCTGCTCTTTCCTCATGGTGGGTGCATACATATTGTAAAACTTAAAGTGTTAGCTTAAAGGCTGTATTGCATCACCCTAAGCTACATTTTTACCTCCCGGAAAGCGAAATTCTCAACTGGTTCTAAGTTACAGTACTCTAAGATTGTCAGCAAATTCGAAAGATGCCGAGCAGCTTGTATTACACAGCGTACACAGGGATCCATTGTTTTGATTACACATGTGGAGGAATTTCAGACAGGCTGAAGGAGGGACTAGGGGTAGGTGGTTGGGAGAATTGAAACTGTCTGGGGTGATGAGTTTTTGTCTTTAAGTAAAGTACAAGATGATTGCCAGCATGATTTGAAGTTATCATTGTGTGGTCAAAGCTTTTATGAGCCTATATTCTCAAGTGATAATATTTGTATTCCAACTTCTCTAGTTCTTGCCCCATAGTCATTCTCCTTGTATCTAAGACTTCATCCTTTACATTGTACAGTGAGCCAGTAACTGATCCATATGGATTAAAGGGTAGGATAGAATGCAGTAAGGAACTTCTGACCAGAGCTGCCTTCTGAGATCACGCACACCGCTTGGATTACAATGGCCATGGCTGATGGTGTGGGCAGAGTAACAATAAAGTGTAAAGTGAAAATAGTGAAAATGCGAGGTCAGTTCACAAAGCTATGTAATTGGATCCTTGTTAATGATACTCTTCTGGTTTAAAGGGAAATAAGGCGTTTGTCTCACATGAAACAGTCATGTTTTTAAAACTAATGTTTGTGGACATAGAATGATAGATAATTCAAAATAGGAATGGACAGTAGCCTTCTTCTCAAGGAATAAGTTCCTCACAGATAGAAGTTCAGTTATCAATTGCTCAACAATGATTTGTTCACCCAAACTTTTCAAAATTCAAATGATGCATCTTCTGTCACTCATCAGGTACATGATGTTTTGAGGAGATGCAGCTTTCGCATATGTTTTTTGATGAGACTGAATCGTTTAACAATAACTGAAGTCATTTTCTTTGTGTGCCATGTTGGTATATTCTAAATGCCCTATTTCCCTTTAAAAGCTTTGAATAGGTCCCAAGAAGAGTTACACTTTGATCGAGGGACAATGACGCATAGGGAGAGCTGAAGGAAAATTGCTTGACAACAATGAAAAAAGTACTGCACCAGATTTCAAATTTGATTTTGATCTTTTGAGTAAATAAATCCCTACAGGTACAGTCACTGAGTTTTAAAAAGCAGGGAATGTATAGCATTGATCAAGAATATCTTAGGCTTGTTCATACATTAAAAGAGAACTTTTAAGTCTTGAGAAGTGATGTATGTTGCGGTCAAATTTTCCTCATTTATAGTTCACAGTACTGATCCATGCAGCTTTCGCGATGTGCAGTAGGTCCATGCATACCTAATCATTCATTGGATGTTACACGCAAGCTGTGCAGTTAGACAAATAGAAATGCTGTCAGCAAACTATGGATTTTGTAAACTAGCTATATTAATAAATTAAAAAGAAAAAACAATGGGCCAAAGGATGACTGTTCACATCACAGCCAAAAGATCAACATCAATGGAAAAAAATAGCATATGCATTAGCAATGGAGGATGTCAGACTGAAAGATTGACACATTAACAGACATGCAGAAAGACAGACAGGAATAAGACAGACAGACCAACCAGCAGAGAGATGTGCGAACATACAGATAGTCAGACAGTGACAAACAGAAAAACACATGACCATAGATATGTAAATAAATTGGAGTATAAATCCTGTAAATCTAAGAGTGACTGTATACTTCACTGTGAGATCTGTAATTCTAGCCATTCTGTTCCTTCCCCCTCTCCTCATAATGATTGGTGACCCAAAAAGTAAAACACTCGTTGCCAGCTAACTGAACAAATTTTCAAACTGAAACCACATGTAGCAATGGTTTGGAAGTACTGTAAGAAACATATTGAATAAGATTTGGTAACTGTTTTGATTTTCCTTTTTTTCTTTGTATTTTTTTTTGTGCTACAGAAATGTTTCTGCTTAGAGTAGCATTCATTTCTTCAACACCTCAGAAATGATATGCATGTTCATTTCTTTCAGCACTCAAAAAACTCTCCTTTTTTTTTCCTTCAGCATTCACTTCTTTCACTGTTGCAAAATGAGACAAACAAATTAAATAACACTATAAACAGTAGCATTATCCCCAGAGAGTGTACAGTTCTCTGGAACTATACTGTATATTAGTGCATCACCCTCTTGGAGTATACTCTTCCATCTCTATTATTCTCCTCAAGAAATACATCTCAGAGGAAATGGTGGTGGTAGGAGCTAGGGAAGCAATTCATTCATTGCCTGTATATGCATGAAAAGAGCAGTTCAAGGTCTGGCAAGACGGTGCATGAATTCAATCCCGGTAACGAGACGGTTATAATCACTCGATCACGTTAGCTCCGAAGCTCGAGATAGTCGTCAAAACTTGGTGACGTATCAAAGTGATTTGAGGTTCCAGTTGTCCCTGAGATGATGATGATGATGATGATGATGATGCAAGGAAGCCTCCTCTGTGAAAAACTCTCCAAATCATAACAACTTTATTTCCACGTAGAGCCTTTCATCTTCTACGTCGCAGATCGTCGTTATTATATCACCGAAACTCCTTCTTTTGTACTTACTCTGTCCATTGAGAAATGTGCCTGCCACCGACGAGAGAAACGTGACACATGTTGTTTACATGTTTCAAAAAAGGACATTTAAGTGGAGGCCTTAAGAGACCCTGCTGAAGCAATGAACCAGTTGGGAAGCTTCCCTTTGTTAAACAGCACGAGTCATCTAGCTTAGTTTGCACTTCGCCACGAGAGCGGAATCTCATTACCAAAGGTTCGGATCAGGTAAGTCTTACGAGTCATTTTAAAGAGATTAAGCATCACTGTAGACCAGCAGACCGCCTGTCTTCAGTTTTTACTATGAGGCTGCTATCAATAGCCATCTCCGACTCGTGTTGTTGTCGTAGTAACGCAGCAGGTATCGAAGGTGAGGTGTACATACTGCTCATTCACTGTCAGACCATCAGCCTGCCTGTTATGCATAAAACGATGGCCGCCATTGCTTCAGTGCTGGGAGTACACCATCTTGTTATCGATTTCTTGTTCTCTGTCCATGCTTTCCGACTCAAAAGTCCTGGAGCAGAATCGAGTCATCCCTCATTGGATAAAGCAGCCTTTGAACCTTGAATATGCTAATGAGATTATTTTTGTTTAGCTTATTTTACTTGTGTTTTTTTCTTATCAAAATTATTTGGTAGATTTTAGTGTGTGTTCTCATTTTATGAGAGAATGTTAGAATTTTTTTCAATCCCTGTACTGTAAAGAAATTTAAAAAGAATCTTGTACACTTTGTGATCATCTATTAATTTTGGAGCTCTTGAGTGTCAAAAGTATCTCCGAAACTTTTAAAATCTGTTAAGTCATCAAGATTATAAATTGGGTAAATTGGGTATTAACTTATTTTTGTTTTGCCGCAATACATGTAAAGTATTATTCTTGTTTGGTTAGTATGGTATGAAGGGAAAGGATGTGGTGTTAGAAAACCTTTAATAGGCTTAGTGGGTAGATCCACAGCCAGAAAAGGAAACAAGAGCCCATTTAACATTTTAGCAACGTTTTGTGAGAATCGCTAACTTGATATAACTGGATGTAGCAAGGAGATGAAGGAAGAAGGTAGGGGCAGATATCGTTACTATACTGGTAACCTCTTTGAGAACTATATGTTCGGTAAGAAATATCCGTTAAGAGTTATAGTAGTGCCAGTTTTAGAGCTGCTATGGTCAGAATAAAACCCAACATACCCACAACAAACAGGCCCACATTGCTTCCTTAATGTGTGGAGCATCTTTGGCGTAAACTCTTCGAGATGCCTTTGAGATGTTTGGGTTAGGAGTAAGTACCTATAACTATATTGATTAATATAAAATATGTTAAATATGACGTGACTGCAGGTTTGGAGTAAAATGTTTTTAGTTCTCAGCTGACAGAGTGAAGATAGAAGTATAGCCTTCAACATCCTTAGAAGTGTGTAGATCACAAAGTCGTAGTTCTAAACCAACCACTTTGTTGATAACCTATGCACAGTTCAGTTTACATGCATAACTGTAAGGATAAGTTTACCAGCACTAATGGAAGAAAGTTAGGAGCAAGGTAGGCTTGTGGTTGGTGTCAACACCACCAGGAGGAGTTCTTGAAACTGTCATCATCACTGGGGTGAAAAATAACAAGAAATAGATCTGTCCCGCTGACATCATTGGAATCTGTTGATCAGGATTATAATTTCAGAGGATCTCTCAATGCTTTTACACTTATTATTTACTGCCCTTTACCCACCCAAGATCCTTGAAAACATGATAATTTTATTGGTACCAGATTTTGGACTAGTTTTGTGGTATTATGATCCCAATTTTGGAGTGCAAACGTGTTATTGGTACATTTATCTAGCAATTGGAGCTATCATGCTGTTCACATCGTAGACATACTTTACCCGTTGCTCACACTTGTCCATTGTTAAACAGAGTTCAGTAAACAACAAATTAATTGTTCTCACACCATGCCCTCTTAGCTAATTATAAGTTCTCCATTTTTCATATTCTCAAGAAAATGTTTTATCTCTTGAGGTCTGAAATAACTGAAAAATTGTCAAAATGTGATATTTGTATTGACAGATTTATGTAAACTGTAGTAGTGTTATTTACCACCTACTTTATACTTGTTCAAACATATCCTTTACACTTTTACGAGGAAAAACTTTTAGTAGGCTAAGCTCTATGATCACCATTCCGAATAAGTGTAGTTTCATAAAATCCCTAGAATAAATGGTGTGTTCATGCAAAAATGAGGCCATCACATTTCAAAGTCACAATGCACAGCCTTCTAAACAGCTCTTGTGTATTCACTTTGCAAAAACTTACTATTCCCGTGAACCAGATTTAAATTAAATGCAAGAAGAGATAAGCCTCACACTATTGGCTCCCTCTTCAATCACTACATAGTTTCCCTCGTTGTATTGATAGATTAACAGAAAGAAGACTAGAATCTTGATTTAATGTTGCCATAGAAATTTGCCAAATGCAGATTATTTGCTTGTTTGTGATGACCAAGTCTATGTGTGTTTGCAATTGAGACCATATAGTTAGGCTATTTGCTTTTATAGGTGAGGTGTGGTTGTACCCGATCATTTTAAAGTGTGCAGGTATCATTTTGATGTGGAAAATATTGTACATTCTCCCCCTGTAACTGGTATATGTAGGCTATATTAGCCACATTCAGTAACATAACTCCATGTCAAGAGAATACAGTTTTAACATATATTACATGCTGTGTGAGAGCGAGTGTATATTTCCAACCTTACTCCTACTGGTAGTATTACATCCAGTTTTTTTTTCTTTTTTGTTCCTTGTGTTAACAAAGGAACCTGTGCAGTCAAGTTGGCATGTGTATGCGTGTGTGTGTATGTGATGCTATTGGAATGTGAGGTATTTCGTGCAATAACTCTCTAATCGAGTGCTCAATTTTTCTCAAACTTGGTGTGTACGTGTATCATATTTAGTGTATGTGCCCATCTGTTATTGGTGCCTATTCTTGTATATTAAGGAGTGGGCGGGACTTAATATGGAATTCCTGATGTGGCAATATCTTTGGTGTGCCTTGTCCAATTTGCTTCAAATGTGGTAGGTAGGTGTTGTTAGATATGAGGTACATGACCATGGCATTTTTATTTTCAATGTTATTAGCATTTTTGGCAAAGGGTGGGATTTTTAGCTTCATTGAGTGCAAGAGAATATAGAAAATTTAGAACTTTTGTGCAAGCTGTGGGCAATTGACTTTTCGTTACTGAAATTCCTTTGCTCCATTTTCATGCTATGGATGCTTATATGGTCCATCAATCCCCTTCCATTTTCTGTGGTATGCCACTGTCTGTTGCACTTGATTCAATTGGTCAGAAGTATAATGCTAAAATTCAGAAACCGTCATTTTAATGCACAGATCGGGCCAACAGAGGTAGTAATTGTGAATTATGTCTCAACCACCACAGTGTGGAGATTTACAAAGTCCTATAATAGTTGAATAGTTCTGTGCGTATTTTCTGTTATTTTGTTTGACATACCAAAGTAAGCTAGTAGTCTGACCGATCTGTGATTCTGTAACCTCAGAGACATTGTGAAGATGTATAGTTTGGTGTTCAAAGTGGTGCAATGTCTTTTAAGTTGAAATAATGTGAATGAATGTGTATATGTGTATGAATTTATTGTACAGAAAACAGTCATACCTTTAAAACTGATGTTTTTGGATGTAGAGTAATAGGTCATTCAAAATTAAGAAGGCCAGTGGCCTTCTTGTCAAGAAATTAGTTTCCCACTGATAGAAATTCAGTTACTTGTCGCAAACTTTCCAAAATTCAAGTGATGCATCTTCCGTTGCTTATCATGTGCATAACGTTTTGAGATCAAGGTTTTTAGATGTTTACTGATGACACTGTATTGTTTAACAATTGGTAAAGATATTGTCTTTGTTGCGCTGTGTTGGTATGTTCTAAATGCAAATGATAAGAACCAGATGGAGGGAAAAATAAGCAATAGACAGGGATAGAATTTTCACTAGACCTTCACATTACTCTTCGAACATGAAGATGGCATTATGGGAAGAAGGGGCTTTAGTCTGGTATTAGCCCGGATGGCACCAGCGGCAGTGTAAAGATTACCAGTACTCTTGGCATGGTAGTTAAAAGAGCATTTGTTGTACTGAGACGCACAACCTGATACACAATCTAGTATGCGACACAATATGCAACCAAGTACTGAACGGTATCAACTTTTCCATTGCAAAAATCATGTCTCATCCACAAGTGGCGTTAGCAACACCTGTCTAGTCTCAAGTTTGTGTGCTTGTGTATGTGTGTGCTGTATTTTTGCATGAGTGTATCCTATGTGCTGACACCACCAGTTGTTGGATTCCTAATTAGAATTTCTCTGTTTAATGTAGCAGAAACAAGTCAGGCAGATATTGCCCTGTTTTGACAGTTTTGTCACAAACGGCTTACCACAGACCTAGATGCATCCTATTAGCTGTGCAGCAAGCCATGTCTTATTCCCAGCGGTGATTTTTCAGCGAGATGGTGGAAAAGGCAACATCGCAGGGATGATCACAACAATTATTTCCTTCCGACCAGACTTAAAATGCTTTGGTAAAGGCAAAACAAAGCTTTAACCAGTTTTTTGGAAACTGTTTCACTTTCTTTCCATCAGGTTATACCTCTGGTGATAATGCTCAACCAGAAAAAAAAAAGAAAAGACACCTGTGGTGTATTTCCTGGTAGTACCAGCGATCATGAAAGAATGAATCCATTTTTTTTTGGGGGGGGGGGGAGATTCCAAAACAAAAGTACAGTATGTTACCATTGGACAGCTGTTTTTAACGTGCATGACTGTTCATGTATAAAAGAAGTAGGAACTCTATCATCATCATCATCATTTTGATGTTCGTTTAGTAGACAATTGTACCGAGATGTCCACGATTTTCTTTCTCTGGTTTCAGTTCAGTATTTTCTGATCATCTGCTTCTCTGCACCGGCATCCATGTTTCCACATTCATGTTGTGACTGCGTTTTTTTAATCATGTTGTGACTGCTTTTCTAAAGCAGTCTTCCTTGAGACGGCACCTTATGAAAGATGGGGTGGGGTATAATCAAGTATCTGTCCTTGTTGCCATGTTCTGTTCCTTTGATCTCTCTTGCGTTAATTCTGCAAACAATGCAGAAAGAATGAATCAGCTATTGCTCCATTGAACAGAAACCTCCACTCATAAATGTTTTAGATGCTAAAGCTGCAGCCGTATCAGTATCTATGCAGTGTGCCTGATTTTCTTACTGAGGTGATAATACATGTAATCCAGCAGAGAATGACCTTCAACAGATTTTTAAAAGGAGAATTTAATCATGTTGCCCCTTGTGAATTATACAATCTAATTGTATAAAGAAATCTTGGAGATGACCTTGTTGATCTGGGACCAAGTCAGAACCAGACATCATATTGGCTCAAATACCCCCCTCCCCCTATCGTGGGCATAAAATTTTTGTGAAAAAGGACATTGTAGTCAAATTGTTGGAGTAAAATATTAGAATCTGATGTAAGGCCTTTTGGATAGGATAGTATTCTCAGCAAAGGTTTATCCCTTTATGCATGTAATCAAAGTACCACTCCCAACTCATCAATGGAGCAGGACAGATTTTGTGGTAGTTTGACATCAGGAAAAAAAATGTAGAAACATTCATTTTGTGGCTGAATATGCGACCTGATGAGATTTAATGGCAACAAGGTGCAACTATTTCAATTTCAATTTGCAATATGACAAAAAAATCAAGGAGGGGCATAGAGAGGGGACATTCACATGGTAGACATATACTTAACCTTTGAAACGGCCTGAGCGAAAGCCAAACAAGGACGAGCCTAGACCAAGAGGGATGTTCTCAGAATAGACTTCAGTTGCACTTTGAGCCAGGTCAAACTTAATGCATGAGTAAGTAACCAGTATGTATAGTCACTCGTGAATACCCACATCAGTGAGTTGTGGGGAGTTTATTTAAGGATGAAAACTTTGTTTAAAATGTGAATCTGATGAAATCACAGTTTGAGTTTAGTAGTTTGCTTGGCCATGTCTTGTGTAAGATTTAGTTGTGATTCACCTGTCCAAAATGTACGTAATTTTTTGAAGGTTATTAGCATTTACTGTATTTACATTTATTGTATACATGTAAAACACCTGAACGAGCAAGAATGAATTCCGACACCATTCTTTTTGCAAATAATGAAAAGTTTCCTCAATTTCTTTTCTGGAGCCTGAAAAAGATTGGTCGGAAATATTTGTTTGTGCAAGCATCACTAGACTACACAGACCAGCCACTTTTCATGTAAAGAGACATAGAGACATTTTCTTGTTTAAAAAAGTCATAAAATAGTTTAAAATAGCATTGGGGTATATAACTGTTTTCAGCAATTCCTGAAAATTGGAACAGGGCAATTTTTTTCTCATACCTAAACCTTGCCTGTATCATTACCATTGGGTATTTATACGACACAGTACTGCACATCACATGTGTGTGGTGGGATATATTAGTTGTGCTACTACATACATCTACCTACATTACTCATTGATACAAGGACCAAAATTTCCCCGAGGAAGAAAATTCCAATTCACAGCTCGTACTCCCTCACCTCAAGTAACCTAGTATGCATTACCTTATTGGCCATGATCTAGCATCTGGCAATTTTGTGTGTGTGTGAGTGTATCTGGCCACCGCCCTTCCGTAATTGCCAGCGTAATTGCATAGGTTTAATATGAGGTGAGTACGTCGCTAGCGAATTCCCAAACCAAGAACTTTTGGGGATTTTGAGAGGTATTTGCTGTGTGGCAAGCTTCAGTCTGACACAGTGTGTTCACATAGTAGCTGTGTCATTTTTTTTTTTTTTACAGAGGAACCCCACAGTATTTCTGGATCCAGGTAATAAAGTACCATGCAGTTACCCAGGTTACCCACGAAAACGCTAGTGTATATACTAATGCAAGAGCTGGAACATCTTGCAGCAGTTGTGTTTTGAATGAAGATAAATACAGAATATTTAGAAAAACCCACAAATGTGTATAGAGTGAGATCACAGTTTGGGTTATTAATGGAATGGAATATCAAAAAGGATTTTCTTGTGAAGAAATATGGAATTATTTGATATCTGTTAAAAACTGTCTGTTAAAAAGTGAGGAGGAACTTCTCTCAATTGATTTAATTCATATGAATCTTAGTACAGTTATCCTCTCTTATTTTCGTTTATTTTGTTCTTTCAGATTAGAGTCAGGTCTTGATTATACCCACACAGTGTGTCTTTCCTTGTCTGCTTTTAGAAAGAGTGTACAGTCCTCAGCTGATACACTCTGTAACACTGCCACTATACAAACCCTTACCAGCATGTTATTGTTTGCCATCCTCTGCACTCCCTGATATCTATTACAAAGCCATTTAAATCTTTTTACGAGTTTGCAGAGTGACATTACATCCCACCAATTTCACAATAGTTCTAATCGTCTGCTATTGTCCCATAAGCTCCGCCTCTTTTTCTTTTTTCTTTGTGACACGTGGCTTGGCAAGCTGGCTGGCTGGCGCAGAGTCCTCGACTTTTACAATCATTTTTTTTTTTTTTCTAAAGGAACTAAGCGTGTGTAAAATCCAATCCATTCTGACCTTTAAAATGAAATCTCTCTGGTTTTTGCCTTCTGCAGCAGCCACACACTTTGTTTGCTGAATACACACAGATTTATAGCCTAGTCATTAATTGGTTTGATTTTACGAGCCGGCAGTGGTGGACATGTACCTCTCATTGTTCTCATGTACAATATTAATTAGAATTTTGATTGTGGGAAATTAGCAAGGGAAAGGATTAGTGTGTCAGAAAAATGTTTTTTAAATAACTTTTCTGTGTTTTACTAGTATCCCCAAAGTTTCATTTTAGATTTGTGGGTATATCACTGCTTTGAGGTCAACTGGGTGGGTATTTTATGTTATACCCCAACAAGTATTACTTCTTTACATGTTATCTCAATTTAGCTTGAATCTTACTGTGCAGATGACCAACTTGTCGTAGCTCATTGGTACAACTTCACTTTCAACGACTTATATGCAGTAGCTATAGTTTGGTGTTTATCGTAGACAGGTCGAAAAAACAATAAGCTTTGTAAGTATTCTGTACAGATTGTATTTGCAGATATCAAAATTTCCATCTTTTCTCATAACTTCAGACACATTTCAGGTCTGAGAATAGGTTAGATTTCAGAGAGAAGATACCACCATTACCCATGATGGTGAAAGACACCCTGGAATAGTAGGAAAAATCAAAGGAAATTCTGTATCATAATGTGATGATCAAAACATTCTGTCAACTGAAAACTATTCAGCTTTTAATTGCCTCTAGGCAAATTTTGTTCCTTGTCGTTATTATAGTTGTACCTACTTCTGATACAAGCTTATGTTTAGTCTATATTTCATGCTAAATATTCCCTTTTTATGGTCAAATTGAGGTTCATGGTCTAATTTTGTTTGAATAAAAAGACATAACAGATAGTTTATTTTCTATTTAGACAGTGGATATCGCTGCCCATAAGATGTATGGTGAATTCATTCCTTGTCAGTTTCTTACATGTACAACTCAACAGGCTATGGTCCAAGGCCCCCATCCGATAAGTGGGCCAAAAGTTGTTTGCGCCAAAAATTTGCTGAATAGTTCTGCCTGAAGCTCTACACTCAAATCTAAAGTCTCTGATTTCTTTTAATATCCTCTCCTCTCTTCTCCCTCCCCCCCCCCCCCATCTTTGTCTGCATCTACACCTGCTGCATACGTATAAGTTGAGGAGAATAATCATTTTATTTTTCTTTTCATTTGTCTGACTTTTCAAAATAGCTGTATATATGTAATTAGTATAATTGTGCACTTGAAGCATCCTGTATACCACTTTAATACAATGGGATGTTAGTTCTGTTGCCAAGTATTATGTGATCCGCTTTATCATGTTATCTCGATGTAGCTATTAGCTGCCCTCCTTCTTTGTTTATATCACCACCATGCCCTCAGGAGATCTGTGTGAAACGAACTGTTTCGGTTAAGTTGCAAACTCTGAAGATTAACTTGAGATAATCCCTCATGTTGCTATAATTTGTACAGTTTCTTACCCACCTGTTGTTCTCGTTCATTGAGCTGTTTCTAATTTTAAGATGTTTTTAAAATGTTATTCATGTCAGCAAGTGATCCCCTCTTTTCTCATTTCGCTTGAGGCCTCAAACTTAGTTGTGTGGCACACATACAATAAATAAATACTACCATGCAATCCACATACTACTGTCATTGCTTCCCGCCTGCCTGCCTGCCAGCCAGCCCGTTGTCGCTTTTTCTGTTGAACTTCTTTGTCATACCATGCAGTTAGTTCAGTAAACGCCCTCCTCTTCCCAGATATTGAAAAAAAAAAAGTCCCCTTCAAAAAAAATAAGAGTAAATAATTTTTGTAGATTTTTTTTTTTGTTGAGGCTTTATACATGAATGGGAAGCCAGGATTGGTTCTTATTGTGTGATCAAGGCCGTTGATTGCAGCTGTTGAATTGATAAAGCCAGATGTATCAGCCACGTAAGGTCAGTCATACTAAACAGCAGTCTCCAGGCTGGAGGGAGGGAGCTTCTCTCTCTTTGTTCTGCTAAGTCTTCTGAAGTGATCTCTTCTGGGTCGAATATCCCTTTGTGTAGTCTGTACTAGTCGTAAGTAATAAGCTGTGTACCGCTCACACACACACAGTAGCCCAGTCTCTGTGCATGTGTTAATTGCGGAAAGAAGAAATTGGCTGTAGAGTCCCCCTGGTGCTCTAAGTGCAGAGCGTTGGAAAGAGTGTGTGTCTTCTGTTGCTGGAAATAGTGGGTACTTATCACATTACCATGTACTGCAGCTTAGAGTGGAAGGAAATCTCAAAGTTATTCACAAATGGTAAGATTTAATTTAAAAAACAAAAACTTTTTTGCTGTACAGTATTTTTCCTTGTTGATTTACACCCTGTTCTACTTAACTATATCCTGTCTGTTTTTTTTTTTTTCTCGTTTTGGGGGGATTTTGGTCTTGCTTTGTTTCATACTTATATTCTTCAAAAATATTGTCTTCCTAGATTTTTTTTTGAAAATCACTTCAGAGTTAAAGAGACGGTATGGTAGCTTGAACTGTTTGGAATGTGTTGTTTCCAGAACGTGCAGAAGTTGCACTCGTCAAATTTTGTGTTAAAATGTTTTTCCTTTGGTTTTCTTTGCACTGTTAACAAATTGGAGTTGCACTTCCGATGATAAGAACTTGATAAAAACAAACTGCAGACTTAGTTCAAGGAAGGCAATTTAGTAAAATCATACCAATTACTACGTAAATTTCAAGTGTTGTAAACTTGAAGGAGTTACTATTAGCTACCATCGTCAATTAAAGGAAGGCTAGATTTTCCAATGGGTTACACATTCTTGCATATACAGTACAGGTACCCTTTACTACATTGATACTAACGCATGCATCAGTGATACCATTTAATGCCTTTTACCATATGTTTTATGTTACAATATGCAGTCATCAGCTACAATTAATGATTGGAGATTCAAGTTACTGCATGCTAATAATCAACAAGTGGAACTTGCCCTGTTGCCTCAGTAAAATAATCATCTTAACAGCTACATAACAGCAACAGTTTCTTCAAAATTCCAAAATATTTTTGGTCAGAATTCAGTAAGATTTGACCTCATTTCCATGCTCTCATTCCCTTAAAGTAGAATCTAGAATATTACTTAAAGCCTTCCTGAAAATTGAACACCTTGTGAGCCCTGACATTTTATGTTTTGGAATACATCCAGGAATGCTATATACAGTAGTAATAAGTGAGGATCGTGAGGTTTCAAACAATAAGTGACATTTCATTGACAAAATGTAAATTATCAACATTAAAAGGTAAATGATTTGAGCGTGTCACACATTTTTGTTTTAGTGAACGCTGGGCTGTGATGGCATTATTTTTAACCACTACTTATTTCCTCGCAAAGTGTTAACTTTTGAAAAATGAGTCACCTGCTTCAAGTCATATTGCTTTGATTTTGTTTGAATTTGAGAAAAACAAAATATTTGAGGACAACTAGAAATGATCAGAACAATTGAAGGACAAATCTTGTGAGACGGTTGCTTTGTAACCTGATAATTAAAATTCACTTATTAGCGCACTCATACTTAAAAGATTGTTAACAACAAGTCAGCAAGATCCATACCGAGAAATCTAACATATTGTTTAAATATGGAAAGTCTCCAGACAAATTACAATACCTAGAACTGTGTAAATTTTGTTTTAATTAAGATCATGGAGTTTTTTGTTTTGATTGCATATGACTGTCTGTGGATATATATCCAGGTAGAAAAACCAGTCACAGCCATCACAACTTTTTAATACGTTTTCTTCGCTTTAGTGAGATTGATCCATTTGTATGGTCCTACGTACTACAGTACCAGCATTTTACGTCAAGATTCTGTTTTTCTTTCCATCCTCTGTCATATTCTATGTAGCAGCATCCTCTTCCAACGATCATCCTCATCTCCTTCTCTCCTGGAGCTCCAACAGAGGGCATTTGTCAGTTTTTTAGCCAGATTGCATTGCTTGTCAATTTTCCATCTTAGTGCTGAGAAGCTCACAAAACACAAACCTAAAATTTCATTAGTGATGGTTAGACAAAGTCAAGGTCACCTGAGCCAAATTCATCGCAAGCCATTCGAAAATTTAAGCGGTGTTGGGTAGGTGATACTGTTAATTGTGATCTTTCACAAATCCATTTTCTTTATCTGACATAGTACATGTAGTTTCTTGTTTTGTTGTTTTTTTCAGTATTTTTAGGATGGTGTTGAAGGTCTTTGCCCTTTAGACACCAAAATAACCTTATTGCTGTTTTTTTTTCATCGTATCATTATTTTAATCAGTCCTTCATGCTTCATGCAATTTTGAACTCTCGTGTGGCACCCCATTCTTAATTCCTTATAGTGCACACAGTCAAAAAGTATGTAATTACAAGTTTTTATCGAACCTAAATTGCAAATAAGATTTGAGTTAGCCAGAAAGTAGGCAAGTTGTAAGGTAAAAAAAAAAAAAATGTGTGAAATTTTTTCAGAAGAGTGCAAGCAAGTCGGCAAAATTGGCTTCCTGAAAGCTTCCTTGTCTTTCATTGTCCATGGTTCTGATATATAAGGGCATGAAGCTATACCAGTTACTGACATTAGATATGAAACAAAATAGAAACTATGTGGAATTAGAATTAATGAGATAAGTTGTCGGCATCTGTTAGAGGTAGATTGCGCTTTATCTCAACTTGTCGCGATCCGATACGGTAGAGCACCCTAAGTGGTTTTGTAATGGTGCATGGGGTGTTATTTGAATAGTAGCCTTAACTCACCTATTGACTCTTTGGTTTTTCAATTGTATGCAGGTATCATCCCCTCCCCTGTCAAATGTTGGCTTTGAACTGGTTCTGCCTTCTATGCACAAAAAGTAAACTGCCAGTCAAAATGATATCAGCGAGGACATTAAAATGTGCAGAGGGATATTTCCTCCAATTTTAAGGAAAAATTTCAGAAGTGCTTCTCGGGAAAGACAGGGCCTAATGACAAAACCTTTGATGAATCGGTCCCAAGGGATGGGAATGTTGTCTGATGCAGGAGTGGAATACCGGAAAATATTTGTTTCTTTGAATTGAGAGGATGTATTGCAGATGGAAACAATTGGGTGGGAACTTTTGTTGCTTCATTTGTCAAATAATTGTCGTTACTGCTTTGAGTTAAATCTCATCGATTGTTGTATTGAACTGAAAGCATCATTATGATACACACATGGCACATACTTACTTCACTGATGCCAAAGTTGTCGAGCTACGATGGAGAGATGTACTGTAGAGGCTGCTGTATACTGGCAGTCAATAGTTCTTCATCTACAGAAATACGATTGTATCGACAATAGATCCAATACAAAGTTACTACTTACAATATCAAGCTAGATCCAACGTCATTGTTGATGCCATCCTTACTAGACAGTTTGAGTTGCCTCATTTTCATAATCATGAACATTTTCATTCTGTATTCATGTTCCCATTTTTTTCCTACATGAATATCTATATGTCGTACTTTATACAAAATAAGTGGACCAAAATTATCCTAATGAATAAATTGTTCTTTCTTCTTTGTTCAAGTCAGACGATTATCCACAAAGTAACCTAGGCACCAAAATTAAAAAAAAAGTCTTGGAATCTCAACAGTTTTAAACAATTAAGCACAAAAACAAAAGGGATTCGTAGTATCATTCTTCTATTTCTCTCACTGTTAGGTTATGGTAGTACAAGTAATTATCATTTGGATAGAGTCTCGAGAAATCCTTTCTGATTAGGATCAAATAATTAGACTGCATACTCCATTTTTCTGATGCAAAATTAATTTGGAGCATTTTTATGGTTTTCTTAATGTTGTACGGTAGATGTACTTGGAGAATTGATACAAGCATACACACTCTCAGACAGTCTTTTTTTTTTTTGCTTAGTGTGTTATACTGCATGTTGTTATTGAAGATATGTATTCCCACAAGTGCTTAATGGTTGTGTGACATGCATCTAAAAAGAGCTGGCTTTACCCAAAAGTTGGAGAGTGAAACCCTGAATGAAATTCCATTGAAATTGTGATTCCATAAGTGACTTTTTTTTGAGGTATGGCTTTTCAAAGTCTGATGAAAATTGGAATAAGATGATGTAGAGTGTTGCATAGGGTCAGTATTTCTTTTTTATAAGGCCTTTGTTTATTATCTCTTAATTTCTTAATTAATGGGTTTCACGTTGGCAAGTGACGCAAAACGGGACATATGAAATTCTCAATTGTCCTTGAAATACTGTAAATGTGAAGTAAAGAAAGGTTAACATAAGGCATATCATGCAATTCCCACTCTTGATGTCATAAATTTGCATATTTAGGCAATATTTATTCATGATGCAGGTATAAGACAGGAATTTGCCTGTAAATCATCAACATTTAGTGGAATTTGTGGTGGCTATTTCCAACATTTTTAATGACTTATGCAGTCAGTATTCCAAGATGTCATTTTCATGTCACCCAACCTTTAATCATGTCTGTCTATTTGTTCAATGTTTTTTGTCGTTACATTTTAAGTTAGTGCCTTTTTAAAGAATGCCTAGTCGCTTTCCTGACATTAGCTCATCAACTTGCTACAGTACCTTTTTTTGTATAACATTGCAGTGTTTTCATATTTTTCTTGTTTTTGTTTTTTTGTTCTTAAAATTTAATAAGGCTTAAAATTACGGCTAGGATTTTTTAAGTCTTGTCTGTGATTGTTTTTTGTTTTTTTTTTTAACTTCGTTGACATTTACTCCACAAATAAGGATGAGAGGGCCTAGCTAACAGTACTGTGTGCCAGCTCGACCAGACTGTACACAGAGAGAGTACGTGCAGGTGCTGAGCAGCATGTACAGTCATGGATAGAGTTAGTGATTGATTCCCATATGTATTCCACAGCTCCAGTCAAGTACCTTCAAGAAATCATGCTTGTAGATCAAGTTTGGTACTTAAAAGTGCCAACTTCAATCTAAGGGTTTTTCTCTGTGATAATTATGTGAAACTACATGTACAGACCCAGCTGCACACAGTATGTAGGTTTTAAGATTGCATGTAGGAAGACACAAAAGTTACTTCAGTCACGTCCACCTTGCGTAGGAAGAAAGAGCTTTAGCTCTCAGATTTGCAGATTTTAAATCATTTGTGGGTAAGAGTGTCTGCTTGCTCTTAAAAATGTCGATCCTCCTTGTTTTAACTTTGTAATAGTGCATGACAAAAGTATATGTGAGATTTTATTGACTGAAAGAAAGCATGTGAAAGTAAAGTGGGTTTCAAAGTTCCTTTTAAGAAATAAACGAGCAGCTGTAAATGTGTGTAAGAAGTGCAGTACTGTAGTACCTAAACCATAAATGATTATAACTGGTTGTGCCATACCTTAATGCATCAGTAATTACATATTCACAGTGTGTATGTCCTCACCTCATACAACGTAATCATTACCGTATTGACTATGGCCCAGCATCTGTCAAAACTGATGCTAATCGAGATGGATGCAAAGTAGTGCAGGAAACTTCCCTGCAAGATTAAAAAGCTGGCAATTACAGAAGGACGGTGACCGTATACGCACACATGCAATTGCCAGATGTGAGGCCTAGTCAATAAGGTAATGCATACTAGGTTATACAAGGTGAATGCGTTACTAGTTCATTCCCACACCCTGAAGTTTTGGGGAATACTTATATTTATTCATATCAAAATGTGTGGTTATGCACGTTCTACTCTCATTTGCATAACAAACTTATCAAATATATGTCACGAAACTTATCGAGTGGTCAAGCTAAATCGTTATTTATTTTCGTGTGGGTTTTAGTACTAGGAGGGCAGGGAGTGAGACCACAATCTAACATGTACTTTCTCCAGTTGTCCAGACTTTGAATCATCGTCATGATCAAGTGAAGGACCTAACCTTAAAGCCAAAGTATATCTAAAACATCTACAAAGACAGAGATACTGTACATAGTAAGTCATAGATCTAGTACAGACTGCAGAATGCACTGAACAGGCCAGTACAGGCAGAAAATTCTGTGACAGAAATCTGCATTGTATTAAAAGTGGAAAGGGAAGTCTATATCACATATGATACCTTTGGAGTATCAATTACTCATTTCTTGTTGTAAAACAATACCACAAGTCTTGCGGTAATGCTGGTAGGTGGCACTGTGCAAATGTAATTAAACTTATCCAACAAACAAGGCCAGTTTGAATGTCGTACGTAGTCGCTGCAGTGCTGTTTGGTAAAACGAAAAGCCAGTCACGCAACAGCCAAGCTGAAGTACTTCTGTCACCTTTTTGCACTGTACCAAAAGCTTGCCACGTAGCCATCCAAGGTCAGTTTTCTTGTCCTTTTTCAAAGCACTCGTCTTTTTTTTTTCTTTGGATTATTGCAAATTGCTTTGTAATGTGCACTTCATTTGATTTCCGTGTTCCTCTTTTATTTTCATGATATCTTCTACCAAATAACCTCAACACCCGAGCTTGACTGCTTTTTGGAATTCAGGCCATTTAGTTCTGAGATCAGTGATGGCTACAGTTAATAGCCATCATTAGTACTCTGTAAAACGCTTTTTGAGAATAAACTAATTGGAACTATCAGTCTGGAAAAAAACATAATTATGTCAGTAATCACCAGTTTGCGTGGAGTTTTATTTCTTATACTCTGTGTCATCCCTCCGTTTAGTTTGGAGTGTTCATGAAAGTGATGATGTTAGCTCGCTTGGCTAGTAAGCACTTTCTGTACTTTTATCGGTCTAGTTTGGGTGCATGTCTCAGGTTTCACTCTTTTCAAAATTAATGTACTTGTTTTAGCCATGTCAGCTTTTTGCCTAACACTAGCAAGAAAAGGAAAATATGTCTGGAATTTGCAGTGTGAGCGTTTTAGACAATGGCTACATTTTTGTTAACTTCTTGTTGTGTCTTTTTCATAATTTGAAGTGTTAGCTGTATAAATTAACACTAGGCTACATTAACCTGCTTTGATGTATATGAGAGGTTACTTGTATGTACTTACATGTACTCTGCATAAGTTCAAAATGGAGGAACTTCAAAGTTGAAGTGGGAAAGCAAATGGATCTGTGTGTAATTCTAAATGAGCCCATTAGATAATAAGTAAATTTTCAACTTATATTTTACTGCAAATGAATCATTCAATACTGTCTTGTTTGATTGTATATAGACTTGTGATGGTTGTACATATCTGTCTGCAGTATGAAGTGCACATCAATTAGCATCACAAAAGTATACACATGTGTGAAGTAAATTCTCCTAAAAGTTCATATTCGTAAGTAAAATTCTCGATAAAATAGTCAGGTATTTGTTTTTTATGTTTTGGTCCACCTTAAGTTCAAGTTGGGACCATGGATCTGTCCTGCTTGGTTCTTCCAGTTGTGTAAATTAACTCAACTTATCCTCGGTACTTTTTGACAATCATTTTACCATGCGACATTATTAACGTGTGAGATTTAGTCTTGGCATTTGACTGACGTATGTCAATAACGATACACTGCATGCAGGAGCTGTACAGTTCTTCAAAGAGTTCTTCTGGGTTGGAGATGTACCAGCAATATATTTGCATTTTTTTCGTAGAAAATTTAAAGTATATACTATAATTGAAAAGGTATTCCACTTGTTGAAGCATCAAAGCTTCTTTGTTCCACAGTGAGTGCTTCAAATTTTACAAGTTTTTAGTGACAGTGGCAGTTTTTGCATTATGCAGTTTTAAAGTGATTAACACAATAACATCAAAGTGAGTTTTAGGTATCCTCCGTCAGCTTCCTCTTACCACATGTCATAAACTTGTGCCTTCTCTCCTAATAAGTGTACCAGTCCAGTACATAAAAATCACTGTTCTAAAATTAAACATTGCAATAATAAATTTCATTATGATATATCTGGTTTCGGTTTGTGGGGTCGACTTTCGACGCCCACTCAGACACTTACGCCACCAACTGTACAGCTGTTTGAATTGCATCTACCATGAATGTAGTGCATCGTGGTCAGTTATGGATTGTCCTTACAAATGACGATTTGACCGGTTTTAATAAGTACGTAAAGTTCCAGTTCTAATAATAGTTCACCAGATATTAATCATGTCAATACTATATGCATAATTTCAGGTAGTTAATAATTGATGGTTAACTTCAAAGTATTCTTTGTAATGCCACCCACTTTTGACCACTGCCATTCATGCTAAACACCTTTGTCAGTTGTATTTTGTTGCAAAGTACATTTTAAAATTCTTGCAAACCAAATGTAAAAATAGAACAGGCATCCTGTACACAGTTTGCAGGGAACTGTCAATCATTTTTATGAATATTCATTTAATCTGTCAATGAAAACATGTTTATTCATCAGTGTCTACCCTACATATGTGGGTTGTGATCGAGTTTGTCATAGCAGTGTTCATCGTATGGCACTAATGGATTAATTCTTGAAAAGTCTTGTTTTTGTGTTTCAAAGATTTCATCACTGATTGGATCAGTGTGCCCATGACCTCACTCTTGTTATCAACCTGACTAACTTAAAAAAATATTTCTTCACATGAAGTCACAAGAAATTTAAAGTAAATTTAGAAGAATAAAGAAATTAAACCACTATTGTGGTACTACTATGGTGTAAGTAACACAAATAGAGGCGGCCTTTGAAATGAATATCTAGAGAAATGTCTTCTACAAGCAAGAGTACAGTATGGCGACAAAGTAACGAAATCATTATGATCACGTTGTGATAATTCAACAAACTCCTCCATTTACGTTCATTCAAATTGATCGCAGATATGACGTAATAATCGAGAATCACTGTAGTCCTGAAATAATTCATTCAGTCATCTTTGGTATTCTTTCATCGGTAGGTGGACATTGGAGAATCCCTGAAAGATGAAGATAACACAGCCTTAGTGGTCTTGACGATCATCCTCTCACTCTGCGTTCTCTTGATCCTAGCCGTGGTGGTCTCCATTTACTGCATCAGGAAAAGGAGTAACTTTCAAGCCAAGTTGAAAGGACTCTCTGAAAAAGAAGAAGCAGAACCAGAGGCCAAATCAGACTATCAAGTGAGTATTCATGGGGAGAGAGGAGGGGTGGGGAGAAAGGCACGATGAGGCATGGTGGAATATTGGTAAATAAAAAAATAAATAAAAAAATATTGGATGGAGGTGAGCCATCGGATTGGTGTATGGGAGAAGAAGTTCTAACTAAGATGAGGTGAGAGGGGAACGTAACATGGAGTGAAGGAAGTTAGAATTCCATGAGAGGGGATATTTAATAGGAGAGTGGTTGGGAAGGGGAAGGACTTTCAATGTAGGCTAACATTATTGAGAGAGAACAAATGAGGTACATGAGGAAGAAGATTGAATGTCAAAGAGAACTGTCAGAAAAGAGTAAAAAGGGGTAAGTGGAGCCAATGAATGAGAAAAGTTAAAGCAATGGATTAGGAATCAGAAGTGAAGCAGGCTGATAGAGAAGCCAAATGAGAAAGGAGGAACAGATGGGGGAGAAGTAATATAAACAGGAGTGGAGTGGGGTGAAGATGGGGAAGAGCATACTGTGGGTGTAGAGGGGATGGGAGCAAAGTGACAGGAAATTTACTAAGCCAGGAGCAGTTGGATTCACAATTCCTCCTCATACCGGCACTGAAAATGGCTTCAATATTAATCTTGTGAATGTTCAAAATTTGTTCAATTATCTGACAGTCATATACGTGTAAGCATGTGTACTAATTATGTGTTGTTCCTTTCTCCTGCCCCTGTTTCACCGAAAATGGCTGCAGTATCAATCTGGTGAATATTCAAAATCTAGTCAATTATCTGACAGTGATATGTGTAAGCTTGTGTACTAATTATGTCTTGTTCCTTTTTCCTGCCCCTGGTTCATTTCAAATGAAAATCTTTTAAGTTCCTTTTATATCATATTGGCATGAAGTATTGTCCAGGCCACATTTTCAAGTTTCGTTTCCATCCGTGTCATGAAACATCCTCTGGTCTTTACTCTTCAGGACCTCTGCCGACAGCGTATGGCTACCAAAAACTCAGAGAAGCCAGAACCCCTCAGCCGCATCAGCAGTATTGCCCAGAGTGAGGGAGCTCAGCCGAGTCCGTCGAGTCGCAGCAGCACGTCATCGTGGAGTGAGGAACCTGTCCAATCCAACATGGACATATCCACAGGTCATGTTGTCTTGGTAAGGTCATAGTCATATCTAACTAGAAATTAAGTTTTATGATGTGGGTCTTTTGTAGGGCTGAGTCAAATGGAGTAATTAGGTGTTCTTAGTGGGCCCATGGGTGATACAAATGAAAAACTGGTGGTTTTGATGGTGCTCATACTGATCCTCAAACTTAGGGCAGAGGGAGAATCTCCGAACCCAACTTTTTGGCTAATGGCACAGATATATTCATTGTCTCTGATTACTCAATGTTTAGATTAATCTGGAGAGGAAAGTTCATGGGAGCGTCAGTCTAGAGCGACACTCTGCTAGTTACAGGGGAATTAAAGAGTGGCAAAGGATAAATTTAATGACATTTTTAAATCCTTTACATGACAATCACAGAAATTTATCCACATAAATCAACAGTATTTGTTGGAATAGCAACATTGTCAAGATTTGTCCTCCATTGGAGGTTTATTGCAAGCCTGATCTCTAATTTTTATGTTACTCTTAGTCTTTTTTCTTATTCCACTTAGTAGTCTTTGAATGCAAAATCATTTTGCACAAGCAAGTAATATCTTTCTTCGTTACTCCTGGAAATAATTGATGACAATTATTCACCGAATGATAAGCAAACCTGCAAGTGTTCTTTGTTTTATTTTCCTATCTAATTGTGCTCTCAAAGTCCATTTATTCAGAAGGTCATCATCCACAGGGTTTGAACTTTTTCATTTCAAACACTCATTTGGGTTTAGAGATGTGATGGTACGTGTGTTCATGAAGCGTTAAATTACTTTCTGTAATTCTCCACTTTATGCTGGGTATGTCATCATAATTGCAGCTTTGATAACAAAATTTAGTAATGAGACACTCAAATGTGCACAGAAACGAAGCCCAGAGACCAGAATTCGTGTTCGAAAGCCCGTCAGCATGCAAAGCATCATTGAATGGGGGGCCTGCTGATTGGTTTGTAAAATATGATATGGTGCACTGGTTTCGGTACAAAGATGTCCGCATCTGCATTGCGTCAGTGGTAGTGGAAAGTAAGCGCACTTAACCCTCTATGGTACTGCTGATTGTTCCAAGAAAGTTCTTCAAATGCAGGCACTACAACTTTGTTTGCTATTTGTAATCATCACTGGAGGATAATTTGATATGATCAGGAAGATTTGTAGTCCTCAGCTTCGTCTAGACCTCGCTCTGCGTTCGATAAATCTTGCCTCCCGTCCTCCTCATTGTGGCCTCTTGTTGCACTCCAAGGAGCAAAGTGTTATTATTACTATCCAAGAATAATCACAACAAATGAATAAAGGGGCAAGTTTTGGCATACTAGATGTGCCTTTGGGGGTGGGGGGAGAGGCAGGGTGGTGCAAAATTGAGATTGAAGGCACCTGCCTGAAAATTGCAGTCACATAAAAAGAATGAATCATCACTGTCAAGTGGCTAATATTGAGAAGGGTTAGTGTGTGCACTTTTGTGCAGCAGAAATTGTAAGTCAAAACCTCAGTATTATGAAAAGTAAATAGGAAAAGAAAAGCAAAGAAAACAAAAAAAAATACCAAACGAAAGGAGAGCATTGAAAACAAAAGAAAGCATAGTAGTGGCTGTTAATGTTCAAGAAAGCTTCAAATCTCGACCCTGACCACGTGCATGTCACAATCTCTTCTTAAAGGAGCATATTTCAGTTGGCTTCTACTGAAGGCATAGGTCACAGAGAATATCAATCGGTGAAGTTGTTTACCTTTTTAGCATTACGGAGCAACTGGTCTCTCCCAAAGAAGGATTTGCTAATCAGCAAATTGAATCAAAATTACCAGTCTCATTAGAAGACTTCTGTGATTATTTTTTTTTTTAAGGGGGGTTAAACTGACAGGATCAAATGTGAGCAAGGCTCAAAAATAAATAGACTAAATATTAGTTCATGAATTTGAGTGTCGGTGATTGTAATATTCCTTCTTCTGAATATTCACAGATTGGCTAGCACTGTGTATTATGTTGCTTCATTCATTTATACATGAATTTGGTGATTTTTGTCATTTAGTCTCCTTTTTTTCCATTTTAAGTCATACATGGAAGACCACCTGAAGAATCAGGACAGACTCAGCAAAGAGTGGGAGGCACTCTGTACTTACGAACCAGATTCTACCAGCACCACAGTTGGAGAAGAACCAAAGAATACAAGCCGTAACAGATTCACAGAATCATTACCATGTAAGTGCATGCCGTGGTATGATCAATTTAGGTGCATATGAAATAAGGATGGGGGGGCGTATAAAAAATAAGGAAGGGGATGAGATTAAACGGTAGTAGACAGTTGAAATTCAGTTCACTAGGTCTTCAAAATGTTCTGCAGCATCAGGCAGTTGTAGGAAATGTGCATTAATGAAAAGAACCCATCAAAAAGAAGTACGGCATTCATACATCGCAAGCCCAGGAATTACCAGCAAGTAAATTGGTCATAATCTGCCTCAGCCCACAGGCTTGATGAAACTGTGAAAAGAAAAGCAATGAAGAGTCTGTTTCAAACACATTAACGCAACATACTTGGCATTCTGGTTGAAGCAAACCTCATCAATCAATCAGGAGCCAACAATCACTATCCCCCCCTTCATCCATACCCCATCTCCTCATCCTCCACCAAAAGTCTACATCAGTCATTCTTCTCCAATTGCCGTTTTGCACTGCACTCTGTAAGTTATATTCCTCATAAAGTACCCATAGTGACATGAAACAGTGGTGCACACTGCTCTCCTTAGTCCAAGGACTTCCTTACACTCAAGATCATGCTAATGCAACAATAATCAATTTTCAAGTGATCGTGATTGCCAAGGTACGCCAGGTCTTGATGTCTTCTCTTCGTCAGCCGTTAATGAATTGTCTAGCCATTTACGTTTCAAAACTCAAAGTCAGCAAATGTACAGAGGCAGGTGGACTTAAATTACTGATATCAATCACAGAAGCAAATCTTATGGCCTCCAGAAAAGATTTAGAAGTAATGAAAAGGACTAAAACCTTCTTTTCACATTGAAAAGTACTTTCACACTGCCAAGGTTGTTTAATAAAATGACATATAGAACATTCATATCTCCATTGATTCATTCCAAGGATCCATACTTTTGAGCGGCAGTTTTCAAGACTTTCTTCAGATGTATTGGAAATTTGGTATTCCCAGTGAGCTCGAGCGAATAAGTGGGGAAAAAAAGGGAAAAAAGGAAGATTGCCATCGTAATAATGCGAGAAATGTTAAATGTGAGGGAATGTCTCTTCACCTGAACTGAGTTAAAATCAGACAGAGCCATCGTTTGGGAATGCTTGATTTCAGTTTGTCAGCCCCTCCACTAGATATCTTGGACTAGAAGCCCTAGACATTCCCTCAGAGACTGCTATACACACATGACCAAATTTAGAAAATGAAATGCTACCTGTAGGTGAAGTTTGATGACTTTCGTCCCTTGAAAGAGACATGAAGGTTGAATAGGTCAAAAATAACAACAAATGCATTTAGTTTCCTTGATGTCATATTACTGTGCAATTCAAGTTGATTCACTCTTCATTTGTTTTTTTTTTCTTATGTTACTTTTCTCTTTGTGTGAGGTTTTTCTTATTGTTCACAATGTATTTGTTCCAAGACTGTTGAAAATATTATGTTATCATTGTGCATGTAGGTTTTGGTGCATCTATACAGAAACATGTTCTAATTTGATGTCTGGGATCACATGTCTGTGCTTGAAATTTGTGAAAAATTTGTACTTAGTTGGAAAGAGTTTATGACTGAGTGACAAAAGGCAAGAGTAATGTCCCTATATTGATAATAATAAGCAAAGGACTGAAAAGAAGTATATGTGAGAAAGTACTGGCTCTGTCAAGCTACTCTAAAATGGTTGCCAAATGCTCCCCAATGGAACAAACTTATGTTTGGATATGACCCTAATTCATGTCACAAAGGTAATTACGTCCTAGCTACTTAAATATTCGATTTAAGATGCAAACATGAAGGGATTTTGTGTAACAATATAGCAGTGGTGCTACCTGTTGCACCTTGGTAGTATACACTGCAGAAAAATGCTAGCAGTAGCATGCATTCCATGCTCACTGTGTCCCCCAGGGAACACGAGTTTTTAGTCGAGCAGTAAAACATAAATAGATTAATCTTAAATGGATCCTCCGCCCTGACCTTATAGTGAGACTGAAGTTGTTGTGGTTTGTAAACTTAACGTTCTCAAAGTGCATCAACAAACCCAACCAGAATGCTAATCTCTCTTCATATCAATATTCCATATCACTGTCGCTGATGGATTCCAAGCCTTCTTTACAAACAGTGCACCATGTCACCGATAAAAAGATAAAAATGATGAGTCAGTGTCGGGACAATTTCTTTTGGCTTCACCACTTTTTTTCTCATCTGGGTATGTTCAAAGGATACCGTAGTTGTTGATTCATTCTTCTTTTCTCATTCACTCCATTCCAGATGATCATTCCAGGATTATTCTGAACGAGAACGTAAATTCTTCTGGCTCTGACTACATAAATGCCAACGCCATCGTAAGTAAACTTGGCCGCCCACACCCCATTTGTCGAAGGATGTAGTGGAATGCAAATGTCAGCTGTCCAGTGTCTACTAGCGTAGGACATTGTAAAGTGGCTGTTTTGCAACTCTGAGAATAGATAGCTCATCATGTTTTTCCTGATTGCATTTCCTACAATATTTTGAGAGGCGGCAGAGTTGATACTTAGGCAAACCTCAGCGTAAGCGCTTTTCGAAAAGTTAATGCCGAAATTGCCACAATAGTTATTGACGACTTGATTTACTTCTTTTGTTCAATTCTGTATCATGTTAATTGAATGATAGTCATCACATGATCAGAAGATACTCAAATAAAGAGCTGCTAATAGGATTCCTGTTTCTCGCATCATCATTACTACCAAGATACAGCTTGATGATTGTAATCTTAGGCATGCATTTGTAACTACACATATTTTTGATCAAAGTTTTATGTCTGTATAGTTATACCAAGAGCAAAGAAAAGAGTTTATCATTTTGCAGACAGGAAAAAAGTTGCAGAAATCATTCTACAACATGGCAAAACACGAAAAACTGGCAAGACCAAAAAGAAAAAAAAAGAATATGTGAAACATTGAAAGTTTCCAATTTATACTAGTTTCAGTATTTTCCTATCATTTTTGAACAACTTTTATGTCATTTAAGTGTAATTTTAGACTAAAGCCCCACAGAAAATCTCACACCAGCAAAGAAAGAATAAGTCATCCATCATATTTATTTCATAATGCATATTTCACAGTGTTTACTTTTGTAAGTATTCAAAAGTAAACAAGATAGATTACAATGGCACAGATAATATAACTAAACTGTGGCTTTGTAAACTCGAAACCAAAATGGTCATCAATTCAAAATTAAGAATGTAGAAAAGACAATGGAAATCGGTATTTAAAAAAGTGATAAAATATTGTCTTTAACCAGCAAACAATGCTTCTATTTGTAACAAGAATGTAAAATGGACCCTCTTGACTTTCAGTGCAACTTTCAATACTATAAATGTTGCACACATTCATGATGCATTAAGTTTATGTCTTATTACTTTTCCAATTTTCAGTCATTTTTGTGCTGCTAATTAGTCAGCCTATCAATTATTTTATTTTCAGCTGGACTCCGATCCCAAAGCTCCTGCATATATTGCCACCCAGGCTCCTCTCCCAAATACTTTGGGGGACTTTTGGCAGGTGATTTTCTCCTCTTCTTTCTTTCTTTTTTTTTTGGCTTTGGTTTCTCTTTGTTCTTCTATTCATCTGTCTTGATTGTTTTGTCGTACTTTGGATTATTACATGTTTAGATTATAGTGTCATAGTGAACAATACAACACATTTGACTGGTGCACTGTTGAATCATATTGAGTAAAAGCATGCCTTTATTGTCTCAGGTATTTTGCTTGCTTGTTTTGTTTTTGTTTTGTCTTCATTTCAAATTTTAATCCATCCATTAGTCATCCATGTTGAAAGTATCTTTTTTTTTGAGAAGTCCTTTAAACGGTTACTAATAGCAATGTTTAATATCTGACATTGTAAAGAATGGCCGTCATCTATGTTGTAAATGATTGAGGGGGCCATGGTATGAACTTCATCACCTACATGTGTATGTTATCCCCGTAGGCACTGTGCCTGTGCAACGTTATCCAAATATCCAACAGTTCTCTTTAATATGAGAAAGTATAATATCCAATTAGTAGATGAAATATCCCTCTAAAATCCAGGTTATTTCTTGGTGAGTGCGGTCTACAATATAGTGAAAAAAATTTGTCTTGATAGAACAAGCGACAAGCTTCTGGTTCATCCTCAAGTATTTGTGATGATTTCATCTGTAACAAGTATTTGCTTCCTTCAGTATTGATGGACTGGGTAAAGATGCAGCTTAATTTTTCTTTTTGGCCAACAGATGGTCTGGGAACAGGGCTCTGTGGTCATCGTCAACCTCACACACCTCTCTGAAACGGAGATTCTCAAGACTCCTTACTGGCCGAACAAAGGCAGTGCCATCTATCACATCTACGAACTTCATCTGGTGTCAGAACATGTCTGGTGTGATGACTACCTGGTCAGGAGCTTCTATCTCAAGAACTTGGAGGTAAGGTGGATGGTAATGATGGCTTGGATAAAGTAATCCCAGGGGAAGGGGTCACAGGAAGAGAGGCATACATTTTGAAGCAGATGCTACCAAGAAGAGGGGGGGTATGGTTGATAGGATTTAAGGATCTAAGGAATGAATGATAGTTCTTGTTAGAAACAGTTGATGTGAGAAGGTGGTGTCAGGAATGAGGGGGTGGTTCATGCAGGTAATAACTGTGGATTGAAGAAGGAAATTCCATTTAGCTAAAGAATGGATGCTATTGCAGTGAATTGAAAGTGTATTCTCTGAGATTATCTCAAAGTGATACAATTGTGCCCTTCCAAGATTGAAGTTTGAGGTATTAATGATCAAGAAGAAGATGGGAGGGGGGGTACAAAGGTATTAAAGGTGGTATGTTCATATCATGCTGAAGATGATGCAACTTATGCCATTCTTATGGAGGAAAAAAATATGTATATTCATATTTTTTAAAAATCTGTATTTTGTACTTCTCTCCCAGACTCAAGAAACAAGGACAGTGACCCAATTCCACTTCTTGTCTTGGACAAAAGATGGTGTGCCGTCCTCACCAAAAGCTCTTTTGGAATTCAGGAGGTGAGTGTTTCTGAGTTTCCCATCTCATCTTACCAGCACCTCCTCCCACCTAACTCTTCCCCCCCCCCCCCAACAAAAAAAGGAAATTCACTTGAATCCAAATTAGATGATGCAGAATTTCTCCTCTTCTGCTGGCACACCTTTGTAATGTATCTTAGTTCAACTTGAAACTTATGGAAAATACTACACTCAATAAAATTTCAAACAATTTTGGCATAAAATTTCATGCTTCTTCTTCTAACCTTTAAGATCTGTGTCAACTTGAAACTTGACGGGGAACATATTTATTGTTTAAAAAATGATTCTTCCTGTGTCAGTTGGAATCGAGATATTTTGTATCTCAGAGACATTGCTGGCCACATTTAGGCCTCACATAACAGGATAACATTGTGCCAACCTCTAGTAGCCTACTTGGTGTCGTTGTTGCAATGGTTTTGTTTCATTGAAGTTCAAATTCATTAACCAGAGATCACCGTCATTCATGTTAAAGTCCCTCCATTCCATTAGATTGCTCTTACAACCGTGACATATTCCAATAACAAATACAGGCAGATGCATCTAGATGCCCCTACTTGCTGTTCAAAGTGAAAAGAAGAAAAAAAATGCTCTTTTGTGGCACAGCCTGACATTAACATGGAGTGATTTTAAAGCGTGGTCCTAGTGTTTGAGCATTCAGGTCTTAAAGACACTTTGCAGTTTAGTTGTTGCATCTGGTTTGATTTGGTATTCCAAAGCTTCACAGCAATTGCATGACATTGGGGCAACATATTTGGCCATAAGCCATCTATGCTTCCAAAATGTCTATTTAGAGTAAAAGAGCAAAATAGCTTGAGCTTGACAGATTAGTTCTCATGTTTTAACCTTGCACAATACCTGGAGAAATACCTTGGGAGATATCTGTATATGTTGCCAAAGCAACATAAGATGGAAGCTGACAGAAGTTACTACAGGATTGTTCACCTAACTAACAAGTTTGGTTTTGAATGCCCGCACTACCTGAACTAATCAAATAATCGATTTTGTGATCATTCTTTTCGTGTTTGTCTCATGGAGTGACTGGCAATCAAAGACTAATCAATAACAGAAAACCTAACGATGTATGTTTTCTGTCGTTCTTTAACCAAGTGACTGGGTGCTTAGAGACTAACTTCCCTGCTACCCGGTCATTTTTGTGATTAGGCAACTTGTGATTTTCCGTCTTCAGTTGCATAGTCACAAAAGTGATTGGGCAGTATGAGGACACTCCTGCTACTAATCATCTATTAACACCCACCAGCGGAATCACCTCTGTCACATTCACATTGAATATTCATAAAGAGCAGTCATGTGACACTCCAGGAAGACGGATGCCCTCTCATCCACCATTTTGACATCTACATGCCTGTCAGATCTATAATCGTGGAAATTTGCAATTCGCTCCAGCAAAAACAAAATACAGCAACCGTATACCTCTTCCACAGCAGTAATCAAAATCCCATACTTCAGAATGTCATTTATTTGTATAGCAATATTCACCAGAATTTGTCAGAATAAAATTTACTTTTAATCTGTGATCAGAATGTTTTAGGGTGCTTTCATCTGAATCAGAGACACGCAATCATCAGGATGCTTGTTTGCCCAGTTCACATCCATTCAGCTACTGTATGAGTCTCATGCTTGATATATGAATCATGTACAGAATACACAATCAACATACCATCCTTAACAGTGAAGTGTACTCCTACTAACATTGATGCACATATAGTACAGGAACGTTTGCCATTCAAACTGCATGGGAAAAATTGACTTGCTGTGTAGAGGCTTATCTAATTTGAGTTCCAAACTTGTTATGAGTTTCTAACTAACATTAGAAAACTAACAAATGATGTAGGCAGTGTGGGTTAAGAAGCATATCGTGAACTCAATAGTATTCACAGGCTGCTGGTGGCCAACTGCATCATGACATTCAGTCCTCTTCACATAAAGATGTCCCTCACGAAGAGATTTTAACTCACGGATGTGAAAAGAAGGAAATCTACCACTGTCCGAACTTACCAGTCTCCAGCAACCTTTTACACAGCCCAGAGTTCTCTACAATCCCTAATGTGGAAAAGCGCCCCCTTAAATTTAATCCTGGAGACAACACCTTACCTGGAAAATGTGGAAAGAGAACACGTCAACTTTTGAATGGAAAATTATGGAGAAATAGACACAGTTGCTGGAATGTGTAGTCTAAGGAAAGTTTGATGGTCGAGAGGATGGATGGTACAAAGGATCTGTCTTTATGAATTTGTCAGAAGATCTCAGTGGAATTTTACTTTTTGCCGTAGGCATTTTCCCCGAGCAGGAATGGATTGGATAATGCTTATACTTCAGTGTGTTTTTCATCTCATTACAAATTTGGATCTAAACATATCAGCAGCAACACCTTCATCAATCCAAGTTTTGGAGATTGGATAAAGGAAGCTTTGTGTCATACCAAGTCTTGGATCCTTCCATGTTTTAGTTTGCAGATGCACTTGTCCAGCCATGTCTGCTTCATCTTACCAAAGGTTGTGAATTTACACAATCAAAGCCATCGATATGTAAACTATTACCTTTTGATCAGCCATCCCTTCTGTTCTGTAGAACGATGAAGTCAGGTTCAAATTACTGAACAGAACGCTCTGGATGGTTTCTGGATGGAATCTTTTTACATAAGTCAAATTATTCAGATTGCAGTTTGTATTTCTTCAAGTGTTACATCTGCTTCAAAGAATTTTTTTCATATGCAAGTCTGCTTGGTTTATTACCCCTTTAAAGAACTGGAGTGAGTTGTATGAAACACTTAATGTAACTTTAGTTGCCAATATTCCTTATGAAAAGGTTTGAGTCAAGATTAATTTTGGGAGGAAAAACTTTTGCCAACACTTTCTCAAATGAAAAAAAAAATGTAAATTCACTGTTTTGTTCTGTTTGTGTCTCATTGAAATGTTTAAATTTTTCTCCCCATCTAAAATATTTTTGGTCAATGTGTTATCTGACGAAGACTGAAAGTTACGAAACGTCTTTCTTATGACAAATCAGTATGACCCTCCTGACCCTCCCACCAATCTTCTGCTAAATATTTTGAAGTACCTCATGGTAAAATGCCACACAAACAGTCTAGTTACCAGAAAAATGATGTTTCTCTTTGATCAGTTTGATGTTAGATTACGATACTTGTTGGAATATTATGTTACTGTTGTTACTCTGAGACAGTCATGTTGGATTTTATACTTTCATAATTCCATCTCTGTTCTTATTCACAGGAAGGTGAACAAATCATTCAGAGGCAGACAGTGTCCGATCATCGTTCATTGCAAGTGAGTTTTTGTTTTCTTTCTTTGCGTTTTTCCTTTCTTTTACTGAATATTGTATCATTATTTTCTTCTGATATTTTTTCTTACAAATCTAAATCTGGAATTTACAAAATGATATACAAAGAAGGACACTGAATCATGGTAAGGTTTGTTCCAAGCAACCAACATTGTTTATCTTTCATCTGTTGAGCAGCTGATGGCAGAAAGTTCTCCTTCCCTCCAACCCCCCCCCCCCTTGTAAGGGAAACTTTCAAACCACTCCCAGATGGGTTTGCGATATTCAACAGCATTATCCCACGTGAAAGTCAGATGCTATGGATGTTCTTTTGTTGAATTAATTCCTGTTTAGGATGGAAGTTAAGACTTTGAGACCGTATGCATTGGTCATATGTGTCTTGGAACCACTGAGCTCATTCCTGCCTTTTTTTTTTCTCCTTTCAACTTGTGTGCAGGTGAAGGGAGAAATTTTACGTTTAAGCACTATTTAACAAGTCAGAACAAAGGGCATCATGAAATGTCTGATTTATACAGTCCATCTTTTTGGGATTCCATTCTTTTCCTCTGTCAATATTGCCCATTCTAACTTAAAGTACCATTTTGTTAGAAATATCAAGTGTTCTTCCACGGCTTATCAGTTCTTGCTCATCTTTATAGCCCTCCTTCTATCCTCTTGCTATTCTGTTCTGCAGGAATGTCTCCCCTCTAAATGTCATGATGCGGTATTCTAACTTTATTTTGTATCGAGAGATTTCTCAATTTCCAGAAAGACTTGCCTTCTTCTGCCTTCTCGTTAAATAGATCTCCATCACCCCTCCTTATGTTGTTCTTTGTTTGCACCTCTCTGGGTCATTGTCCTCTTGTTTCCACTCATTCTGATATTTGTCAATGTCACAAGAGGTTTCCTTTCTCGCATTGACGAGGATGAATCCTTCCGTCCCTTGAAGGAACTCCCTCATTCACGATCCAGCTCAAAATTTGAATACTCTTTAATATAGGACAGGGCAAAAAAGTTATCCTCTGAATCAGCATCACATACCAAGATTGGGAGGATGATTGCATCCTCTAGGGAAATCCCCAAAACATTGGCGCTTTGAGTTGTTTCATCCCTTTGTGAGTTCACATCACTCTCTGCATGTGTAATTCAAGATTGTGGAGTCCTTAGTGCCCTCATCAGAATCATCCTATGCCATGCAACATCAAGGTCACCGGCCCTTCCAAAGCTCTGAAATCCCAATTACTATCAAATGCCCATAGACTGTATGCCTATTCAATAAGACACTCCATGAATGTTTAACTAGACCAGGGAAACTAACAAAGATATGCTTGAGAAAATATATCAAAACATACCCTCAGGAGTTACAAAGGTACATCCTCTGAAGTTGGAAGTTATAAACATCGCTTCGTGAAAGTTGAGGGGTTTTGTTTTTGAATGGAGAGGAGATCGTTAATTAGACCCCAGTGACTAGAACCTAATTAGTAGAACCAAGGAACTGTTTGCTTCCTTTCATTACAATATTTGGGGATGCATGGCGCTGCAGTCCTTCTCCTGAACAAAAAAAAAACAATCCCAGCAGAGGAAGAGGGCGATCTGGACATCGATCGCCGAGATGGCGACGACCAGATTCGCAGAGGGACATAGTACGAATGTGGTCTTAATTTAATTAACTTGCGGTTTTACTATTCCTCAGAACGTAGAAGTGGTTCGCCGTCCAGCCTCTGATTAAAATCTTACAGAATTCAAGAGTATCGATCAGTTGTGAGGTCTTGTAGTAATTTATTCGCACCAACTGTCCGTGGCAATTCAAGAGAACTTGATTTTCTAAACATTGTCTGTTATGTATCAATAGCAATGGAAGTGCCCTCAAAGTTAGATGAATGTGTGCATGCATTACTAATAATAAGTGAATAGAGATACTTCATAATCCACCATCAGAAGTAAGATTACTTTGGTTTGCCAACATCACAGAATGATGACCACAGCATGACCGTTTCCTCCGGTTTCCATGGTTACATATCCGTTTTTCCTCGTCATATTATTTCAGCATACATTGGGGATGTATGTTTTTGATGGTTTGAGTCAAAGTGAAGTTCCTGGTCATGGAACTTATCTTTTCCTACTCTTGCCCATCCCCCATCCATTCCACAGTCAGAGTATCCCTAAGCACAGTACAGTACTGCTCAACTGAGAGTTGAACTGATCTGTAGCATGTTACAATGGGTACAGGGTGAACATTACTTGCATTGACCGTGTGTTTGTCATAACTTGATAGAATCATCTGAATCGAAATTGTTCCAGAGTTTCTCATCTCCTTAACTATTGCCAAATATGGAAAAAAAAAGACATACCAGACTACTCTGGGTTCACCCATTGCAGAACCATAGAATATCAGAAGAAAGAAAGTAATATGATGAAAGATGTCCATATTTGAAATTTCTAGCATATTTTGGCAACAAAATAGACAGTCTTTCAGAGTCCTAACAGGTTTTCTGTTCTTTGCGGTACATAATTTCTTTCTTGGAGTTCAAAGGTCTTATGACATCAGTGAGGTGAAAGTCCAGAAATTTGCAAAATATAACATTGTTAGAAGTAATGGTTTGCTTGAACTAAACCTGATGGCAAGTGACATTCATCAGTGAAACGAAGTAATTGGTTTCACCGTTCACTTGCTGATCAGGTAACAACAACATCTGAAATATAACTAAATTGCTTTTATCAAATTATCACATATTCATGCATTTTTCTTGTTTTCTTTCATTTTTCATCAGTGACGGTGTCGGTAGAACAGGGACGTACATCTTAATCGACCTGGTCTTAACGAGAATGACCAAGGGTGCCAAGGAAATAGATATTGCTGCAACATTGGAGCACATACGAGACCACAGGGAGAACCTGGTCAGGACGAAGGTAAGCAACGTTGACCTGTTGACCTTAAGACAACGTAGCATGTAACAACATTGTGAAAATTGACTGAATGGATCAGTTTCTAAAGTAGAACTAATCCAGTAATCCAAACTTGTTGATGAAGGGGATGCATCCAGATTTCAATTCTTTTAATATCAAGATTGTTCTGATGTATTGTACCAGACTCTAAGAAATTTTGAGGAGAAATCAGAATTCATAGACATGTTGAGGATAGTTAAGCAGAATTCATCAACATGTTTTTGGGGAGATTGTCAGAATCTACTAACATGTTGGAGAGGGTAATTAGAATCCACTAGCATGTTGGGGAGATATGGTCAGAATTATCAATATGGTTAACAGAGATATGCAGAATTCATCAACATGTTGAGGAGAGATACCCAGAATTCATCAACATGTTGAGGGGAGGTGATCATTTTTTATTTTTGATGGAATTTTTTTATTTTGATTCTTACTTTCTGTTGCCATGGGCAATTAGAGTGCGCTATGTTAATCGAGGTAGGTCAACATGCTGAATGGAAATTAACTGGAATGCACACCAGGCCATCACAAAGATGCACTAAATAAAACAACATTGTGACTTCAGTTAGAGTATTCACCACATGTTGATGGCACAAAATATGTTGTCAACATGATCACAATCTGCAAGAAATACCTTAAAATAAAACTATGGCAAACATTTTGCATTATAAGTTCCTTGTGTGTCTATTTATATGAAAGCATGTAAGTAAGAATCATTGCCACTCACTGATCGACTTGTCTAGTTTCATGAAACCATATTCCATACTGGTGGATGTGTCTTGGTATTGATTAAAACCACTCCTTTGATTTGCACAGTGATGATTTCACTCTCTTCCTGTGTCACATTGCTGTCAACTCTTTGAAATGTGGGTCTAGTTGAGACTGCATTCGTGCGAAATGTTATTAAGGGCTGAAATCGTCGCATCCAGGAGGGGAACTTGGTCGTGAAGTAGACTCCTATTTCACTTGAACTGTCCAAGATAACACGTAACTAACCATCGTTGGTATCACAAGATCACTGCCTTTCATGGTGTCAACAAACTAAAACATGCTTTGGATCTGATAGTGTCTCGAAGGAATTCTGCCTTGTAAAGATGGTAAAGAAGTTGAGGTGAAACGTCCCCATGAACACAGCCATAAGGTATATTTATGTATCAAGTGAAAGGGATCATGATTTAAGGTATTTGAAAAAGACCAAAATGTCAGGGCCATCATTTGATCTCTACAAAACATGTTTCAAATTAAAGCAATATGTCCTTCAACATTCAACAAAGTCAGCATTTTCCTCTAACTGTCTTCTTGTCTCGTTTTTCATATTTCAGGAACAGTTTGAGTTTGCACTGACCGCCGTTGCTGAGGAGGTCAACGCCATTTTGAAAGCACTTCCTCAATGACAGTAAAAAAAAAAAAAGAAGCAGAACAGTGAACTTTGGTGTTAAACTCGTTGATTTTGTGAATATTAGAAATGATTGTACACACTAAGTTTTCTCCCCCATCCCTTGTGAAGCAATTGGCTTTGACATTTTCGCCTTTTTCTTTTCTGATCATTAGTTCCTGCCCCTTGACCCTCTGGCAGGCAGTTCCATTCCATGTGTGTTGCATGCAATTCGTCTTAAGGTTCCTAGTTCCCATTCAAGCAATTGCATTCCTGGAGTAATAAGTACTATAAATAGGAGTTTAGTCACACATTTTTTTTTCCCTGTAATTATGGTCACAGTAAATGGTGGTCTGACACCATCAGAGCAACAGCCTTATCTGTATAAGAAAAGAAAATTAACAGAGTTTAAAGAAAAAATTTAAAAAAAATTTATTGAAATAATTATATGACCTAAATGTTCTATGTTGTAGTGGTTAGGCATTTCTGTTTGTTTATGTTTTGATAATGTGTTTCTCTGCTATGCCCAACATGTTCACTGCTTTGTTGGTCATGAAAGCAGAGGTCTGTTACCAGACCTTAAAAGTTGACAATTCACAGTAAAAATCACTTCAATGTTTAAGATATTGTACAATGCTGTATCATGATGGGGAGTGTGCTATCCACCGATTTGTGAAATTTGGAGGAGGGAGGTGGGAAGGACCATTATGTTTTGGAAATTTAATTTCACCATATACATTTACTTAGTCATTACCATTACCAATGGTAATTTGTATTTTTATGTTTTAACTTTTGACTAAAGGAAAACCTACAAATGAGGGAAATATTTACTAATGAACTGTACTGTGGTTGTGTCTATTTACACATATCATTAAGGTAATCACTTTGCCGCTTTCCTCACTCTGTTGCACTAACCAACATGTTAATGCTACCTCCATTAGCCTCATCTTGTGCAATTTTCTCAAAGGTCCCAGTCATCCTTTGCTTCCTTGAGAAAATTACTTCTTGGGTATCATTTTCAGAATATTGTGATAGTATAATGGGAAACCCTCATAGTATTGCCTGAAATTCAGAATTTGTGCAGAACAATTCGTGAATGGACATCATGTCACCATTCACTATGTAAACCGTTTGTTTGGGAATATGTCACCTTGCTATAGTTGATCTGTGATGAGAAGTTACACAGTGTCCTAGTAAGTAACCCTGCAGTTCCTCAAAAGTTAGCTTGGATATTGAAATGTAAATTAAGATTAAGGTAAAGTCACAGTCATGATGTCAAGTCAATACCAAATTTTAAAATAGGTATTTGGGAGGTTTTGTGAAAAGAAGAGAAATGGGTATTTCATTCCAGTGGTTCATTGATCCAAATACATAAACATGTTTGAATTTGATAGTGTTTTTGTTTATTCATGTCTATTTGGGGGACATGCTGGTCTTACATGTTCAGCGGGTCTTTCCATGAATAGAAATGGTTATAAGAGTTAGACAGCTGACAATGGTATTCATCAAACCATGGTATTCGATTATTATCAAAAAAGTCTCTGTACTTGGTATTATCTTGAAGAATTGTAAAGGCAAAGGATGAATTCCATTCTCTTTGAGTTTTCATATGTTAGGATCTTCCAGTTTCATATGTAACCTTGTGGGGCGGTCGTATTTATTCATGCTCAGTAATGATCATGTTTTATTCATGCCTGATGATCACAGATCATGTTTATTCATTCATATACAATGTAATGAAACGATTCCATCCTTTTAGCGTCAACGTAGTAGTGTACGACCTGCCAGTTACGTTTCCTTAATCCTTTGTGCAACAAATTTTGTAGTCAGTTTTATCGATCCATCTGTTTATATCTCTTTCTCTTCCCTGACATTCCACCTTTGTCGGACACCCATCGGGAGGTGTTATCCCCCCATGGCAGCCGTTTCTCCCTCGTCGTGACGTTTTTTTGAGGACAGGGATTTTGATCAGAGAGATGACAAGAGTTCGATGACGATGCAATTAATTAGGTCTGATGCAATCAGTTTTCTTTTTTTGGTTCATTTTGTGAAGTTTGTGTATATGTGTGGCTGAGTGAAAAATATATTAGTAGACAAGAGAGAAGCTTTGTTCTTTTGTTCTTTATTGTTGATCATTGCTCTTGTAGTATTTGCTTGTGTTCTACCACCCCCTCATTCCACCTTCCACCAGGGGCAGGGGCACCTGCACCTCTAACTTTATTTTATAAAGTAAACCAGTCGCTGTTTTTGCAAAATCTTGCACATCGACTGAAGGACAAAGACAACTTCAAGATATCGTTGACTGTAATCTGCCTGTAAATTATGATCTTGTAGAAGCAGAGATAAAGAGATATATGAGAAATAATTGGTTATTATTTAAACTCTTATTGCACATTTACATCTCCTCCACCCACCTTTTCTCTCTCCCCACCTTTTCTCTCTCCCCACCTTTTCCCTGTGACTTGATAAGCACTCACAACTTCACAAATATTATGTGGAGTAGCTTTCTTTCACAAGATTCAAACTCTTCACTTTTTCAAGCTCTTCCCCCACCCCTGGTCCCACCCAAATAAACAGCTTATTTTATAATATAACATGATTGGCAATGAAGTTATGGAAGGATGAACACAAGATCCCAACAGTGGTTATGTTTCAAACTGACAGTGTCGTAGTCCAGTCCGGACAGTCCGATATACCGGCCTCGAGTAGAGGCTTGTAACACTACACGTATGGAGGACTCGGGGAGTGAGATGTCCGGGAAAGAGGCTGGCCTCAATCCTGCGAACTGAGTATTAATGACAAAAGAATAGCACATCCTCTACAATAACCTCAGAGTCATTGGTCTCGTGTTATCTCTGTTGGTCATTTGAGATTGTTCATTTAAACTGCTTAGTCTTTCAGGTTAAACGTGAAAGTGAGTGTTTCATATTCATTCATAAATGATGACTAAATTTACTCACCTTTGTGATGAAACCACGTTAAATTCAATTCATTTTGAAGGGGATGTGCTGGGACTTTTGAACATAAGCAGTTCTACTTCGTGACATACTTCACTGAGAGTTTGTGACCTTTTTTCAGCATATTTTACACTCAGTGACCTGATATGAGCGGGCTTTTATGATTAAATCACTTAAGTAACTTAAGTTGGTTTAATAAATCGTTTCAAAAGGTTAAGGCCATCTTAGAATACCTAGCTAGACTGACAGACTTCACTATGGTATATTTAAAGATGGAAATGGCCACCAAAAAACTTTAAGCTTTATAGTAAATATCCATTTGCCATCATCAGAGATAATTCCATACCTCTCGTGAAACTTAGAATCACTGCCCACTGTTTCTTTCATTTTCAACTTACATTGAAAAGAGAATTTTTTTTTGCCTGTATTATATAAACATTAGGCCATGTATGTTAAACCGGACAAGTCTTTCCTTTTTATTCTATCTGTTATCTTCTGCTACGACCTTTATTTCAACTGCTTTGTTTTGTGTTTTCGTCGTTCTTATATTTCGTTTTCATCTGTATTGTGGATGTACGATTTTAGATACGTCTGCCCAATGCACCTTTATGTCGTGTGTTTCTGATCTGCCCTTTTGCTGCCCATGTTTGATCTGATTGGTTTGTATGCTTTGATTTGACTGTAGATCCTTATTGCTGTTTCTGGGTGACCAGTTTGGGTCTCTAGCTTCTCCCTATATCTACTCCCATCTTCCAACAGCATCCTCCTCAGTGTCTACTGTCATTACGCCCACAGGCAGGTTTTTCAGTGGGGGGGGGGGGTCGATTTCATCACCAGTGGAACATTTTACTCGATAATTATGACCAACGAACTAAAACTCATTAAATATGTTGCTAACGTATAGCCTACTATCATAGGCTAAGCGGAACTCCATATTTTGTTGAGTGTTCGTCCGAAACCCCTGAATTCCCATTGTCATTGGATGTGTAAACGTAGTAATGAGAATGTGTTTGTAGGTAACATTGGGGTTTAACAATAGCGCCGAGTAACAAGGACTCTGCTTTTACCGCAATCGTGGTTTGACACACTTTATATTCTATATTAGTAATTCACAAACGTTACCGTAGTACCTCCTATTGTGTGTCGAAAGTAGTGTGACGACACATGTCGCGCAGATACTCTCCATGGTGTGTATAACTTCTTTGGCCAACGTTTGTTGCTGTAGGAATATTCCATTGGCTATGGCAAGATATAGTCCACTCTTAAAGCGCGAACAATTATTGGGAAGGATGACTTTTCACTTAATTAAACATGTCACTCTCCGGAGACGGAAACGAAATCTAGATCTTTACTTCTCACAAGGACAAAACGTTGGACTAACAATGGTCAAATTCTTGATTACAACACTTTAGGTTGACAGTTTCCTAGCAACCGGAATGAAGTCAAAAACATTACCAGTGGGTGATCTAAAAGAAAGAAGAGGAACATGTGTAAGATATTAAAAAACGTAAATTGAAAAGATAGTACTAGATATAAGAAACGCAAGTGACTCAGAATTAATAAAACTTATTATTATTCCCTCCCTCGATTGTGATACCCCCTTTCATTGACACCACTTTTACAGGTGAACATTTTGAATTTAGAAAATTTTCGTTGGCTTGCCTTCTTCAACATAAAGCAACGAAATTATTTGGCAAAATTGTGCACTTATTTTCAACCTTCTTTCATAGGCATCTCGTTGAAAATACAAAGTAAAAGCCACTCCGGGTGTGTGTGTGTGTGGGGGGGGGGGGGGAATCTATCCATCTAAAACGTCCTTGATCCGTAAGTTCCTTAACTAAGTTGATTGACTTTGTTTGAATTTCCCTTATTCCATTCAAGGGTTTGTAGAAAACCTTCCATCCCACGTCATTTTTGATTCTGTTTCAAAATCATTATCTGCATGATACAACATTAATTATTTGGTATCTTGTTTGGTTAACTTTGGTAGTCTCGTGCCAAGTATGAACACGTATGGTTCTATGTGAGACTGATTAGCTGCCAAGTTTAGCTGCAAACATGGGCTCAAACAAAAGCTTACCACGTTGGTTGCACGCTGAATTTTCTATATGCGTGTCTCAGCGCCTTAATCCTCCTTTAACGTTAAGCCACGTCTAAAAATATTGAATACCGATTTAGGAGATCAAAGAAAATAGTATAAAATTACAGGAAATATTATGAAACAGACTATTCTCGATACACCAAATTTAAATCCGTTCCTGATCAAGATCTGTTGCTTTCGTTAGAGCCAAGACCCCCCTCCCTGCCCCGGCCCACACACACCCTCACACACACACACACACACACACACACACACACACACTGATCTCCAACCCGATCTGGGTTCTTATCAAGAGCTGAAATTTAGGTTCAGATTACAAACGTAGGTAGTTATCGTTGGCTTTCTGGTTCACTCACTCCAGAAAAGTTCCAGGGTTTCATTTTAATATTTAGGTTTAATTCATTAGTTCTTCGAATGAGGTATCAACTCCGTTTACTAATAAAGATTAAAATTATTGACAGGTCCCCGTGATGCCCCGGTCAGTTGGTAGATATGACATTTGATGACGTCATGCTAACAGTCAAAGGAACGCGAAGAAGGATGACTTCCCTTCTGGAAATCTGCCTTGTCGTTGGAAGTTACGCGACACCAGTGAGTTAGGTTGGCTGACTAATGAATCCCCACAGTGTGTTAATTTGTGACGAATGTTTCTGATTATATGGAGCTCTTTTGTGTGATGTTAGTACACCTTTACTGGAGAGTTTATTAAAAAATACGAAGCATGAACAATCAGGATTTAGGTACAGGTATACGCTTGCAAGTAATTGGAAGTATTCATGGCGGTGAGCCTATCAAGCATCGCATCTTAGTTCACGAAAGGTTTGCCATGTACGTTTACGCTTATCATGGCCCTACCAACCAACGTTCGTCACGTGCCTTGATCGTTTAACCACGCCCGCAACACTTAACTTCCAGTAACCGTGAAGAATGAAAAGAAACATACCGAGTCATGCAAGTTCAATACAGAATATGCGTTAGCTGTTTAATAGAACGGTCGTATAAGGAGCATGGATAATTTTCAACATCATAAATATAATAATATAAATTGATGGCCGTGAACAGCCCTGACGGCAGTTGTTTCTTTCAACCATAACACGTTCATTACAGACACCCGTTAGTCATAAGCGCCATTGTTTTCACCCAGGGTTGCCACTCTAAATTTTCGTTTTTCCCTACCACGCATGCGCATTTCCCCCTACATTCCCCTACGCTCTCAGCCTGGTTAATTTAAAGACAAAAACTCATCACCCCAGACAGTTTCAGTTCTCCTGACTACCAGCGTTTAGTCCCCCCTCAACCTGTCTTAAATTCCTCCTCATGTGTAATCAAAACAATGGATCCCTGTGTACGCTGTGTAATACGAGCTGCTCTGCATCTTTCGAATTTGCTGTCAATCAAAGAGTACTGTAACTTAGAACCAGTTGAGAATTTTGCATTCCTGGAAGTAAAAATGTAGCTTAGGGTGATACCTTACAGCCTTTAAGTTAGTTTTGCACTTTGTAAGATCACTACATGCTATACCTCCGTGGTTTATCGTAATACTGTTACCAATCATCATGTTGTGATCTGTGAATACGTAAACCAATCACCTTTTGACATCATGACCGCCACAAGATTCACTTTGACGTCAGGGAAAGACGTTGATGGATGCTGTCTCAGTTACCCCTTGACGTTCTCAGCATTGTAGTCACGCTGCAGTGAGAAGTATTGACGTAAATACTTTACACTGAAGAGAGAAATTTCAAAATGATCCCATCCAGACCCCCTTACACACATGTGCAGGGGTGTCAATCCAAAGTGAAATGTGGGGGACATGATATATGACTAAAAATCACGTTTAAATGATCAAAGCTGCCACTTCAGGGGGGACTACGCAATGCACTTCTCAGTGGCTTGTGGCACATTGTACAGGGCCCGCCGTAGATTTCCCCTTGGGTCAAGGTTAACGCCCATTAAGTGAGCAGAAGAGAAAACCAGGAAGATGTGAGGTATTTGCAGAATTGACTTTGGAACGAAGTATCTGCGAATAATATTGAAATTGTTTAACCCGGTCAGACGTTTCCCCGTTCATTATAATGTTTAGGGGATTGATGGTCAACAGAAGAGTCGCGAGGGTCTACAGTGATTTATTTATTTTACTTTTTGGCGACACATTGTCAAACGTGTACAAAGAGAGTATCAGGCGCGTGTCGAGGACTTTTATTGGGGGTGGTCTGAGGGCAAACGGTGGCAGGACTTTCCAGGGGAAAACGCCTTCATCCATTAGCGTGGAGGGCACACGAAAATGTTTGGCCTTGCAAACCCCCAAGATGGCTCGAACATAGACTCTTCAGAGTCTGCGTGGGCTGGAAAGTTTCTGTTCCTAATCTTGGTTCCGCCACCTCTGAAGAAACATCCCATATAGTTACTGCACTGCTCTTCCGGAAGAGTATTTACTCCCCTCACTGATCGCTGCCCTCGGCGGATGGCGATCGAAGGGAAAAGTGATTACTGGATGAGTAAATATCCTCGGTTGGGTATAAGGAGGCTGTAGCTCAAATTGAGAGAAATGTATCAAAGGAGGGGAATTCATTTGCTGAACACCGCCCATTAACCTTTAAAAACATCTAAAGATCGGCGCAAGGAAAAAAGGTTTAGTTCTCCTGCAGCGTCTACTAGCTACGTGCCCCCCCCCCCCCCCATCATCGGTTGGCGCAGAGTGCACAGGAAAATGTTGGCCAAAATACCACCCCGATCAGCGGAAATGGCATTTCCGAACCCTTTTTCTTTTTTATTCCTTAAGCGTTATCTGTTAAATTAGCTTAAATTCGTTTTCAAGTGCATTTACCTGTATTTTGTCAAACTATGATTGGGGGTAACGCACACTCCATGCCTCCCCCCCCCCCCTTTGCGCAACTGATGATTAATTACTTTAGTGTAAGGGAGAGGGATGTTGGTACCTATGAACAGTAATTCCACCCAACTTGGTCTAGAAAAAGTAACACTGTTGGTACGCGAAGCGAGCCAAAAAAAAAGTGGCAAATAAAGTGGCATATAAAGCACGTTATATGTTTTGTGTTGCAAAAGATATTCCTTACATGACAGTCAGCAGTTAAAGAAGTCCATTTGTTATCTATACTACCCGATTTAAAAGTATTTTTCATAAAGTGAGTTGGGTAGGGAGTGGGGGCAGATAAGAATGGACGATGCATGACAGCTAATCCCATAGTACACCAAGGTCTTCGACGTTGAAGGAGATGGCTACACTTTAAGTTCTGTCGAAGGGCTGAAGATTCAGTTACAACGGCACCATCGAAAAAGACACTAAATAGTAGCATTGCAATTCTAGGAAGCTTTAGATTGCATAACAACATGTATGAGGTCACTGCTGAGTACTACGCATGAGGATAATTCAATGTCCAACGTTATTTCGCGTTGCGCTTGACTGAAACCGAAACGCAACAACTTCGGCTTCGCCCAAATCTGCCTTGTACACTTTTAAAGTTATTAGTGGGGAGCAAAATGATTTTAGCCCTAAGTTTGAAAACGGGAGAGGGGGGGCTGCCTCCTTTCCCTTGTTGAAACGTAAGTATGAAAGAAGAAGGGAGAGGAGCTGAGACAGCGCGCTGAACTTTAGGGACTCGTATTTTGACAGTTTTGAGGTTCTATTTCGAAAATGTTGTGGGAATTGCAAACTTAAAATTCGTTTAACTCGATAATGGCAAATTCGAAACGTCGGCCGTTACTCCACGGTTACTCCACGTACTCCACGGTTACTCCACGTAGAGAACGGAAGGGGGGGGGGGAGACTACAGGGAAAATGTTCTTCGTTTAATATCGAGTTGCTTCGAAAGGAACAACAAATTCACAATCAAAGTGCAGATTCCTCGTAACTTAAGTCTAGACTGGCAAGGTAAGTCAGTCAATCCATTACCTTCTTTTGTACATTAACATAATATGGTACACAAAACAATGGACATTTGGGACGTGTAGACCACTCTAACTTTGAATTATGAACACCTAAGTTCGTCACGCAGTGTTCACCTTATGAGCGTTTATAAGCTTAGCATCTAAATCAGTCACTCACCAAAGTGTGGGGCGACATTTGTTGCAATATTCCCCTGTAAGTCCCTGTTAGTTAAAAAGTGATTAACAACATTTCTCACTTGCGACATGTGGGCGGGACATTTGAAATTGTGCGGGACGTGCCCCCTCCCTGACTTAAGCCCATGCACTTTGACAAAATGGCAGGCTCAGAACTTTCAAATTACTGATGACATGTCAGCAGTTGGTTTTTATTAGGACTGGAGAGCCTGCCCACGTTTGCCATCTTATAAGTTAGAGGAGAAGGAGAGGTTTAATTGCTTGTCATATCGTAGTGGATTAAGTGTCAACCGGTTTCAAAATGCAATTTCCACTTGTTTATAAAACTTAATTAAATCCATTGGTGATTTCAATTTCAACTCTGTTGGCAAAATGGAAGCCTGCTGTACATGATACACGTGAGTATGCTATGCGGTGCGAATAGGCCTACCATGTGTACGGGTCCAATATAAATGTACGCGTGTGTGCATGCGGTCAAAGGAAATACATGTACTTTTCGGCAAGGGGGAATGCCGCCTGTGCCAGGAAATATGCGATTAAGATTAAGGAGTTATAAATAGATCCAATCACAAGTCAAGGTATTGCTGATGAATATGCAACAGCTAATTTACAACACGCAACCAGTTCATTATGATACTGTCATTCAAAACCAGTTTGCCCTAACAAGGTTTCAGGTAATAGCCTTTTCCTCTTGTATTACTTCACAGCAAACATCTCGCGAGGAAAGTACGATTTGGCGAGCATTTTTGTGCAAATACTCGGGTTCAGTTCAGGACATCTGACATGGTTTAAACGCGTGTACCATTAAAAGCTTGAACTAAGAGTTAAATATGTTGCACCCATAGCGACAACGTCAGAACGGAAAAATATCGCATCATCATTATGGAGTTTCACGCTGGAAGTGTTTTGCTATACAGAGATCAAACCTTGGAACATTAAAGAGATCATTATTACTACTGTGTTATCAACATTTTACTATACTAAGAGATCAAGAAAAATGGAATTATTTTCCTCGAACTTTATTTTTATCCTTCTTTCTTTTATAAGTGGTCTGTGTATGGGCCAACGAAGAAGACCCAGTACTACCCCTCATGGCTGTTTAGTAAACTCGTGCAGTTATTCGCGGGACACGCGTGCCATGGACTGCGAAGGGAGACAACTGATATGTGTGCCTTCAAATGATCTTTACAAACAGTCAGAATCTATAAAACTTGCCCAGAATACTATTCCGAGAATCAGACAGAGCAGTTTTGCCGGTTACATCAGGCTGACTCAACTGGACATTTCCAATAACCTCATTACCGTACTTGACAGTGACGCATTCCGCGTTGTCTCGACTCTACAAACCTTGTTGTTAAACTTCAACCAACTCACGGAGATCGGAGCAACAGCTTTTTCAAATCTCAGAAATTTATTGATTTTACAGTTGCAAGGGAACGTCATCACCAGCATACATCGAGATGCCTTCAAGGACCTAGTCTCTATCCGAGAACTGACCCTTGCCGGTAATAGGCTGACTAACTTGCCGGACGGTGTTTTCTCGGCGATGTCTGCGATGCAAATATTATTCTTACAAGAAAACCAGCTGATTCTGTCTTCGGATTCACAATTCCTTCGAGGGTTGAGTGCTCTGCAAGATATCGACCTCGACGGTAACCGCTTTGCCGCGATACCGCGGTTGGATGATTTGTCCCGGTTAACTGCATTGGATATGACAGATTCCCACGTGACCATGATTTTAAATAACACTTTTCGAAACACTATCCGACTCCGTGACGTGACCTTGAGTGGAAATGCGATATCGACAATCGAAGAGGCTGCTTTCGCCGGTTTGGGTAACGCGATTGAACTGGATTTATCGAATAATGCCATCACCCAGATACCGGTGAACGCTTTCTCCCCTCTGCGCAACCTCGAAGTATTATTTCTGCAAAATAACTTGATGACATCGGTCAGGAGTGAACATTTCGTTTACTTGACATCTTTGAGGACAATGAACTTGGAGGGTAATCGACTCAGGGTGTTACCTTTGATGACGTCACTTCACTCGCTGACCGTTCTCAACGCCAAGGGAAATCTACTCGAGACGTTCGACCATCACACCCTGCGATCTCTACCGAGAGTGGGTAAGTTACAACTCGTTGGTAACAAACTTCAATGTGACTGTAGGTTGAAAGCTTTGAAGCAATGGTTCATGGCTAGCGGTCCCACACACCATCCTCACGAGATCCCTCTCTGCCAAGCAGCCAGACCTGCAGGCCTGAGGGGCCGTCGTATTACAACAGTGAGTCAGGGAGAAGCTAGTCTGTGAACCCCCTGTAGTCCGTTCGGTTGCTAGGCAGGTTCACAAAACATCTGGCGCTTCGCTCAGATTGTCATGTATTTCGAACGGTTTTCCAAGCCCTCAAATTACTTGGAGGGTCCCCGGAGGAAGGATATACACTGCTGATACGACTGGCCGAATAACCGTAACCGAGAACGGCGAACTAGATTTTAAAATAATAGAGATGAGAGATCAAGGGGAATATACGTGCATTGGAACCAATCCTGCAGGCAAGGCGAGTGCAAGTATATCCCTTCGTGTCACTCCAAACCCAAACACGCGTGTAAGAGAGCCCGTCACGCCTGCCCCTAAAACTCCCGTAAGTCAGACTACCACCAGGCAGGTCCTTGGTGTTAATATAACGTCACAAACTGCTCCCACACAACCTATCACTGTGAATCCGCCCTTGAAAGGAGGGGTTACGGGGATTCTATTCCCGGGGCAAACGTTCGCCACAGAAAAGCCGCAAAACCCCATGTATACTGACGTGGCACTTACTGCAGTGGACACAAGTGGTTATGGTAACCACAGTAACAAAGGTACCAATGAAAACGGTGACACACACACGGAGAAAGATCAAAGTCCCAGCTCAAACTTACCACCCTCGGATACCGATCCACAGAATGGAAGAGACGATGAAAGGGATATAACATCTGTCTGTTTGATAGGATATTCTGGAGGTGGATTACTAGGGGCAATTTTATGTACGTTCTTCTTGACAATAGCATGCGTTATTGCTGCTATTTTTGCATGGAAGAAGGGATATATTCCATCCGGACGGAAGGTTAATGATCACAAAGAAAGACTAGTGAACATGATTTGTAGAAGGGATTCTGGGAGCGGAGAGGAACCCAACACTACGCCCTATAACGTGTCTTCCCGCCAAAGAATGAGAAATGTCCACCCACCGCCTAGTACTATCCGATCGAGCAGACAATCGTACGATAGGATGGAAGATAGTAGCTTAGGCTCCAGTTACAGTTTCAGTGAAGTGAGCACGGAGAGCGTTAGCGTTAGCTCGAGAGAAGAAACTGCCCGATACGTGACAACGGAGAGTGTAATCGATCCGATTAATGTGCGCATGCGTCAACAACGTCTTGCAGCGATAGCTAACTCCGTGGCACACAGCAGTTTATCTGACAGTGACATCTCCAGCTCTAGTTATATTCCAAGGCATGACTCGTCTCAACGACGCGTTTACGCAAACGCAGCGATGGAGGCGCAGGATCCGAATTACACGTCGCTATGGCGACAAGGAGACAGTAACCAACAGGCAAACTATGAAAGAGCCCGAAATGTGGACAGTAGAATTTACATAGACGTCAGGTAGAATATAAGTGCAGGTCACTAAATAGAATGAATGAGTTAGGCCTCAGAATGAGCGATCCTATTGCGGTATCAATGCAGATATCCGAATCAGAGTTCGAGGACGGTAAACAGGACCAACTGAATGCGTTACATGACAAAGTAAACCAGATATCATGGTTGTTATCATCACGTAGAATCAACGAAATCAGAGAGGGCGCAAAGTGACTGTGTTTCGGTGGGTGGAAGTTGGAATGTATATTTTGTACCATATGATATCACATGCTGTCATGATATTAATGCCTTTAACCTTCACTGAAAGTTTTTTTGCAAGAACATATGGACGAATCATTTTGTAAGTATCTCATAAAGTATAACAATCTGACAACTTTAAGTAAAAATCTGTGTCTGTGAATAGGCGCAATTCATCTTGGGAGTTTCATTTTCAAGGGTAGCTCTAACGGTGTGAAATTGAGGTGCTCATTATACCTTTTTAAAACTTGAGATAGAAAAAGGCGTCCTCCGTTTCCTCGGAGTGAAAAAAATTCAACTGACAGGTGGAACATAAAGTAAAGAATATTATGTGATTTCACGAAAGACAACACTGGCAGGTTTAAGAAAAATAACAATTTATATATTTAATGTCGAAGCTAGATTTGAGTACCTTTGGGTATTTTCTCATGAAGATGAATACATCCTCCCACGTGGGGATGTTGGTCACAGAAAAAAGATACGTCTCTATCCTGTGTAGGTTGTTCAACCTTTTGCGTCATCGTTTTATTTAAACTTCCTCATGTATCTGACCTGCTTTTTACTCCTGTGAACGTCAAGGACAAGAAATACATCCCTTTGAGTGTGGCACCAAGTCAACCAAATGATAAAACAAAGCGTGAAGAAAAGTTTTCCTTTTTGCAGATTTTGATGATATTTTGGTCATGTTTTGTAGTCAGAGGAGAAAACTTGGTTATAGTCACTAGTCTTTTTATGGTTCTGGGTTCTGTCAATAGATCTCGAATCGTTTCGTCCTACACGATTTGATACATCAATGATCCAAGAAAAATAGCTAGAAAAGTACCTTTTAATCTGTCCAATGGAAATTACTGTTGGTCTTTCGAGGTAACTTGCAAACTTTTCCATATTGTTTATCATGAATTCAATCGAACCTAAAAAACATGTAATGAATATCATAAAATACTATTTTTAGTTTAATTCCAATTTAATTTAATTGGGTTTTACAGGGCATCACAAAGAAATTAAACTCACTTTTATAATTGTACGGTACTACGGCTAAAACGAGATTCGTAAATAATATGTCTCTCGTTACACTAACTTAGACAATCAATGGGTCCCATTTTTTGGACCAATCTCTTACAGTTTAGACAAAGGCTCGCAGCCAGGTCAAATTTAGAGGTGGGACCAAAAGGACCAAGGTGAACCCACGGAAACATGAGACTTAATGTTGATCTTTCTCTTTGTCCCCAAGTCCTATACAGCGAAGAAAATAGTTAGGGGGTTTACTCCCACCCCCTTGAATACCGGCCTGCCAAAGACATCAACACAAGAAGTATTTAAAAATTCAAGGTTCGATCACTAAAATTACTATGCATTGCAATATTAAATCTTTATCTCACCAATTTCCGTTCTTTCAATATTGGCAAAACTCTAATCATTTTATAATATTAAAGTGATTTTTTTATTGACTATGGAAAAGGTTTTCACTTTTATCGTTTTTTGTTTTATTCGTTTTTTTTTTTTTTTTGCACTACATCTGCAATTGTGATGGAAAACTTTGGGATTCAATTAAAACCTGTCTTAAGTTCCAGTATCAATATATTAGTGCAATATGAAACGATAAGGAGAGGCGTCATTGGGATTTGGAGTTTTTCCTCTTGAGAAGGCATAAAACATACCTTTATGAGAAATGAAAAAAAGAGATTCCTGTTTTCCATCTTTCCCATTGTTTGAGCAGATTTTTCTTTAGCGAAGACAATAAAAATCAGAATTTACAATCCTGTTTTTATTTTCGGCACGGTTGCATTTATTAAAAGTCATTTTTGTTTCTACTTACTCGTTAAAACGATTACCACATGGTATCTCGAAAGTCCAAATTTCAGGCCCATCCACTTTTCAATATAATCAAATTTATTCAGGAGGGCGTCCCTCCATATAGCAACAAAGGACAGTCGCACTGGCAATTAAAGAAAACTGACAGCAGAATGGTGCTACAGAGACCTTAACTGCCGTCATCAGTGCTTACATTTATGCTCATCAAAAGTCAGACTGAAGCAAAACTAACATGACACGAAATGATTGCTATGACAAAAACAAAAATAAATTATTTATATATATATATGTATGTATATATCATGTATATATATATATCATATATGCATCACCATCGAGACCTATGTGGAATTGTTTAGTAACCCTCATGTGGGAATATGTATAAGTATATCCACGAATATGTATACGTATCCACCTTCATGTAGTGAAGTAGTTATAGAAGGTCATTTCGTATAAATGTCATGTGGATGTGTATTGCTCAATATTTTTTGGATGTTATGCTTTCAAACTTGCTACAGACGTCTATAAATATATGACATCCTTTGACATCATTTATACAAAGGAAATTGTCCGCTAGTTAAATTAACGCAGTTAATGCAATATCAGTCTTCTTCAAATTCAATGCATCCTCCCTGTCTCCGTGACAACAGGACCTTGGAGGAGTAATCTAACGAAATTCTGTGATATAATTGGTTCAAACTAAAACTGATGTTGCCGAGTGATAGATTTTACGAGCAATTGTTTATTCTTAATTTCAATGTTTTCATTATCATTATTTTAGGTTATTACATTTGACTGTTCTGTACTGTAACGTATGAGACATGTCGCAGTGAGGATATTGCATTCTTTCATTGAAGTGAAAGGCCACGCATCTCATTTTTTTACTTTGCCTAAAATACAATGTTTTACTAAAATACATACACCTGTCGCTATGACTTCAATTGTATTTGGTCAGACACATGTTCGCCGATGTTATCTGGAATTAGCTTTCCTTCCTTCCTGTTTGAAGTGGACGATTTTGTTCTGAAATCTGAGTCAAATGACTGACGAGTTTCTAAGCGAACAGTTTCCCAGAATTGCTCATTTGATCAAATCGCATATTTCTCACAAGAATAAGATCTTCAATGCGGGATGACGCAAAAATGTCTGGATAAGATTAATTGTAACATTAAAGGAGTTATGTCAACCCTACTCTTTCAGTCGGATGCACTAATTCTGCAGACATGTTACTGCAAGAAGTCTGACATCTATCATTACACTTCATAACATTTTCGTTAGAAGAATGTTCTTAGGCGATAGACGAATAAAAAAAAAATAGGAAAATATAATGGCGATGAAATTGTCTGGTTTTGTAAAAAAAAGAAGAAGAAATAACAGAGTGAATGACTTTTTGCTTCGTTGATTTTATTTGCTGCTATGGTGATGTTTTAAGTGGTGATTCTGCAAAATTTCCCTAAAGGATTAAATTTATTTTCATGGACGCTCACATGATGGTAAATGCTTGACTTCTTCTTTACTTTGCATTGAAGATGTTACTTTGAGTGAAGTGTTAAATAGGGTTGTGAGAAATGTTGAACTGAAATAAAGTTTTTATGGTACGATTACATGAGCAAAGGTTGGCCATGAAGTTAAATGATTAAAACGAAAGAGTAATGAACCATCTTTCGATCAGACTCCTGCAAAAAAAAAAAAAAAAACTTCATGATGTTGGTAAAACGCGTATTGAGTAACATACATCTAAAAATAGGTATAGCCTAACATTTAACACATAGACGTTTAATGAAATGGCAATACCATTGCCAAACTTGCAAGATCAAAATGATGGAACGCGAAAAGCGAGCAATAGTTACGACGGCGTTTTTTGTACTGCAGAGTACTCAGTCACCGACCTACATACTGTTACATGGTCTGTTTACGATCGTGCTTGTTACAAATATTACGTCATATTCTGTCCAATTTGTCTCTTTGGAATTGTCGTTATTTCTAATTTGTAAGGCAAAACTTCCCCAAAATAATGTCATTTGTTATTCGATTACCTGGTGAGATGCCATGTAGTGCTTCTACAAACAGAGCCTCTGCAACTAACCTTTCTGCAATCATTAGGAAGATATGAGAGAAGTTAATGCTATGTAAACATATAAATACAATTAAAATTATATGTTACAATATTATTGAAAAGTTTAGAATTGGCCGTCGAATGCTTCTGGTTGTTTATTTTGATGAATCCCAAGCTAACGTAAGTGTCGTCATGGTTCCGTGTCAGAAGTTTTTCCCTGACAATTTTCTGACCACTTGCCTATTGTCTGAATGGTGACGTCATGTCGGGTATAGAGGTCAATTTCCTTCATCGGTAAATATCCCACACACACTCAACTAAAGGTGGAAATAATCCGAAAATTCGGCCCACCAGCAAAGGGAATGACTTGACATTTACGCTAACACTAATTCAAACTTCACAGCGTCAACCTTGCACTGCCTGTAGCTCGTAACCACCATGCATACGCTCCTGTCGTAAATACATGCTGTTGTGACAATCCAGGATCATTATAAAAGATTATATTGAAGGCCTGAAACGGGGAAATCAAAACAGTTAAATGAAATATTCTGGAAATGATTCGTTAGCATTCTTCTGGTGACCCCATTTTGTACTTGCATCTGTTTTTAGACCTATAACTTACATCTACACTGAAGTAAGTTGCAACTTTTTCGTTAACATGTGTAGAGGACTACATGTTGCCAAAGCATGTTGAATACAGAGTGTTCTGTATATACCTCTCTGGTTCTAACCATTTAACTTGAAACTAACTGTACCGCCTATAGACTCGGGACTAAGAGGCACTAGGTGTGAACAAGTTCTCGGGGCAAGTTTTGTTCTTATGGCTTAATATCAACCAGGAAATGGGTAATACAATCCAATTAGTGGATATAAGTTAATTAGAACAAGGTAAATACTAATAGGTAAGGTTTTTCATTTTTCTTTGTTTTATGAATGATCGTCATTCTCCATATGAGATACCAAAACAGGAATGGCCCAATGAGCAATGGCGTGAACGGTATTAATGATATTACAGTTTTCACTTTGTAAGCAATATCTTTAGTTGGATAAAAAAATGAAATATGTGCCCCTTGCATAGAAGGCTAGAAGCACTTTAAAATTAACTCGGTTTTGAAAAACCCGTAATGTTCATTAAATACTGTTAGGCCTATTTGAAGGAGCCACTTGATACTTCCAGCTTGGAATAAACTCCAAGCTCAACTTATCATGTGGCTCCTTCAAATAACGTATGGGACATAAAACTTGAAAGAACAAAGAATATGTATGACATTTGTAGTTGCTGCACATTCCTTTGAACAGTGTGTTAAAGTCCTTTACATAAGGACTTGAGCCTACCGTGCCGCATATTTATAGAGGCATAGCCCTATTCACAAAAAAATCCAGAAACTTAAATGATATTATGTCACATTTGATCTTTATCACTAGCATTTGACTAATATTACTGCAGCAGTCTTTATTTCAGCCAAATTTCCGTAAAATGTCAACGTTTGTTAACGTCCATTGTCGACTTTTAGAGTGTTGGCAAAGATATTCAGAGATATGTAAGAGGAAACAGAGTCTATAAATAAATGGATATATCCAATGTTATAAAAATATGCCAACACAATATATGTTCGGAAAACAATATAACCATATTAAAGATGTAATAATAATGTTAGGCATCGTGAAATCAATGTTCAAATGTAATTTTAGACAGAGGAATACTGACAACTTGAGTGGTGAACATTTGTTATTATGAGAAATGAAGCTATGTATGTCAGACCTTCTCAAACTCTTTTCCACATGCATCAGTAAAAATGCAACCAAACAATGATTTTATTTCAAAATGGAATTTTATCAATTTTAACAATTTATTCCCAGGTAATATTTCAAGATAGGGCCAATATAGATGAATCCATATGAGGCTTATGTGACTTTGCACCCACGAACCGTAAGGGGCCATATGGGCCAATCCAGACAACCATATGACCCATATGGGATAGATATGGTGTGCATATGGACAATTGCCCACGTGAAACCCAAAAGTACCCCATATGGGTCATTATGGGTTACCTGAGCTGACCTATATGGGCCCCTTACAAATCTTGGGTGCAAAGTCATGTGAATCCCATTTGTTCGTCGATATGAGGTACATAAGGAACCCAAGTTGCCATGTTTCCTGAGATATAATCGTTTTATTGTATTAAACGCCCTTAGATTTAATTAAGGAATAATTGAACGTATCTTGGAAGACGTGAGAGGGAAAACGCAGCATTGGCGATGTGAGTGCATCTTTCCTGGGCGAGGCTCAAGTTGTGCCCATCATCACTTACAAAATAGCTAAAAACTGTGGAAAGACGACCTAAGAGGAGCGCCACCATTAGTTGGCGCGAACCAGAATTTTTTGTATAAAGTCGAGAATCACCTTCACTTTTGCTGCACCACATCAAAACAGTTGGGGCGTTTCTCTACAGACACTACAAAACTGGAATGGAAAGGTGGGTAAAGCCGAATTTATGTTAACCATTTTGAAGTGTGTTTTCAGATACTGCTAAAATAACCAATGCGAATAATTGATAATATTTGCAAAAGGTTGATTTGTTCTCATAAAATACTGCAGGGCATTTAAGAAAGGACATAACCTTTATGATCACAAAATGAATGAAAATGACTGAAAACAAGGCACTTCATACTTTTGAGATTTTGCGTCCTGCAGAGTAATGCTGCTATTACCAACATTGTGTTTTTCGTTGTGCTTATATTTGCTATTTAATTACGTACCTGTGGAGTAAATGGACCATTCCTTATGGTATTGGTGGCAATGTGCATGAGATACGAGGGATGCATGGTATCTTGCATATAATTTAAATGGTATGTGGTGAACAATGCAATCACATAGTGGACATTATGCACGCTATTCAATCACATGTTTTGTTGTTTGTTTAGAGTATTGTGTGATGCTATAGCAGATGGTGGTTGGTCACTGATGGGTTTTTGTGAACAGCAGAAAGTCACTTCTGCTAAACACACTGTGAAGGTCAGGCCAACTGGAACCTATACAGGTACCGTTAGGCGCAAATTGGCGATAGGTGTGGCAATTTACAAGTCACAACAAAACCTATATGTGCCACCAGGACATACAGAGGCAGCATTGGTTCTATAAATTCATCAATATAAGTGTGAGTTATTTTGTTTTATTGGGGATAAATTTAGGATTGTCTTACTTAATTGGGCCAGTTTTACATGCTGAAATGACATTTTAATACTAACAGGTAACATGTGATGTAGAGTAATCCGTTGGTTAGGTTATGGCGTGGGAGCAACCATTGCGTACTTGTCACTTTTTCGGGCAGATTGACGTATGTAGCAGAATAATGTAATTGCTAATGTAAGTCCCTGGGGATATGTTTAATTAGAGAGATTTTGTAGAAATTGTTGTTGTTGAAAGTGAAACATAATTGTGCATATTTAATTGCTTCAGATGGCTCATATGAGTGAGAGACTTAGTGACAAGTTCTTACTGTACTTATATTTGGAAGTAAGCCAAAGAGCCGTATGGAACCTTAGCCTATGTATTGTAGAGGAAATTACACCGTTTCAAAAGAGGGTCACTGAAATTTGTGTCCAACAGTAAGTTACCCGTCAAGGAAGAGATCTAGCTGTGTTAGAGTGGACGACTTTGATCCCCACAATGATTTCTTTAATAGAGCACTTAACGCTATCTCCATAAGTAAGTTTACCTATAATCACCAGTTAAGTCGTGTATCTGCTACACCTACATCGAGAAAAAAGTGGCAGAATAATTTAATTACTTTTACAGACAAGGAATGGCGTAAGATTTTCACCAGGCCAGTTAATACAGTGTCTGAAGTCAAGCTTCAATATTTCCAATTCAAATTCTTACACAGATTAGTTGCCACAAACAAACTTTTAACATCTATGGGAAAATGTGAGTCTGATCTCTGCTCCTTTTGCCTTATCGAAACACAAAGCTTGGAACATGCTTGCTTTAAGCACAGAACGATACAACAATCTTAGAATTGAAAGACATACGAACCGTAAAGTAAATTACACTGAATTACAGTCTGCCTTTACTGTTTGTCCAGATTTATTCTGCTAGAATGTTTAATTACTCGTTTGTTGACAGTAGACTTGTTTCTCTTAATGCATTTTGACATTTCTGCAAACAGTATTCCTATACCTGACTTCACTGCTTCTATCACCATAATCACAGTGATATGTGTACTGCATATACTCTTTACATCATTGAATGTCTCATTCAGAATTATTGAATAATTTAAGCTTAAAAAGTCTACCATGTTTGTAAATATTGTATATATGGCAAAAATACTATTTGCAATTTCAACTACTGTTGAACACCGATTTATGAAATATACGGAGGAAAAAAAAAAGAAAGTTATCCCTCAAGAGTGCCAGACCATTCTAATCTGGAAGAGAACATTTTTCGAAGAATTATTTTCAGTTTCATGTCAAGCTAAAATTTATAAAGCACAGAACATTCATCGGAAAGAATTACTTATTTTTCTTTGAACAGCTGAAACAGAAGACACTATTTCTTGGAATTATTTTTTTATTTCACCTTTATTGATATTGTTTCGCAATTTCATTTCTACGTGTTTATTTTATATATTTGCAAATTCAAGTAATATTAATTAAAAGCATTGTTTGATTATTGACATAGTGTTTGTTTTCTGTATGTTAAACTCCAATCTAACCCTAACAGGCACTGGTATATTTAAAGACCAAGTGACATGCATCTAGAAAAGAGATGGTTTCATTTAAGAGTTGGCAAAGTGAAACCTTGAAAGGCAATTCGTTGGAATTGTGTGTCTATTAATCACCTGTTTTTTTTTTGTTTTTTTTTTGAGGTGTGGTGTTTCAAAGTGTGAAAGGCAAAACAGATGACGAGTGTTGCACAGTGTCAGTATGTTTCTTTTGGTAGGCCTGTATAACTTCTCCTAATTAACTTAGGTGGGTTTTATATTGGTAAGTGATATTCACAGGGAAAAAATCATTGCTTCCAAAATAATACCCTTTGGCCATATATCCTTAAAGTCAAGGTAGTAATCAAAGGTTACCAAAAGACGTGTCATTTCAATTCCGCCTCCCACGTCACGACATAAATGTGCGTAGTAGGTTTATATATATTAATGAAATTGCAAACCAGAAATTTGTTTGTAAAATGGTCAATGTTTGATGGATTTTCATAAAAGATTGCGGCTATATATTTTGAAAGGTTTTAATGATTATTATGGTCAGTACCGTACTCCATTATGTGTTTTTCAAGTCACATGTCGTTCTTCAGGGGCTCATTGAGTTGACATCAATAAAGGTTGTGGCGATTTTGAAGGATATAAACACGTGACAATACTTACAATTAGCATAAGTAGGCAAGTTTCACGTCCAATAGTTACGAAAACTCTCAAAATTTTCGAATTTTTGACCGGTACTTGCACTGGTTGTGTTCATGTCAATGTAGTACTAGTATGAAGTTTGTCTTGTCACGAATTTTCATAAACCAAATTAAATCGTTAATTTCTCACTCATTAATGTTCCATTGCATGTGAAACATTTAGATCTTTTTAGTTTGTATGTGAAAGGAACTTGACGGGTTGAAAAAAAATTAGTGAATTTCGCGAATAAACTCAGTGAGCCTCTTTAAAGAAGATAAGAAATAATCCTCCTTGCTTTTCGAAAGTTCTTATTCTCCTCGATAAGTCTTATCTTCTCCCCGATGTTGTCTGACCGTGACATAATTATTTTGTCTGGTCTTACAATACTCGTGAAATATCAGTTTTTGGGGGTCTATGATCAATCTTGATGGCCCCTTTTAAAGACTTGACTTTTCATTGGATATCTTTCTTATACATTTGTCCGTCAAAATGCTGATAAGATTACTTTTACGTTTTGTGTACCTTCAGGTTTTATCAAGTTGCATTTTTTTTTATTAGAAAATAGTTTTCTTTAGTTGATTAATATCGTTTACCTGAAAAAGAAAACAAAGCATTTCAGATCGATTGCTCAAATAACATCTCTGCTTGGTACACCAAGCGCATCTAATACGTCACACCAAATTGTGTATCAAAAACTAATAAGAAAATAAAAGGAAGAATAAATGGAGTTATAGATGCGTTGTTTACCTATGCATGCCCGTTAAGCACAATACAACAAGAAATAAATGCTGTAAAATAAAATAGCATAGTGTCCTTCAGAAGAATACAAAGGCAAGGAACAAACAAGAAAAACATTGAAGGAACCGCAGATACGTTTATTACTAAGTTCAATTAATATTTATTTCAAAATGGTAGATTCCATGGGACATTTGTGACGTCACATAGGCACAACTATCCTTGTATTTCGTTGCAATTTTGTCTTAAAAGAAACATTGTGATGTGACCTTGCAATAATTTGCCGCAGTTTGGGCCACCGGTGAAATAGAAATATTTCTTGACAAGATCAGTTTTTCTTCAAACGGCAATATCTCAGTGAGTTAGAAACAAAATATTGACATTGGATTTAAAATGTCTGTGGTGAAAAAAAAAATATTTTCTTTCACTGAAGAACCCCTTTTGTTGTTAGCAGAATTTTCATTTAAACTGCATGATGCATAATTTTAATCAAGATCATGTTTACTCTTGCATTGTGGGTCGTCTTTTAGTCGCCGGGTTGCATCAGGCGTCTTGGAGAATATTTGAACTTTCGTAGGTCAAGTCTCTTCTACGACAAACTGAGTTGATGGAACACATCTTGCACAATCAGCGACTCGATGTACATCTGACGTCACATATGTGGGCTCAGAACGACAGCGTCAGTGCGTCATGAGGGGGTGCAATCTATTATGTACAGCTCAGGCTAGTTTGGTTTACCTATTGTCATAGTAACCATTCGGGGCAACAGCTTTATATCAAGCTTACAAACAGAAGTTCGTAACATAAAATCGTACATTTTGCTAAAAGGGAAACAATAAGATGATCATTAAGGGATGTACAGGCCTAATCAATACCCACCTGTCCTACACTGGGGCAACCATCTCTCCCTTTTCCTCACAATTTGAAGAAACTATGTTGAAGCACTGGTGGTAATATGAGCCAATAATATGATGTTGACTCATTTGATAGAGCATTCATGAATGGGAGGCCATGGTCCGTGTGACCTCCGTTCCTCCATCAGCAGCCCCGTATACAGGGGGGGGGGGGGTTCAGGGGGTCGGAAGAACCCCCAAATCTGGAGTTCCGCTCAGCCTATGATAAAACATTAGCAAAATATATATATAATGAGTTTGTTAGTCATAATGGTAAATGTTCCACTTGCGGTAAAATACGAGTTTAATGAGAATATATGTATATAAAGGTACTGCTCGTCTCAATGTGACAAGTGCGCATACGCAAAGCAGCAATGCGTACGCTAGACCGTTATGTGTTCTTTGTTTATCGTGGGAACTTTTACATTTACGTGAAGAATCGGCGCCATAACGTTGCCCGTCGTTGCCTATGTACAAAATAATCTTGAGTGTCGAGGAAATGAGGGGACCACTGGGAAATAGGTTTACAGAATCTCTGACTCTATTGCATGAGGAAATGAATGTCAGGTTTCGAAATCGCAGACTTACTCAAGGGTTAAAGAACAGAAAAATGGTGCACCGTATTGCATTTACAAAAGAAATCACAGGCGGGATGTTTGTTGGGCGGCAGAAATGCTGAACAGTGCCGTAAAGGATTCACAACATGTACAAACTAATTCTGTTGGTTTATAAAACGTTGGCGTTTTATTTGTCCGGTGTATGCTATATGCACAGGTCAGCATAGTTCGCTTCCAGAATTGGTTCCAAACAAACGGTAATATTATGTCAATGTGGTGTGAAGCTGGCGTTAATACGTCATGGATCGAAAATGGTAGACTAAAATGGTGACTTGTTTACTGGTTCAACAATCAGAGCGGAGAGGTGAAATAGAAGATACATCAGGATACCCCAAATTACTCTGTGTGCCAACCTGCTTACCACCAAGGGCATTTGTTTTGTTCACCGCTGACAGATTTAATTGACTCACATCGTCTGCTACGTCGTAAATTACCGATCGGAAAATTTCCTCCACAGCTGTGACATTTTCAGTCGCTGTTTTTGAAAATGAGTTTTCGACTTTCTTTTTGCCTTTGGTCATCTATCAGTCGGCCATTTTGATTTTGCTTAACCTGCTGGAAACAGGTACACGTTCTAAAACTTGGCAAAACTGGGGAACATTGATAAATCTTACAATATATTATAGATTTATATAACGGTTTGTCATTTGCATATGACAAAAGATGTATGCTTTATTCTTATACACCAGTCTACTGTGGTTCGAAAGAGGTAACTAGCCTTTTTGATTTGTGAGTGTGGTCCTAATTTGACTTTCGGCGACAAACTTATCGTATCTAAGGCTCAAAGCTTTGTTTTACGTACTTTTTGTTAGGGTTAAGCAAAGTCAAGATTACTTGGATATGTCCTAGGAATTGAATGAGTGCTTTAAGCCGAACTCCCTTATAAACTGAAATTCTCATCACAGTGGCGAAAATGTAGTAAGATTAGCATAAATAGAGGGATGTACATCCAGCAACTTCGTTTCTATTTTCTGTGTCGAAAATCCACGATAATCTGCACCACAGCATATACTCATCATAACACGGATACATCGGCAGATCTCACCCCACACAGAGATAAAAGGGAGGGGAGGGGGTAAACACATCCTTATGAACTTCTGCAACTATACCTTTAATAAATTGATAAAATAATTCAAAAAGAAACTATTATTGCGGTGGACATTTATTCATAAACACTTTGCTTTAGTTAAAATCCTTCCAAGCAAATAACTAAACCAAGCCATCACTGAAAGACCTCCTGCACGCTTTTGTCATGACCTTTGACATAGCACCAACTGGTTATGAATATGCATATCTATAATAAAGCATGCGTATCATCACAGTTCCCTTGTTCCGATTCTGAAACGGAAGTATATTACACGTAAAGATATTTCACGTAACGCACACAAACACCATATATAATGAACAAATCTCGCCAATTACTAAAGCCTTGTCAACGTTTTAAACATCCAGGCTTTACGGTGACTCTGTAAATGCAACAATGTGAATGTGAATGTTTTATCATTCCATACAAACTTAAACCTGACGAACCCAATTTCTGTAACAAAAAAAATATGTAGCTTACAAGATAGTGACGTACAAGATTGTCTGGCGGTAATACATAAACATACAAACTGCAATGGGTCCTATGGAAATGAAATACATTATAGATCTAAACAGGAAAGAGTTTTGTAGTTGAAACAATGCCCACAATTGAAACAACAGAAATAAGAAAACCAAAGAAATGAGAAAAAAGAAAAGAAAAAGAAAGTAGCTGCTCACATAGAAACGTTACACAGGTATTAAGATACACATGCAGGTTTCATGGTTGGTGAGCTACCATGAATAGTGATTTATATATTATAATTCTAAATAGTAGTAATAATCAAAAAGGATAAAGGCTTCACATTTTTCTCACTCAGTAGCGATGCTACAACACCACCTCTTCATAATATTATTTTTGTTGCAGAATAACAGCAAGTTGCATCTTCAGACAAGACAAGTGAAAATAATCTGCAAATGAGTTTCATTTTTAAAAGAGATTGGAATGACAACTGCTCACGTCACATTCGAAGGAAATTAAGAGATTTGAAAACTGTCACTTTGATAACATTCCCAGGAAGAAAAAAAGATTTACATCACCATCCTGGCAGATAAAGGTAAGTCGTATAAACAATAAAAACTGCTGACGGAGTTTGAGTGATATCAAGAAATTCATAGTTTGTTTTTAATCTGGAGAAATCTGCCCTGTTCCTACAATATCAACCTAGTCGCAAGATGGTTTCACAGTTACTTTTCTTCACTTCTTATTATTTTAGATGTAGATTCTCTGTCTCATTAGCATCTGCAAACAGTCTGATAGAATATAATATATATGGTGGAATAAATATTTAGCTAAACAATTTTCTCTTTATGAATTAAAATAATTCTGAAAGAAAATAAACACAACATAAATTCAAAAGGCATCTACTAGTTTCCCAAACATGCCAGAAATCTTATTGACTATAAAAGGCTTCTATGAGTTCAGTGATGACATTGGCTTTCGATATACCGTAGCATCTGTAAACACATTACTGAAAAGTGACCCACTTTTTACACTTATAACAAGGCATAACCTTAAAACCTTCTAGGCACCTTTGGAAATAAAATCTTGATTACAAGTTTTATTTACATAAACACCCTCAAAAACCAACACTAATGGCAAACAAATATACCACTAATAGAAATCTAATAGTAATCTATTAGATATGTGTGTTTAAAGAAAAAAATGGAGGAAAAGATTGGTAAACATTACTGACCTGATTAAAAACTTGACAATCAATTAAAAAAAACAGTTTCTTAAAATCTTACAAGAGTACATACCATTTTAGATTCTAGACTTGGACATAAATCAATATCTACCATGAGCACCATTTTAAAACTACACTCACCTACGATGCAACGTATATTTCATTTAGTATTTAAGTTGCACTTTTTAAACATTTCATGTTGTCATATTTCAATTGTAAAAGTTACCCTAACCTTGGTACATTCTTTTCAGTATACACATCTTGGATCACTGGATGTCATTCTTAATACAAAAAAAAAACCAAGAAACTGATCAAGCTTTTCTGAAAATGTTACTCTTGGAAGTGAACAGCTGCGGCAGGTTCGTGCCTCATCATGTGATCTGATGACCTGCTTCATTGCACGACTGACCTTGACCAAGTCAAGTGATCCACGATAGAAATAAAGGAAGCTACGCATACACACTCCTTGTACGTAATAGGGATGATGACACGTAACAATACAAACATGACCACAATCTTAAATTGATGGAGATGAGAAGCTATCAAAAACTGCCAAACATTATGACAAGATGATTTTCAGTTTCATGTGTCATTTAAAGAAAGTGATTGAAGCATCATCATCACAGAGTTGAATGCAACCTTTGACTACTACACGCATATTTTCATTTGTACAACTGAAGCAATCTCACAGTTTTCTTCCTTCACTGAAAAAAAAAAAAGCTTTCTTCCTTACATCAACTACTGTGCTATTCAACATTGTTCCTGTTACTGACTGAAAATTACTTCTGAGCGATGCCAAACCAAATGCATCCCATCATTAATCCAGCTGATTGTTCCAGATACCAAACTGTCCCATCTTGGAAATAAAAAGAAAAAACTTGTAAACTATCTACCTGTACATGTAGCAGGCAGCCCTAAATAATTCTGTACTTTAAAGGCAGACAAATGCATGAAACTAATACTGAAAAAGGTGATACCATCTTTTCTAATATAAACCTGTCAAATAAATATAATTCTAAACACTATGTATTGTAAAGACCACATCATCATCATTGCCAGAATAAAGCCTAGACAGCAAATAAGATGTTATCACAATTATGTCAATGTACTTTGGTGTGAGTGTAGTCACAACTATATCAGTGCAGTTATGTGAGTAGTTGCTAAGGTGTACACTCAAATTGTGACACTTGTGACCATCATATATCAATCCAGACACGTGCAAGTTGTTAAAACATTTTTCTTACAAAAAATACACAGTTTGCAACAATCACATTGATTACAACTATGTGCAAATTTAAAACAGTTCTTTTTGTTTAAGCTGTGCAAAATGTAACTGTTAGCTCCGCACCGATATCTGCAATCAGTCCTTATAGTTGATAATTGCAGAAGCTGTCACAACTAAGTCAATGCAACTATGTGCAAAACTGTCACAACTATATCAATGCAGCAATGTGCAAGCTGCCAACAACTATATCAATGCAACTATGAATAAACTGTTACAACTATATCAATGTAAAAATGTGCAAGCTGTTAAAATTATGATGGCTGCAGCTATGTCCAGGCTTTCACAACTACACCAATATAATGAAGTGTAAACTGTCACAACTATATCATCACAATTATGAACAAACTATCAGAAGTATAGTGATGATCCAGTCAAGTGGGACTAGAACTTTATCAAGAAGTGAAGTAACAGCTACATCCTTGATATTACATCAAGTTCTTGCTGGTCATATCTGCATTAATGATTATCCAGAATTTAGTTCACAGTCAGGGACAAGCACTGAACTGACAATAGTAATATTATTTCATTCTTTACTTATCAAATCAGTGCATCTACAGCCAGCTGACCAGCTGACATTAAAACTCCAGCCACTGTTTTGCACTGAGAGGTCAGTTAACTTGACTTCAGCACTACGAGCATTGGTTCATGCATACTGACACACACATTTAAAACAGTGCACATACACACACTAATGATACTGCATGATACCACAAAGATACAGCACATATCACATTATACTTAGCCTGGTTGTGGATCAAAGAGGTATTTCTGTCATCACTATGAATCCAAATTTAGATTGTCCCGTGTCCGGGGTGAGTAAGCAGTGTTGATGACATATAACTGAAATTGCTGCATCTGTCACACTGTGTACAAAATAAATGCTATAAGACATATACTTTTTACTTACAAGTTTCAATGTATTAAATATATTTTTTCTATTTAAAATATTCCAAACTATGTACACACTCCCCTCTCTAATGAACTGATTATGAATCCAGTAATGCCTTGTTTCTCTCTTCAAGCTTTCGATGATAAAACTCTAAAAAAAAAAAGGCGTGTTTATAAATCTGGCATCTTATGCGTAATTATCTCATACTTATCATTCCTGATAAATAAAAAAGGAAAACAATAATCCACCTTAAACTAAAAAACTGAACTGGATTAAAATATTTACCATAAAATAGGTATCAATCACTTTCAATAAACCCTTCCTTACTTCAAGTAATATTTTATTAGCCCTCATAACCTCTGAACCCTCACTGATACAATTTGGTTAGAAAGATAAGTATCATGTGAATGACTTAACATTGTGTTCTGTGTAGAGCTTCATCCAGCAAAGGTGTGCATAAGCATTCCGGAAAGATGGTGACCAGAATACAGCCAAAAGTTTGTCAACATAGTTTATACTGATATTCCCATTAAAGTCTGTAATTTATCATTTTCGGTTGATCGTGTTGATTTCTTGGCTGGAATGTCTACTGTCAAGGTAGTTTGCATGTGCACAACCTTAACACACTGATGCCCATTTGGAGGGAGGCTACACTCCACAGTATGTAAAATAAAACCTATCCTCCTTAGGAAATCATACTTAACAAATTATTTGGCCAAAGGCAAAATGATGTAAATCAAGAATGAATATTCAACAGTTTTCACTCGTCATTGTATACAAATCAACTTCAGTGGACAAACCAACTGATATTTCATCTAATGAGTCCTAATTTAAGTCTTAACTAAATTTATCCAATACAATGACACTGGTGACTTTCAGCAGTCTGATGTTTATGAAGTCAAGCCAGACAGGTTATATGACAAACATTGAACAAAGTAATACCAGTTTTATTTTGATTTTTACTTGAGACAAAACACATTTAGTAGACTTCATCGGAGTGGAGGCACCCTTTACTAAGTGCGTCAGTCTTAGAAATGTCAGCCGTCAACACATAACATTCATGCAAATTTGTGCAGAGAGCATGTGCAAAATATAAAAGATTTAATGCTTAAAGCAAGAAAGTAAACATAGAAAACAGTCTTGCGTATTTGTCTATACATGTACAAACTTGGTTTCAACTTTGACAAGAAAAGATATCCCTCAGCTCAGAGCTCTGAAAATTCCATCTGCAATTCATCGTCCAGTCTTGAGGTCTCTCTGGTTAGGAGCTCTACACGGTCGTGTTCCTCGAGGCCAGCAGAAGTGACAGGCCGGGTCTGATTGCCACTGCGGATGGGTGCAGCACCGACGTGGGTGGGGATAGCAAGATTACTGGGGTAGGCATAAGCTACAGGTGAAGCTATCATTCTGTCTTTCCGTGGGTACAGACTTCCCTGGGTGGCTGTATCTGGTACACATTGGGCATCATCGATGTCTGTAGGCTGACAAAGTGGATTAAAACCGTTGCTTCTGATTAACCTGACCATCTACTTAAATCTAGGTTAACCAAGGAGGAGTTATATATAGACTTTCACTAGAACTATGTATGTATGCCCTATAGAAGCAAAACATGAAATATCAAGAACTGTGGCAAACATCCAAAAACTATAACTAGTGGTTTCTTTGCTTAAAAGGCCACCCACTCAAAAACTGCTTAAGAACACTTCCTTTCATAAGCAGTATACTCTCTCGCACTTCATGCTTCGAATACAGGTGGATATGAATAGTAATCACGTACCATTGATATAAAGTACGTTTTGTGTGACGATGCACCGGACTTTAAGAGCAGATCCTCAAGAAAAGTGAAGGGGCCAACGCTCTCACTTTACTGCCACATGGCCCTTTAAATTTAATATTAACCGAGATGTACTGCATACAAGTACTGAACCTCTTTATTATAACAAGAACAGAGAAACTGGTGACCTTCATCATTGTCTCAAACAATGCTTAAGTCTGCTTGAGTCGGTATCATATCCCTGTTAACACAATGCACACAGCTGCAGTTTCCAATGTAATACCATTGTATTCAACATTCACAGAAAGTCTGATACATTTGACAATCTGACAGAGGGCTGTGGTCTCTCTTTCAATGAGTACTAGAACTGATAATCAATATAATATTATCAATATAATATAATCAATATAATATAATATAATCAATATAATATTTTATGTAACAAAATGGCATTACACATTTTTATATTTAACATGTTTGCATACCTTCTTTGGTTGCAGTCTCTCAAACCGTGTGCCATAGAAAGCAAACGATCCAGGATTTCCGATACCAGCAGGTTTGAAAGATTCACCTGTCAAGAGGGAGAGGGAAAATGATATAATAAAGAGGAAATGTTACCAAATCTCTTCATCTCTGTCCTATGTCATACAGAGTTAAGTCCTGTTGCCAAGTGGACACCAATACATCACAAAGTATTCCCTCTCTTCCAAATAAGAGCAGGCACCCGGGTGGTGCAATCTTTCTGGACACAAAAAACTACCAACACAGAACATATAGCAGACACATGCTCATCAATCTTTAATCTGAGCGCTGCAGGTAAACACTGATAACCTTTGACCAAACAATGTCATATGTTCAAAGCTAGGGAGGGACAAACATACACACTAAAAAATATGCTCTGTGAGATGTCAACACAAAAAATTCAACATTAACAGACTTTTCTGTCTACTGGAGGACTCACTGAGAGTGTCATTTGCAGATTATTTTTACCACAAATCTGTTGAAAGGATACATGCTTACACCCAATCTGAGAGACAAAAGTGCAAAATGTTGTGTAAGATGTATGTCAGAGCCAGCTAGTATCCTTTCAAAAGTCTTCTTTAAAAACAGGATAATAACTGTGTCATGAGGGTTCAAGTGGCCTCTTTTTTTTTGTGTGTTCCTGCAGACAGATCAAGGCTATCTGAGGTAGTCCAATGCCATGGACGTCTGGACAAATTACAGGTAACATTAGCCAACATCCTTGAGGAAGTAGCTCGGTTTGATGTAAGGATGTATTAATGTTAATCATCGTCCGAGTAAACCTCTCTTGTATCCTGTTTGAGACTCTAGGATGAAATCAGATCTGCCAGATGCTCCAACACAGGGATGGATGGTCAATTTGATCATAGTCCTTCCTGTCACCTGGGATAATCTGTCCCCAAACAAGCAGGGTTGATCTGACAAACAGTATCGGGTAGAAATACAAAGCATACATTCTCTCACTGTCCATTAAACAGATCTTCTCAATCAAGATTATAACATCAATTTTCAGAGTGTTTTTATTGATGTCTTACAGTATCAGTATGTTTATCGAAGCTTCTGTAAGAATGTATGAACATGTGTACTTTAAATTTAGTTCAATTGATTAGTCCGGTTTTTAAGGTAAAAACAGTGAAACAGGAAACTCACTTTGCAGAGCACAGTCCCACTGTCTTGTCTTATCTAAAGCTTCTATAATGTTTTCTATTTCAAGCATGTCTTTGTCAATGTCTGAAGATACCCCCTGCGGTGGCCAACCTGTCAAGGTTGAAGTGAGACATGAAATATGAAAATGTACAGTATGAAACAGAACAGCATTCATGAAAATGTTGAACTAAAGGAGTAAGAAAAAAAGGCTCTTTCTGGTTAAAATACATCTTCTGCCTATAACTTTGAAACCACTTAAGATATTTAGATAAAAAAAAAAATCAGATTAACCATGGCATGGCATGGCATGGCATGTCCTGACTAATGAGTAGTTCATGTTCCACTGGATATGGAAGTGTAAATTGAGATTGCATGTCATTAATGTAAGGCAATTCTTACTGCCATTGGCAGTAATAGTGTATGTATGTTTAGGGAGGATGGGTGGGGTCATCTTCTCAAGGATCCTTCTCTTCAGTTTCATCAGTTGAGGTATCCTAAACTCATTTCATGTTTTGTTTAAAGGGGAAAGCAAGAGAGAAGGGATAAAAATCATCACCTCCACCTGTCTTCAATTCTGATATAGTTTACTGGCCCTTGTAATATGTGATTATTTTACTACAACACTTGCTTCCTGGACACTTGCTTCATTTATTCATCTGAAGATATACAAACTCAGTCACGTGAGATGAAGAGGCTGAATATCATGCCACCGATAAGAAAAAAAAATGCACAATTCTATCTTTATCTGAGGTAGGTTTATCTTTGCTCTGAGAGTTTTGTTTATAACCCTGACTGGTCCTTGATTCAATAGCAATATTGACTTTAGTCCATATTCAAATTTCAACAATCAAGAAGAGGCAGCACACTGGAATACTAACCTGTCTGTGGTCTAGATTCATTGAACAGTGGCCTCTTGAGTGGTGGTTCTCTAAAGGAGTTATTGGCAGGAAATGTCCTCCACTGGTTCGTCTGAATGACAGATGAGACGACCCCACTGCTGCCACCATAGTTGCTAAAGCTGGTACAAGTCCTTGAGTTATTACTGCCGGTCATAACCACTGAAGGTGGCTGTGGGCAGTAAGGTTCTTTGAATTTATGTTCCTTACATGTTTGATTCCTGACATCTGCAACCACTAATGCAGGTCCCTTGTTCAAAGTTTTGCTGGCATCACATTCAGCAGGAGGCATGCTCCAGTTCGCTTGGTAGGAGCCACAATTAGTCCCACCAGTAACACCATAGTAATTAGAACTCACTGGAATTGTTGATGGAACCTGCCTAAATTGTTTATCCCCTCCTGGTACACAATTACTGTTCAGAGAGTAAGGGACTGTGTATGCAGGAGCCACACGACCAACATCAGTCTTTACAAATGGTGGCGGCATCTGTGGCATATTCATTGATGGTATTGGGTACCTATTTTCACCTGCTGACTGAGGTGTTGTTTTGTGTTGTTGAGCTGTTGCTGCACTGACTGTAGGCTGCTGCGGTTGCTGCTTGGATGTTACACCCTCTTTGTTATTGTCTGTGTCATCTTGTTTCCCTGGTAACAGGTGTTTTTCATAAGGCAAAAGGTTTCTGAATGTAAAAGAAAAATGGAGGCCGCTTGAAAGACCTTGATGAATAAAATATGTATGTCTCAGCAGGGACAAATTTACGATTGATCTACACATTTCCTCTTTGCTATAAATCACACTCATCTTTTGCTAGTCCATTTGGTACAAAAATACTTTTTCAAAATTTCACAAAATCTTTTTCAAATGTCATTTTTGTTTCGTGCTCACATGCATTTCTGCTCAGTCCAGCAGTGTCTCAATGCACTTAACCGACCTAACAGCAGTGCAATCTGCTACACTATGAGCTGCTACCAAATGCTAGCATCAAACACTGTACAAATATTGCCATACCGATTCTTTTTATGTTGCCTGTGAGGGAAACATTCCACTTTGACATTACCTTTTGAAAAGTTTCTTCAAGAGAGATGCTTGGCATTTGTCTGTTGCAGATTTCTTGCTTAATTCTGATGTAATAGCTTGCCAGTCAGAAAATGTCATCTGTAACAAAACATATGTTTCAAAAACTTTCAATAAAATGAGGTTATGATTTCCGTGGACCTGAAGTTGTGAAAACAGTTTCATATTGTTCGAACCAATCATAGTTTCAGATCATATTTTGCCTTGCCATTTTTTTACTTCACTAGTCTTAAATTGAACACAAAGTCCAACAGACTTGACAAGCACTTTTAAGGTCTCTTGGACAAAACGAGAAAAACAATTCGGTAAAAGTGACAAAGTGAAGAGGAAACAGTAGCTCAACTCCAAACTTGGATAAGAGTCACAAAAGTTCCTTAAAATCAATCAACAATCAATCAACAATCTATCAAACAATCAGTTCAAGGATTGCAACAATCATTTCAATAATCTCCCATTTTTTAAGAGAAGTTGAAGAATAAGATGAAGCTTCGGGTAGATAATTCACATCATGTTACTTTTCTGTCATTATTTGTAGCAAGTTTTGATCCAGTAGTTTGACTGTTTAAACAATAATTATATTAGGATGCTATGTCATCACAGACAGTTGGATGGGAATAGGTTCACATGCACACACATCAAAAGACAGGCAGAAACATCATCTCCTGACAAATGATGGAAAGTGAGGGAGGTCTGCTGAGTGCTAGTCAAGGACATGTGAGCCTCCAAGACAACGACCATGATGAAGGTCTGACAATCAATCAAACCCTCGCAGGAGAAGAAAAACCATGACGACATTAAAGGAAATGGATGGGCCCCCACTCACTTATGAGGTGGTGAATGAATCATAACAAATATACCAGGCTGCCAAAGAGAAAGGATGCTATGCACATATCATGCTGCCAGGTTTAATTTGAGGTCTCTGCGCAAAGCTTGACAATATCAAAGGAAATATAAACAATCTTCTGTAACGATAACATCCTACAGAGGTGCCACATGCACTGCTCTTGTCAAAGTTATAAGAAAAAAGTACAATTACATGCTCCAGGTGCCAATTGACAATCAAGGGAATGTGACAATTCTCCTATGCCAACAGATAAGGGAGAAAATGTAATAGACTGTGGTACAATAACATACAGTACTTCAGGCACCAATGGGTAAGGGAATGAATAAAATAGACTGTGGTAACAATGAGATAATCCAGGTGCCAGTAGGAAAGGGTATGAATAATATACACAGCAGCACAATAAGGTGCTCTGGGTGCTAATAGGTAAGGGCGTGAATAAAATAGACAGCAGTACAATAAGGTGCCCTGGGTGCCAATAGGTAAGGGTGTGAATAAAATAGACAGCAGTACAATAAGGTGCCCTGGGTGCCAATAGGTAAGGGTGTGAATAAAATAGACAGCAGTACAATAAGGTGCCCTGGGTGCCAATAGGTAAGGGCGTGAATAAAATAGACAGCAGTACAATAAGGTGCCCTGGGTGCCAATAGGTAAGGGAATGAATGAGGTATCTCCTGACACATTGCAGGAAAATAACATAATCCCAAGACAATAATGTAGACTAGGGGGTGAATTTTACACATTGGTGTAATAATGTGCAGTACAATCACATAATTCAAGTGCCAATACATTAGGGAAAGAATGTGGACTCACAGGAAACATCAAATTATGAATTCACCTGAGAATGACAGACTGTCAAGTATATCAACACCTTCCAATGTAGGGGATCTGCTACATCTGTGGTTCTCAAACCTTTTTTTAGACTATTGCCCCTTTCACCATCTTAGGCTGTCCCAATGCCCCCTCCCCTATCCCACCCTACTCCTTCTCCTCATCCTAACATTCACAGTCAGATGCTCAAAAAAGAATTTTTTTCTCCGTCAATTTTTTCCATTCACAAGAACAACAAGCACAAAGCAAAAGGCTTAGTAATTGCTTGCCATATGGTTATATCATATAACAAACATGACTACCCATATGAAAAGTATAAGATCAGTTACAGTTTATTCTACTTGAAACATCATGTTAATAAGCTTTTGACCCAAACTGACCTTTCACATCCTTTTAAAACAATAGGTACAAAAATTGATAGAGATCATCTATTCAATATAAGCAATAAACATGTTAAGTATAAAATCCCTCGAAGTTACTGTTGTTGAGATACATACAAAGTATTCACAAGATTTCAACTTGTGGTGATGTTGAATGACCTTTGATCTCTGCCAAAAATGATATGACACAACTACTGAATATGAGCTAAGTATGAGATTTCTCAGTTTCTCTTCTTGCAATATAACTTTACATAATTTGGACCCTTTAACCGCTGGTGACTCCAAATGACCTTTGACCTTCACCAAAAACAATAAGGACTTTCTTATATGAACAATCGGCAAGCTAGGTATCAGATTCCCCACAGTTACACTTCTGGTGATAAAGTGTTTACGAAGTTTTTCACAGTGTGACTTCTGGTGACCTCAAATGACCTTTGACCTCCAGCAAAAACAAAAGGGATCATCCACTCAGTATGACCAAACCACACACCAAGTATGAGATCAGTTACTGTTACCAACCTTGGGATATTGTGTAAACAAGCAAAGCATCACATGCACATGCACATGCACATGCAGACACACACACAAAATTTGTTCCATTTTTCAGGGACCTTTTCCCCTTTTGCTGACGAGTATTTTACCATGGACCCCCTGCGGACCCCTTTGCCCTCACAAACCCCGAAATAAACTTCATGGACCCTCTAGGGGTCCACAGACCCCTGGATTTAGTAATATGGCTCTAATTTAAATATGTACCTATCTTTATTGTTAAATGCTTTTTTACTGATAGAAATGTAAAAGCAGTGTGGAAGTATGCAGATAAATTGGCTTTATCCCCTCTTTCATTAAACCAGTTTAAAAAACTAAGATGATATATTGTTTCACTTTGTGTCCTTAACTGCATCAGATATGGATTAGTTAAGTAATAAACCCCACTGAGAAGACACCTCTCAAAATCAACTGGTTGTGTAACTCTTCATTATTTTATGCCTTCCCCCTTGTCACGACCATAACAGCCCCCTTTCTCCCCACCCCCTCCTTTACTTAGAAATAATGAAACTAAGTCCAGTGCATGACCTTTCACCCTGAAGACTGAATTAAAAAACAATACACATAAGATGCAGAACTTTTTCACCCCTTTAAATACAGAATAAATCACTCCTATTCATCAACGACCACGACAGGCAGATATCATCAAAAGAAGTGAATGAGCGGACTGCATCTGAAACAAAAGAAGAAATGCAATTACCTCGTTGTAGCCTCCCCTTTCTTGCACGCTCATGAAGAGACGGAAGGCACTTAAAGATGACCCATTAAAGGACAACTTGCAATCAAACACCAGCTCTCTGCTCTTCATAAAGTGAGCCCATGCACCATTGAAAAGCCTCTCCTCTTGCAGCAAGACCTGTCAAAGTAAATTCATAAGTTTATAGGGAAAACTTCATTTCCATGTATCAATTAGTGAACACATTTTCATATTCCTGTTTAAATAAAAGCTGGCACCAATGTGTATATTTGAAATACTAAGAAAGCTTTGCACCTAACCTTGTTGGATCATAATTTTCACAATCCATTTTGAAAGTTTCATCAACACAGAGAGTTGGTAAATAAGTATCTTTCATTTTACGAGATACAAATAGATTTCTTTAATATGCAATTGAAAGACATTCCAGAGGGTTTTGCTTTAGTTCTTACTGATTAGTGTTGTTTCGATACAAAATTTTCAAAAAGGATATCAGAAGCATATTTCTCTCCAAGCAATAGTGCATGCCCTATGCTGCATAGTTCTATTCAAATGAAATTTCAAGTGAGTCCAACATTATCATGTTGAGAACATTGATCCAATAGATTTCTTACAGTGAGCAATGGCTACAATCATAATTACTTAAGATTAGCATTAATCTGAGATCAATAATTAATACAGTACTAACTTGAGGTTGGCAATTAATACCATATGACCAGATCTGCATGGAAGCAATTACATGAGAATGGTATTACAATGTAAAGGGGAAACTATCGCCACAACGAGATCAAGCTTACAATGCAATGTACATATATATGCATACAGAGATGGAGCCATCACCTGTGACAGATTGCTGGTGTCCTTCTTGGATTTGAACAGTTTCGTCCGACATTTAGAAACTCCATTTTGTCTTGGTGAACATTTCTAAATGTATTACGAAACAAGAAAGAAAATAGTTAACGCAGGATTGCAAATTGAAAGAAAAAAAATACACATAACTTTTTGGGAAATCTTCCTATAAATCCTAACTATTCATTATGTGGAACCAAAAAAAATTGACTAAACAACTAAAATGTGTGAAACATGAGAATTTTCAGCAAATATATACGAACATTAAACACATGGTATGAGTTACACAACACATAGAGAAACAAACAGAACACAAAAGAGTGCAAAATCAGAAAAATTATTTCATCTCAGGACAATGCACTTTGTTCTAGATGATCAACTTTCAGAATTAAAAGAGAAACAGGAACTGCAAAGGTTAAGGAATTATGCAAACCAACCAAGTACTATGTGGTGCCAAGTAATAATACTTTAAAGGACAACCTTAATTAATCTTTACAACAACTTACCTTCTTCTTCTTGTCATATGTCTGTTTGGATATTTCAAGTCCCTCCTTAAATGTCTTTGGGGTTTTGGAGTGTTTCTTAGAGTCCTTTGGTTCACATGTTCGTTTTTGTCCTGTGGGAGAGGATTATTTATTTGAGGGGAAAAGTTATCCCTTTAGAGGATGTGATGCTGACAAAGGATAATGGACTTCAATGCATATAGAAAACATAGTGTTCAAACTAAACAAAAACACTTAATTACAGTTACACTGTCGTTCTGAGGCTACTGATAACACAAACTAACACAGAAAAACTGGAAAAACTGTAAACAAAAGAGTACTGTTGAGCTCCAGGTATACAGTCTGGCCTCAGATTGTTACATTTGCTACCTGAAGTAATGTATCAAAATCTTCTGAAAATAATCAGCTTAATCCATACTAGGACACCTGAATGGTTCCATTTAGTAGCTTCACCCCAACTTGACAAGAAAAATGATCACATCTTACAAAAAAAAATACAACCCTGTGACTTAATTTCCAAAATTTACTCTAGTTACATTCATTGCGACAGTGTGAGATAAACTGAGATGACTTAACAGGATAAAGGACTTATGAAATGGTAAAGAGCTGGGGGGAGGGGTGGAGATGGTAAGGAGGGAGAGATGGCAGAGGAGGACGTATTTGGATTTTGGAAGAATAGGTAGGTGAGTGACAGGACATTTTCTTAAATTTAACTTCACACCCCATATTTTCAAAAAATTTAAGTTGCTTGATGATGTGATATGGAAGATGTTTGGATGCAGGGATCGACCTTTCCCACTGATTTCACTTTAATCATCGTTTAGATTGACTTCATGCAGATAAAAGCAACACATGGGGTGAAAGAGACATGTCTGCCCAGCACTGTTTTAAGTGTCATTCATCCAAAGTCCTTTCTTATAAGTCTGGGCACCTAGAGGATTCATCCCCAGCCACCGATTGGCCAAGAGGATCAAAAGGCTTTCCCACGGGCTAAAAATGTAATGGTGCTTATCCTAGACCATGATATATCCTACTATTTCACAATCATTTCATGCACTTTACAATTACAGAAATATACGGTACAGTATTGAACCTGTCTACCATTACAAAATCTTGACAGTGGAGACAAAAAGTATTGAAAATCATCCAGGTGGGAATTGTCAGCAAAGAGTTGTATACTCACTGGTTGCTAAACTAGTAAGTCTGACTTGATTTTTTAGTGGTTTTCTCTTGACTTCTTTCTTAACTTTCTGGGTTTTAGGAATGTAAAAACACTTTTCGATTCTCTTCTCATTTGACAGCTTTCGGAAACTCTCGGCTTCCTTGACAGCAAAGTCAAAGCTCTTCTGGTAGGCTTTGCTTCTTAAAAGATTCTCTGCACGAGACTGACTTTTCCTCTTCCTGCCGTTCTTATTCTGAAATGCAGCAATAAATTTACAAAATAAGCATAGAAGAGCACATTGAAAATCATTATTTGATTATTTGCTAAAGGAACTTCCATTGTTGCACCAATAGAGACAACGCCATTTGAACTGCAACTGGAAAACATCGCTGATATGGTGTGGAGCACATAATGATTAATGGATGTGACTTTTAATGGGATTAGAGCAGAGGGGAGGGGGGGGCAAGAGAAGCATCTAGCAAGAGCAAAACCTTAGTCACCTTGCCATCTAGAGCCTTGTATGGGGGGGGGGGGAAGCTATCAACACATGTGTCTTACAACCTATGTAGCAGAGATGCTGACATACATACTACCCTAATAACACAAACAAAATGTTGTAAAATGTTACCAGCTGTAAAAAAAAGTCCAAAGTATGGACTTCAAGACTGGGGCAAAAAAAAAAAAATCAAAATGTACAAAACTGCCTTGCACTTCCCCTGTTCCTAAACCTGGTGGCAAAAGTGGCAGTGGAGATGAAGCATCTGAGCTTGCAGCTGTGTCCACAAATGTAACGATGAAATGAATTTGAACCTGTGTCCCGTTAGCTTAAATAACCTCTCATGAACATGTGACTGCTTCTTTCACATTAGCTTGTAGTTAAAAGGTGTCTTAAATTTCTGTGATGTACTGTAGCAATTAAGTCGCCCAATGATTCACATACACCATCAATAACATGATTACTGTCAATGCAACATTAATCTGAATCAATTACATATTCTCAGCAAACACCTTCATGGTCATAGGTTTTTCTTTCTCAGAACACAACAACCAAAACAATTTAGCAACACATTTTAATAATTCTAATTTTAACTTAAAATTTAAAAAAAGGATGTTGACAGTCACCTTCTTGAATTACACTAATACATCTTCTCTCTTAAAATGAAGCTGTAACTAAAATAAATGGAACCAAACCTACCTTGGCATCCTGAGGAAACTGAGGCTTGCGGCCATTGCCATAGGGATCAACATACAGTGGTGAAAGCCACTGGTGTGTACGACGCTTGCCTAGAAACTCAACATGATAATATTCAGCGAGACCCTCTTTCCAGAAAGATTCCTTAGTATCTGGGTCAAGACTTATAATTGCTGGCCACCTGTTGGTACAAAGATTGGATACCTGGTGCAATTTCACAGAGCCATACAAAGGAAATTCCAATTAGCACCATGTTTCAAAAACTTTCAACTTCAAGAGTAAATGAATTCAAAAGAAACTTGATTACCAGCAGTTGGGACATGACAGTTACATCCTGTTTATTATATAACACAAACCACTCAATCTAACGTCAAAATGACGATGAGATATTCAAAAAGATCCACAAGATAAAAACATCAACCACATTTATATCAAAAGACAGTAATACTGGTAAAGATGACAAATATGGTGACAGCAACTACTAACATTGTAAGACATAAAATTAAAACACATAGCTGTAGCCTATTTAGCTAGAATTTTTGTTTTTATGATCTAGAACAGGGGTTGCTAACCTGCAGCCCATAGGCCAAATGAGGCCCACATGAGGTATCATGCAACCCTCACCTCCCATTGAACAGAAATAAAGAGTAATTAGTGTAAGAAAATAAACAAATGAAAGGAGGAAAAGTAATAAATGATATTATCATTATCCACATAAATGCTTGTGGTAACTAAAATGTTGTTGTCAAACCATACACCTTACTTAGGTGCATTTACAATACACGAACATGGCATACAACAAAATAGTGTTAATCATTGTTAAATCATTCAGGCTTGTCAATAAATGTCTACAAAAGTTTTATCTCCTCAAACCATTATGCATTTATAAGATGTAGTTGCAGAAGATGCTGATTTAAATTTTTGAAAGTTTGATAGAACAAATTATTCTTGAGCAACAAATTCTATCTTTGAGGAACTTATTTCTTGAAGATAATGCCACTGTTCTTCCATATTTTGAACAATCTATCATTCTCTGTCCACAAATATAAAAACTGATTTCTTTTTCTGTATGACAAATGCATGCCTCATTTTCCCTTCAAAAGTACCTAAATGCCACTAATTTAAAGCGTATCATCTTCTCCCAAAACACTGAATCTTTTTCAGTATGAGTGCTTGCAACAAGCTCCTTTTGCTTTAGCATTTGCTTCAAAACATTGATATAGGTCCTGAGGTGCTATATTAGATAGTGATCAACTACTGAACTCCCAAGTTTCATCCTCTTGAAGTAAATGTGGTGCCTTTGATTCCTCCACTCACACGTCATGGCTCTTGCTACAAAATTTCAATCAAGCTGCAGAACAAGCACCAGTTGTATGAACCAGTCTGTATGAACCAGTCTGCCAGTTATTTGTATCCTACCCACTCTCCTACCCACCTCCATACTGAGGCTAAGTTTTCTAGTCACACTTGGGAAACATTTATTCTATTGCACACCGCTATAGAAAACTAGTACAAAGGGGACAACAAAGAGAAGGGCAGGCTTGAACCTGTGCAGCCCATGACAAAATTCAAAGGTGGCAAAGGTGGGCCTTGATTCAAAAATTTTGCCATCACTGACAGAGTATCTGACAAAACTATCTTTAAGAAAATGAAAGTACAGGTTTCCTTTGTCCCTGGAACATTATCACACTACAAAGGTACTTTGATGTGTCCTTGAATACATGTACATGGGAAAGAAGTACAACTTACTGTACATGCCCAGGCATCCTAGCCCAAACGAGTGCTCCACAGGGTAATGTACTAAAAGTGTACCTGTATCCAGAAGACTCGGCTAACTGAACAAACTGATCTTCCTCTGGCTGGTCACACCTGATCAAAGTACAACAGAAATCATTTAAAATCAACTAAATGTAACATATGAAAGAAAAGAATACATCCTGCAAAGAGCTCCTTGTACAAAAGTGAGCAATTTGCCCTGCTGTTGCCACGGTGATGCCTAGCAGGAGGTGGAAAGTAAAAGCATTGATTTTTTTCCAGCTCTGGAATTGTATCAATTCCTTTGAATTTATTCCCACATGAGCGTTACAATGTTGTACAGTCTTGAGTATGGTATATTCACAAATTCATGACAAATTGTTCAGTCCTTTTCAACTCATGACCTTCCAGACTTTGGTACATTGGCAATTGCACTAATTAATTTTACGAACAAAATGGCTTCGTTTAAATAATCAAGCATGTATGCTGCAGATCTACTGTAATCTATGGCAGCTAAAGTGTACTGTTGCCTCAAATTCCACTGCAAATGAAATTTGTAGAAATGAGGGATATGAGGAATGCAGACTTTACTGATTCAGTCATCAGACACAAAGGTTACTAATTACATATTTTCTTCCATTAAGAAACACATTTACTTGTTTTGTGAAATTCACTGAATTTTCCTAAAGATGTCAAGTTTCCTTCACATGCCAATGACAAATAGTCAAACTAAAAGAATCCCCATGTGTCCCATACAAAGGAACATCAATGAGTGAGAAAATAATGATTCAATCTGATTTTTGTAAATTTGTGACTGGACACTTTTCACATTAATACTTATTCATATGCACACAACCAGTACAAGTCAGAATAAAAATTCAAAGATTTTGAGTGTTTCATAACTATTGAAAGTAAAACAAGACTGATCATGCTTATTATGAGCCTGTAATGGGTTCGTATCCACCAAAAACCGGACAAACTTATCAATGTCAACTCAGTGAGCCCCTTAACGTGGGTTTCACCACAATCTTAGGGGGGGGGGCATTTGAAGCTACAACAATAGTCAAGAAAAAGTACCTTTCAAATACATACTGGCTGTTGTTGCTACAAGTTTCCTTCATTCACTAACCTGCAGTGATTAGGATCATTTTTATTCAATCGACAAAACCATTTCTTGTCCTGGTATTTCTCTGCCTCTTCTTGGGTGACCTTCCTCCACTTCAGACAGGATTCATACTCACATTGTATGAAGGTTAATGACTGGAACTGTGAAACAATCCAAGTGAACACTATATGAAGCTTAACACCACTGGAGGTACCGAGCGATGCCATGCACATTATGTGAAGGTTAACAGCTGATGTTATGGAGCAATCCAATGGACATTGCATGAAGGTTGATGATAGCAGCAGTGAAACTATGCGATACACATTTTACGAATTATTGTCTGGAGCTACAATACAAGCCAACAGACAAGTGGCTATCACTTGCAATTGCTCCATATACACAAAAAAAAAAAGAAAATGATTCAAGCTTGAAGCTACGAAACTACTTAACATGCATACTGACTGGAAGTTTGAGACAATCCAATACTTTTGGCGTTATTTTTCTTCACAAAACATTTCTAATTTTTTTTCTTTGAGGGTGAAATGTCCACAGCACAAATACAACAGGGTGATCTACTTTGTTAAAGTACATAACTGCTTTGTGTTGGAAAATTCCTTGATTTTGTTTTTTCTGATCTTACAATTAAATCCCCAATCCTATTTGTACCATTCTGATAAAAACTAACAAACTTTGTGAATATTCACACAGCATATGGCAAACTATTATGAGTGACTTGCCTCCTGTTATGGTCCCCGACCTTTGAAGTGTACACACTGACAGTATTAGGACACATGGTTTAGCAGGCTGCCAGGTACCCTTGTGCAACAATCAGTGTTTGTGACAAATGCCTGCCACCCTTTCATGCAAAATTTTGCCAATATAACTTTTCAAAACTGAAGAATTTCAAGTTTAAACCTTAAATGTAATTTGCTGAGTGGAGAACGGTTCTTGAACTTTTAGCTTTTGCCAAACTACCTTTATATGCAGCTGAACACCTAAAATCTTAGTCATTTCATGATTGGATATATGTCATAGCTTGTCAAGGCTAGGTATGACCATCTTTGTAGTTAGAAGACCAGCCAAACCTACGTTTGCAAGTTCAGCACTTGAACATGTTCATTTTTTCTGTACATGGTATCACATTAATATTTTAATGACTCACCAAATCCTCCAACTTGGTTTTCTTTCCACCTTCATCATCATCCTCCTGTGATGATGGTGCTGACTCTATTTTCCTGCCGCTTCTCAGTACCTTGCCTTCATCACGCTTATTTTGACTTTGCTCATCCTGACGAGATTCACATTCCTGAAAATGTAAACCAAAAATACAGGAAGAATTACGAGTAGTATTTGCACAATTTGCTATTCCTGGAAACCAAATTTTTTGCGGCATACGTATATGTGTCATTCTTCAATACTGGGTAATGAAAGTGTGACATGCATACCCAAAATTACAATTCATCAAATAATTTTGAAAAGTAGCTTATCATTTTCCAAATATCATATTTTGACGGAGGATCCAACAGGAAGATAGTTGAGTAATAACTGAGTGAGATATTTCAGAGAGTAGGTCATTTATCTTCATGTGTGGCGAATGTAACATGGTGTCCACTTGCATGCTTGTAATTGCATATGATAAAAAAAAATATGAGATATTTGTGTGTTATCATATTTTTCTTGCCTATCTGAGTTACAGTACTTGTATGCCCAAAAAGTGTCATATTGTATGAAAAGGCATCAAAAACACACTGTTAGAAAAGTGGACACCGTTACGTACGTCACAATGCTGCTATTTGTTCTTAAAACACTGAAAATGTGTATTTACTGGTTTGAACCAGAATGTATTCCCACACTGCTGACTATTATTGCACAGATTAAGTGATGTAGTGAATATTCTAGGTGTCTGGAAAGAGTCAACCTAAGTCAGGTGTTTATAGTACAGAGTTTTGACTAAAATTGTGATGTATGTAACGGTGTCCACATCCAAAATTTGACATTTCCAAATCCTTTATTCCTCAGTAAAAAAATAATATTATGTATATTACTCATTCTACTGAAGTTGTTAATAATATCAGTGTCACAGAGAGCCTGATATTCTATCTGAAACTGACATTTTGGTGAAGTTCAATTTTTTTGTGACGTACGTAACAGGACAGCAAAGGGGTGGACACCAAGTCTGTATTCACATACAGTGGCTCTCCTTCTGAACATTGCCACAAATGGCAATACTTATCTAAAAGACAATCTTATGGGCTTTTATGATATACCTGAGTATACAATTGGAAATTTATTGTGTGGCTGTATGGCTGCAGTAGCTTTGTGACATATGAACTGGGTGGGTGGACACCAATGTTACATACGTCACAAATCAAATTTTTGTGTCCTTATATTTCTGTACAAATAAGAGCTGAGTGCAAGCACATGTGGATATGAACTGCTGGTGCCTAGGTCTTGACAAACACACCTCTAGTCAATCGAGAAGTACTTGCAGTTTTCAGGTCTCAGAGTTGTGTTACGTATGTAACAGGGCGGACACCAAATGTTACATACATAACACACTTTTTGAATAGCTTATAGAAAGTTATTCCCGCAATATTTGTCCCCATGCTATGTCACATTCAATAAAGTGATGTGATCCACTTCACAGGACATACATTATGAGGAGATCTAACCCTTGTTCTGTATCTGATAATCTTTTGAAAAACAATTGTAGTATTATGTCACGTTTTGGTGTCACTTTTTGGCCATTTTTCAACTATTATCGGCTCTCAGAAAATACTAGGGGCAGTATGATAGTAATGTTATCTGATGTATCTCTGTGCGGGGTGAGGTCAATAAAAATACATCAGCTACAGACTTCCACCTTGAAGAGGCTGAGTAGGTGCTCCATATATTTGTCCGCTGTGAATCTCTCCAGTACTGGAGAATCAGCCATATGGGTTGATGCAAAGTGTAAGGAGATAACGATTAGAAAATGTTATAACTTGCATCACAACACTAAGGCTTGTATGTAACACATGTCTTTGATAACCTTCCATGAAGCAACCTCAAACTTACAATAACGTTAAGTTTGACAAGTTCATTTAAGGACAAAATGCATGAACTACTGTACAGTGAGAATAACTTTGATACTTTAGTGACATCTTTTGGGCTTGTGCTGGTTGTGGTTGTCCAGAATAAATACAGTATGTATCTCCACTGGGACTTCTGTACAATATCTTCATGTAAATAGCAAATAATCTAGGGTTTCCAAAAAACACATTACTTTAATATAAAAAGAATTTCCATGTAAAATTGGTAAAATACAAAATCATGTGGCTTGATAGAGAAACCTGAGTGCATACATGTACACATTATTATACTCCTATCCAAAACAGCGCAATATGGAAAAGATCTATGCATTTAAAATGACAAACAATACTGTAAACAGATGAAAAGGGATAATTTGCAAAAGATTTGAAGAAATATGCTTTTAAAACATTTCTTAAGGACAGATACTGCAAAGAAGCAGAGTCTGTGACAGTCCGACGTAAATCATCCCGCAATTCTGAAGCTACATGTAGGAGTGCTGAACTGCTGATCCACTTATTTGCTTTTTGGAGGGGCCCATAACAATTAGGGAAGGATCAGAAACAAAGTGCCCTGTGTGGTAGGTAAATCTTGGGGCCCTATTGTGTATGTACTATCATAGTTAAGATTCAGAAACTGATCCTCAGGTTACAGGGCAATCCGTATAGGTCCAGCAAACAGGTCCTTGTATGAAACACAAGCAACAATGCAGTCCATCTTGTTCTGCATTCATTGGAGTCACTGCAACTGGGTTCTGGTGATGTCCTGTAGCAAAGCAAAACAGTAGCCTCATTGGGATACAACTGGGCTCTGTACTGCTGTCTGACAAGCCTCAATGGTGATTTTCTGCAGTACAGTACATACTGAACATATGAAGGTGAAAGTTGCAGGATTTAACAATCTTTGCAAAGTTTTCAGGATTCCAGAGTGAGGTACTGTAGTCATCAAACTGGACCTCAACATTTTAGATACATCATATCACAATAATAATAATACTGTAATTAATATGCTTTAAGCAAGCCTGGATGTCTCTGAGATTATGGCAATTGGCAAGGTGAAGAACCTCTGCCTTAACATGCTTTTAGTTTCAGGTTGGAATTGGCCATCCATGCACTGGTATCACCAATGTATCTATGCAAACTGTCAGATGATGCCGAAGGATATAACACCCAAAAGGGAAAAATCCAAATATATATGGGGATATTGCCAGCATGATAGGTGACGTCATATGATAACTGACAAAGTTCCCAACAGCATACACCACTAATCATGTTAAGCATTTGTTAAAACCTTTCATCTAACTATGGAGTCAGATAATTAGCCTAGCCTGTTCCACTAACTTTTAATTCTTACGATAAATGCAACTTTGAAAAGGGATCGCTGATACCAAGCTAAGGTGAATGGAAAGAATTAAATTGAGACAAGTGTTAGATCTACTTACATGGCAAAAAACTGATCAATAACCACAACCTCCGTTACTGTATTTTTCACTTTAAAACTCTTGCCCAACACCTTACTCCAATCACAGCATGAACGAAACATGAAACATTAGAATAAAATGGATCAGTTATCAAAGATGGTCCTTGTATCTCAGTTTGTTTTGTTTAAATAAAACTGAGCCAAAGGCTTCAAGTTTGTAGACAAATCTTCAACTTAAGCCAAGTATTAAGGCCAGGCTAACTACAGTACTGTCCTCGCTTAACTCCCGTTGAGATTCGTTAATCTTTTTTTTCACGATGTTAGCCACTTTCTGTCGAATTTCTTAAAAATCTGGCGAAAAGTGTCGATTTTAAACGATTGAACTTTTTCAACGATCTCATCGTTAATTGCTACGTGACTGTTACAAAACGTCTTTCAACGATATTTGGAACGAGGATTGCGGTTTCTCGAGCAGTTGAATTTCGGGGAATATCGTTATCGGCAATTAGACTAGGTTTTTCACAGCCGCCTTGTACGTAGACTGAGAACAACCTAGTAAATACTCTTAGTGTGGCTCTACTGTAGTTATCTTTACCGGGAAGCGTTACTTGTATGTTAGTGCGTAGGCTACATGAGTAAGGAATCAATGATATATATATACATTGAGACGTATACTCTGACAAAAGTTTGGTGTATTTTTCTTGTCATATTCTATATGTTTGGTCGAAAAATGTTACATTAATTTGCGTGAAAAGATTGAAGATTGTGTTTTTAGAGAAAAGAGATACTTTACAAGCGATATATGGGACGTAGATATTCATTCCAAGTTGAAATCATGTATAGTTGCCAAAAAATATAACATACTCCCTCGATACGCGAAGGTACTTCCATTTCATTAAAGGGGCAGTTATTGAATCAGGCACTCAAAACATACTGTTACTTGCGAAGTCGGGACCTTCATGAAAAAAAAACACCCCTACTAAGGAAAAAATGGTTTCAGCATGAAAAAGATTTCAATATCTAGGTCAACTTCACCGTAGCGCTAGAACTTTTCTGGCTGGTCGCCAAGAATGTTAGCTACAGCTGTGGTTTTCAATAGCTGACCGAATGGTGTAAAAATGTGTGTGTACCTAGACGATGCTTCAACTAGAACTGTTGTCCTATGTGTGGAGTGAAAAAGGGGGTTATTGAAAGGAGAAAATGAGTAAGATTTCATGCCAAGTTAAGCTCAGTAACGTCCTGTAGTTATGGTAGGGCTGCGTGGCATTGAAGAAACTATAGTGGTTACGTTATAGAGTTAGTAGTCGAGCAAAAATAAATACTTTTTGGTCATGGCCTAAGATTAATTTGATCGGATTGGGAAATCCCTGGTGTTCGAAACCTAAGGCCAAAAAAGAAGTAATAATAATGAAGAAAATCGCGAAGCATTGAAAGAAAAGTCGGAAAATAAAAACGAAATCGCTAACACAAAAAACACACAAGAAACAAAAAAAATAAGGACAAGTTGAAGAATATGCAGATGTGTTACTTTGGTTACACAACAAATTAAAGCATTATGGGCGTCTTTCCGAATATTATTCTGCGCAATCTTGACAGTTTTCCGGGGATTTTGGTGCTAGCTGTCTCAGTTATTTCTATACTGGAGACCCCTTGTTGGAGATATGAGTGCCCAAAAATTTTCGGTACTCAGGGAGACAAACAAATAAAAGAAAATAGAAAAAAAATAGAAAAAAAAACTAGTGTTGCAGTTGCTTCTGCATGGTACCCCATATCATGTTTCACTTCATGTTATACCGTGTACTTTTTTTATCAATTAAAAGGTATTTGGGGGAAACTTATCAATTGCACAGCGTTTTCTTTGTTCTTAATTAGGAATTTTTTTTTTTACACTACCATCGAACAACTTTCCAAAGTGTTTTTACTTCCTGTTACAGATATAGAGAGGACCTTGTGTGATTGCCAATAGATACACATGCAAACACAAGAAGGGCTTTCTTAACTCCTCACTTGACAAATAATCACAAGTGGCATTTTTTAATAAATTTCTAGCTTTATTGCGGTACCTCATTTCGATTTACGATAACATATTCCGAGAATCGCTTTTTTTTTTCTTTTTTAGTCGGAGGAGTGCCTGAACTCCCATATTACCTTGGCAAGCATTCTGTGATGTATAGGCAACCGTTGTTGAATGTTTATGGAAGATATTTTCAAGTTGAGAAATGACTGGTATGGAGAAAAATGAGAGAGAGTACTAAGCATATAGTTGACTGAGAGTTTAAATAAATCAGCCTGTCATACCAAAAATACGGGATAACTTTTCATACCACTTGTCACCTTTTACAAAATTTAATACCACTCCGCTGAATCCTTATTTTCAGAGCAATTTCTTTAAAAACGAAAATATGAGGCAAATGGTGAACGTTGCATTACGCACGGCAATGTATACAGTAGTACTGTTTTTCTATTGTTAGCCTTACTCTTTATCGGTTTTTCCAGCAAAACCCAATGACTTTTCTGCTATTTTAGGAAATTAAAAACCGCACTGAGATTATGGCTCTTCGTTCTGTCAATAGACAATGATCGAAAGTATCACCTAATATGACATTGGAAAAACCGCACATACGTTTCCTTCTTCTTCTTTTTTTCTCTCTGAAACACCACCAGAATGTGGTAAACAGAGGTATGGCAAATAAATCGAATTCACCGATGTTTGAAGCAGAGTTTGTTGTTTGAGGACACAAACTTGGCCTTAATCGTTTTTCTTAAATCGTTCTCTCCCATGTGATCCCAGTGTGGATAAAGCTTACTTCCCGCGCGTCTTTCAGGTGAACATCTTAATCACGGCAGAAAAAAAAAGTGTAACGGGACAATGTGATAGATATGAGGCACTTCCGTGCTAATAACTATCACAACGAAAGGACTATGCAGACGCATTACTTAACAAGACTAGATGTGGATGACTAGATCCTGATACGGCAGTTTATATGTAGTTGAGCTTGTTAAAACTGTAAGAAGTATGTAAACAGTCCTTTGGTGTACTTTGGAAAGCAGGATAAACGAGGCAGTTGGTAGCCCCCTTAACACAACAGCATATTCTGCTTTAGCGTTTTCAGTGGACACCCAACATTGCGTCCCCTAATGTAGCTTTTGACGAGGCCCCTATATATAGTAGCGGATGCCAGCCAACTGTATGGTTCTTCAATGAAATGTAATTAGATTAGCTCTCCCACATTCTGCATGGGAAAAGGGGACGTGTGCAGGCACGTAGCCACGGGAGGGCATGGGTGCACCTAGGGGCTGTGCTCCCCTGCCCACCAAAAAGGAAAAAAAATAAAGCATTTGCAATAAATCTGGTCTTGCTATTTGGGGAGACAAATACGATAAGAAAACTGTAAATTCTCGCACTACTTTGGACCTACAACCCTTAAAAAAGGCAAACCTTTTCAAGGTGGGAGGTAAAAAATGTAGTCAAGAACGGAAAAATACGAAAAAGCTGTGAATTATCAAAGACAATTTACTTTGTTTTTACATACAACGTAAGAACATCGGAGTTATGGAAAGTTTTCTACGTTCCGATCAGGCCGTAGGCTTAACTGCAAACGGCTCTCCTGTTTCATTTAACATGCAAGAGGCATGCACATAATATCCTACTTGTAGTTATTGTTCTCTGATCAGCCACGTGTGCACAGTGGACTGTATCACAGAAAGTAAGGCCCTGGAAAAACAGGTGAAAATGCAGGGATTGGTTATATGAAAAAAAAAAATGCAGCTTGTTCGAGGAAAGTAGGTCAAGTAACTCCTTTGACACGATACAGAGCACCTGTTGCCGCGTATCGTGCACTTGGCAACCTGCCAAGGTCTAACGTCTAACATTTTCATCGCCAAAACAAAAATAGAGAGAAAATTGTGCTGCGTAAGAAGAGGGGCTGGATAAAAAGACAATCTTTGCTTTTGTTTCTACATTATCAAGACTAATGGGTGCCGTTATGTAAATTGTTTCAAAAACATTGCAGGAGTTCATAAATATGACACGAACCTGTCTTACACGATGCTTAACCAACTCAAAATATCTGCGCACTGCATGCAAATATGAACACAGGGCCTAGTCTAGACATGGCCGATATCTGAGGTCGCCCTACCCTGATTTTTTTTTTTTTTTTTTGACCAATCATATCTTCCAATTATCCCGCGCATGAACGCTAGCTCCGCCTGCACCATGAGTCCTTCGAATTTTCTTACGACTCTCGCGGTTGCAGGAAACCCAGCTCGAGAACGGCGCAAAATTTGGCACCACGTGTAGGCTACACAACATCCGACGAGGGGAAAGTACTGGGTCTGATCACAGCCGTGTATGCACATTGGGGAAAATAAGGGCGGCGGCCCGACACGGGTCTACGATTGGACATGTCAAAACGCTTGATGTTCCACTATAGAACAGCCTCAAACTGCTTCGCGGTTGTAGTACATACGTTACTTTGATACCATTGAGGCATTCTTTCGCGCCAAGAAGCCGAGCTGTTGTATAAAGCTAATCCTTAATATTTTTTATATAAATGCCGCTGATCGCAGCACAGCAAGGCAAGTCTGCATTATTGTTACGTTGCATCAACAAAGTTTTTTTTGTGATTCGAGCATCTGTCTTATGCGATTAATTTTGCATAACAACCTCACGTAACGCTGGATTTTACGGAGCTAATTGGATTATTAGATTTCTTCCACCAAATAGAAGAGGTAAATTGTATTTTGAAATTTGCCAACATTTTCACCTGGTCTAAGGTGCTAGCTTAAACGAAACTTTCGATTGCTGCTCTCTTGCAAAACCACTGTTCCGCCTACCTGCAGCCTATGTAACTTATACTTTTTTGCTCATAAAATTGAATCGTAGCCGCCTTAATGGTCAGTAAAGTAAGGGAGGGGGCTTAGGCTACGAACTGTGCACACTATGCTACACTTTAAAATATTTTCCATTTTGTGAAGAGTACAAATCGAGGACTAACGTTATTTGAGTCATATTGTAACATCATAGGTGTACCAATTTTCCCACAAGACAGCCAGTTTTCGGTGAAGTCACCATTTTTCTTCTTCACGAAAAGAAAAAAAAACATTGTAAGTCTCCAGATGTAAAGGTGCCGCTACGCGCGACGTTAAGGTATTGCTTATCACAGTTAAGATAGCAGCCACAGGCGAGGCGTGCAAATCGACATTTGTACAGCGGAAGTCTTGTTGTTTTCCCGAACTTCTGCCACAGTCACAAACGGCTGAGTGGTGTAGACCACGTTTTCACCGCGACGCATTCTCTTGATTACCTTTGCGGTTTTGATATCGTTCAATTTCGTTTAAGGCTCGTTTAGATTCGTTGAAATTTTGTTACCACACCATGACTAGAGCAATCCAAATGTTGTTAACGAAAAAAAACGTTTTTCGTGGATTTTAAATGCCAAAAGACGATTTTCATTGACATTCAACTATCGTTGAAAATTTTTCAACGGGAGTTAAGCGAAAACAGTACTGTAGGCCTGGTAAGCAGTAACAGTCTGTTGGTGAATTGTTTACAGGCAATGCCAAAAAGTAAAAACGTTTCAAACTTTCAGTCTTACATAGAGTCTCTTGATAGCATTCCACAGCAAACTGCCCAAATGGAGAAAGTTGTAAGGGTTCTTTTGTGTTTGTTCTTAGCTCTGTTTGTTGCATTCTGTAAGTAGTACTACTTTCTGTCAATGTATTGTTATGTCCTAGATTGGAAAGCTTGCAACATGCACGGGGGATTTTAATAAAGATCAAGAGAATTGCGTGGCCAATACTATCTAAGCGGAGTGTAACCATCGGTTGGCACGGTGCATCCCAAGAAAATTTTGGCCAAACTACCCACCTAGATCACCGGAAATCGCCTTTTCCAGGCATTGTGCCTACCTTTCCACCCTCCTAGTTTGCAAGGGTTTAAGCCACCAACTTCCGATGATGCATACGATATAGGCCAGTATGCACTGTACATGTGTACTATGCAGTCAGCCTACGTACGTCACAGGTCGCCTCACTGCTGCACATCACTTTGACGAAATGCGCGAGAAAGTACGGTACTGTACATAAATCTGAGACCCGGCCTAAGTTTGTATTTAAAGTGTTTGTAGTTCGCACTAGTGGAGCTTTTCTGAGATTCATATTTAGGATTTCCGGGTGGGGTAGGCCTAACTTTTGTGCGATTAAATTGCCAACGTGCTATCAAACTAGCGTTGCGCAGCTGTCAAATTGCGCGACTAGACACTTAGAGACTACCCCGCACAGAGCAAACTTTCCAATCTGGGTTATGTCATCTCTATTATTATTGTTCTCTAATGTTAAGTTGTACTGGCTTGTATCAGGCCTGGTATGTACAGGCATAACAGGTGTAGAAAACTAGAATATATCAAAAGATGTAGTCAGTTGAATTCACCTCTGTTGTGTTACATTGCCTCTATGATGTTTCCTTGTCCGTCCCTCTGCCGGAACGGACAAGGAAAGTGAGCCCTACAAACTGAGTCGGTTAATCAACAACTGCAGGGTGTAAAGCAACAGCTAGCCTACTGTATCATGTAGACAAGGACTAACCTTACTGCACCATAGGCCTATGTGGTGTAGCCTACGAGTACGACTGGTAATAATATTTGCCTAGGCTGGGCCTGCACACTTTGTAAGGTGATAGTAAGCCTACTCCGAAACATCACATACAACTGTATACGGCTGATACTGTGATAATATACACAAGACGAATTTGCCCTAATGTTACGTTACATCGTAGCAATATTGCTGCAAACTGTACAATAAAAACAATGTTAGGCGAATGAGTACGAGTCCAATTTGAGGTGTCTTGTCAAACCTGCGAATTCTTCCTTCGAGATGTTTGCCTCGTTATCCGAGACATCAGGACATTGCATCTCAAAATTACTGTAAATGTCACAGCTATATCGACAACCAAAGTTTGTGGGACAAGATTATGTCTTGACTGTTGACGACACGGATCAGACGACAGCTACCTGTTAGTGTTACCGGCGAATATTTGTTCATGTTTGAGCGCGCGTAAGGCGGCCAGCACTAGCACTGTACGACGACGAGTGTACGTCTCTCTATAGCTCTTTCATGTTGTGATTCATCGAGAGATATTTAAAAAGCGATGCAATGGGAGGGATCTCACTTTGCCCCCTACCCACGGCCACACTACGGTGCAGATGGCCCCCAAACTACACAGATGTGGAGGAAAAATATAATTTTAAATGCACATAGAATTACAGAGGTATCCTTCTGGGGGGTCAACAATGCCAATTTCATTCCATTAACTATGTAGGCCAAGGTAAGTCTGTGAAACATTGCGAGGGTCTCATTTTGTCCTTTCCCCACGGCCAAACTACGGTATCGATGGCCCCTAAATTACACGTATAGATGTGAAGAAGGAATACTTTTTCTGTGAAAAACTCCTGTGAAGTTTTCTTTCTCCGGGACTTTATCCACCTCATTATTTATAGAAACTGGGGGCTGAAAATGGTGGCCAACTTTGCCAATTTTATCCCCATTGACTTTGTACGTAAACCAATCACAGAAAATAAACTTACGTCCGTGATGCAATGGGAGGGTCTCATTTTTCCCTCTCCCCCGGGCCAAACTACGGTTCCGATGGCCCCCAAACTACACATGATGTAAAGGAATAATATAATTTTAAATCCTCAACTTTCTCCGCCAACAAGAGACTCGTAAAACAGTTGAAATGATTGCCAATTATATAAACTACATAAATTTCTCCATTTACATCATCTACATAGTCAAGTAATAACATATTCATGTCTATTGTACAAAAAGTTTTTTTCCTGTAAGAAAATCTTTGACTTCAGAAGATAAATCTATTCCACAATGTTTGATAACAGAGCTGCATGTATCTCAGATCATCATGGTTCCTATGGGAAAGATAAGCAGGCCAACCTTTCCCACCACACTTTCCCAAGAAGTCATTGGTAAATCCCCATTTTCAGACAAACAAATGTCTAAACATTTTGGATCTTAAAATTTTTTTTAAAATAAAAAGCCAATTATGGCTTTGGAAACTATATGCAAGCACTTTTAACTGTCAAAACAATAGCACTAAATAATAGAAGCGTGATACCAAATAGTAGTGCCTCACTGATATGATTTGTGTTCTAAACAGAAAGACCAAGGTGCATGGTTGGGCTTTCAGACTCTACTTTTCCGCAGAACCTCTTTGTTATGGGGTCAGCAAACAACCATAGCATGATACTCTGCAAACATAGACATGTATTGTATCAGAAACCAGCTCTGAGGTTTTAGCATATCTCTGGGTGGAAAATTAAGCCCCAAGAGAGGTATATTATTTATTTTTATATTATTTATTTTTTCGGTTGACCGTACACCAAGGTTCCCAACTTTTTTCTTTGGGAGTACCATTTCACATTTACGCGTACACACATATAGACACACACACACAGGGAAGGCTTCCATTCCTATATTTAGGAAAACAACGACATTCTTATATTTAGGAAAACAACCACCTACCCGCCCTTCTCTTATGCTGGACGGTAAACATTCCAGAGAAAATTGGTCTGACCAGGCTGGCCTACTGTTGAAGTGGCTACGGGCATGATATGAAAACTGGCAGGCTGTATAACATAAATTAGGCATTAATCAATCATGGTTCCCGGAAGCTGTTCTTATTCAGTCCAATGCCAATACATAGTTTTGTGATTAATTTTGGATGAGTACAAGATCTGATTGGGAAGGGTAAGAGCAACTGGGGGGGGGGGGGAGGAAACAATCTGGAGGGGCAAATTCCCCCTCATGCCCCCCGTAGCGCCGCCACTGATTATATCAGCTGAAGATGCATAGATGAAGTTTCATATAGGTATAAGTCAAACACTGGCTTGTATAATTAGTACATGAGCAACTACACTTTATAACCTAACTGACAGGTTAAAGTTTTGATATTAACTTCCTAAATGTGCAAGCATTGCCAGTCTTTGCTTGGAAGAGAGCTCAAATACCTTCTACTTATAAGAAAAGACAGAATAGGGAAACAACACATGAGCAAATTGTCTTTACATTTTGTACTCAAGGACCCATCAGATGACCTTTGGTCCACACCTAAACCAACCCCAATAATGATATTTATACGAGTTCTACATACACCTACGAGGTCTGGCGAACTATTTGTGTGTCCTTATTAGGACATAGGGCCTACCATTGGCATAGCACTTCTCACTACTTCATGGTATGGGTAATCAAAAGTGAACAAAGATAGGAACATTGTTTATCAAATTTCGGCACTCGTATTTTAAACATGATTATAGTGGGTAAGATTCGTGGAAAGGATATTCACTACTGGCAGACAATGTTTAAACTTTATATATTGGGGTATCTGGACATTCTGAATTAAAAAAAATGCCAGATTCAAAATGACTGCTTAACGAATCGGTCGCCATTTGAATTCCAATATGGTCGCCATGACGAAATATTGAATTTACTATTTGGACTTCCATATGACATTTGGCACTAAAATTTGGTACATAGGCATTTTGGCATATTGAATAATCAAGAATTTATTTCACCTCTTTATCAAACTCGATAGTAGCCATTTTGAATTCCAGTATGGCCGCCTACGCGAAATGGTGAAATTCCCTATCTTGAGTCAAGACGATCTGTGGCACTGAAATTTAGTACACAGAGGCAATTTGACATGCTGAATTTTATAACGGATTAATTTGAAATGTTTGAGAAGGTTACGTCAAGTTTTGAACTCAGCATATCAAAATACCCCAGGAGGCACATTTATACACTTTAAGTAATGCGAGCATTTGTACATTTTTTTTATTGTATACCTGCCTGACTAACAGGATCTGCCTAGTCAATTGTCAAAGAGGTTTATCTGCTTTCTAACAGAGAACTCTTTTGAAAACTGCTATCAGAGAAGTTTAGAAAAGTACAGGAATGACGCACTTTCAAACAGAAACATAATGCACTCACAAAACGCAAAGTAAAATAAAAAACTCCATAACTTTTTGGTAAAATTTTACACATTTACAACAGCCTCGGAGACTTACGTCTCCGAGGCTTCTGTTTTTATTGAGACCTTTCCTATCAAATGATGATTACATGAAATATAGAAACGGAATTATGGTATAATGGGAAACTATTCATTTCAAAAAAACACAAATTGGAGCCATGAAAAAATTCCTTGTTTTGGGGGGTGGGGTCTAGTCGTCTTGATCATTTAAACTAAGAAAACGTTGATGAAAACGTGTAAAGTAACGATATTTGACGTTTTAAAATATTTTGTGTCAACACTGGCCTGCAATAACATCTAATTGTGCCCTGATTTGGGAATTCATTGAAGGACATGATTACAAAAACAAATGGTAAATAAGGGAACAAAATGTTGACTGACCTCTTGCAACTAAACTGAAGACTTCATGGTCAGAGTATGGTAACTTGGAAGTGACATAAAAGTCATCTCAATTCAGCTATATCGTGAGTTCTGGTGATTGTAATTCCTACCTGCAGTGAAACCTTAAAATAATGTGGATTTACAAATCACTTCATTTAGATATAGAACTGGTGTGTTTGAATATGTTAAAAATTGTGCAACAGCTAAGGGGTTGGGTGGTTGAAGTACGCGACCTCTACAACACACCTTACATATCGGGAAGCTAACAAGTATAACTCTAACGTCTCTCATGCAGTGACTGTGTACGATGGTCGTTGAACCTTTGAGCTACAGGGACTTTTCATAAAGCCTATTGTAAACATCTTTTCTTTTACTTCATTTAATCAACACCTGGAATCATTACGCAGATACATAAAGTTTACAGAACAGTATTTGTAGATTTCTCTCCGTTTGAATTCATTGCTCCCAGAAAAGGCAACCTTTACTATGCGCTGCTATTGTTCGCAAGCGTCTATTCATTCTGCCATCCTTTAACAATCAGTTCACCATGAAAGGAGGACAATAGTCACACACTGTTCGTGCCTATAGTAACCCCTCCCCCCTTTGAAGAGGTTTTATTTGAACGGACAATTCAAAACAAACTGAAAAAAAAAAAAATCAACCAATGAATATTCATTACAAACTGCTTCCCCTCTCAAAACAAATGTTTCATTTTAAAGGTAGATGAATTTGGTCTCAATAAAAACAGAAGCCTCGGAGACTTACGTCTCCGAGGCTTCTGTTTTTATTGAGACCTTTCCTATCAAATGATGATTACATGAAATATAGAAACGGAATTATGGTATAATGGGAAACTATTCATTTCAAAAAAACACAAATTGGAGCCATGAAAAAATTCCTTGTTTTGGGGGGTGGGGTCTAGTCGTCTTGATCATTTAAACTAAGAAAACGTTGATGAAAACGTGTAAAGTAACGATATTTGACGTTTTAAAATATTTTGTGTCAACACTGGCCTGCAATAACATCTAATTGTGCCCTGATTTGGGAATTCATTGAAGGACATGATTACAAAAACAAATGGTAAATAAGGGAACAAAATGTTGACTGACCTCTTGCAACTAAACTGAAGACTTCATGGTCAGAGTATGGTAACTTGGAAGTGACATAAAAGTCATCTCAATTCAGCTATATCGTGAGTTCTGGTGATTGTAATTCCTACCTGCAGTGAAACCTTAAAATAATGTGGATTTACAAATCACTTCATTTAGATATAGAACTGGTGTGTTTGAATATGTTAAAAATTGTGCAACAGCTAAGGGGTTGGGTGGTTGAAGTACGCGACCTCTACAACACACCTTACATATCGGGAAGCTAACAAGTATAACTCTAACGTCTCTCATGCAGTGACTGTGTACGATGGTCGTTGAACCTTTGAGCTACAGGGACTTTTCATAAAGCCTATTGTAAACATCTTTTCTTTTACTTCATTTAATCAACACCTGGAATCATTACGCAGATACATAAAGTTTACAGAACAGTATTTGTAGATTTCTCTCCGTTTGAATTCATTGCTCCCAGAAAAGGCAACCTTTACTATGCGCTGCTATTGTTCGCAAGCGTCTATTCATTCTGCCATCCTTTAACAATCAGTTCACCATGAAAGGAGGACAATAGTCACACACTGTTCGTGCCTATAGTAACCCCTCCCCCCTTTGAAGAGGTTTTATTTGAACGGACAATTCAAAACAAACTGAAAAAAAAAAAAATCAACCAATGAATATTCATTACAAACTGCTTCCCCTCTCAAAACAAATGTTTCATTTTAAAGGTAGATGAATTTGGTCTCAATAAAAACAGAAGCCTCGGAGACTTACGTCTCCGAGGCTTCTGTTTTTATTGAGACCTTTCCTATCAAATGATGATTACATGAAATATAGAAACGGAATTATGGTATAATGGGAAACTATTCATTTCAAAAAAACACAAATTGGAGCCATGAAAAAATTCCTTGTTTTGGGGGGTGGGGTCTAGTCGTCTTGATCATTTAAACTAAGAAAACGTTGATGAAAACGTGTAAAGTAACGATATTTGACGTTTTAAAATATTTTGTGTCAACACTGGCCTGCAATAACATCTAATTGTGCCCTGATTTGGGAATTCATTGAAGGACATGATTACAAAAACAAATGGTAAATAAGGGAACAAAATGTTGACTGACCTCTTGCAACTAAACTGAAGACTTCATGGTCAGAGTATGGTAACTTGGAAGTGACATAAAAGTCATCTCAATTCAGCTATATCGTGAGTTCTGGTGATTGTAATTCCTACCTGCAGTGAAACCTTAAAATAATGTGGATTTACAAATCACTTCATTTAGATATAGAACTGGTGTGTTTGAATATGTTAAAAATTGTGCAACAGCTAAGGGGTTGGGTGGTTGAAGTACGCGACCTCTACAACACACCTTACATATCGGGAAGCTAACAAGTATAACTCTAACGTCTCTCATGCAGTGACTGTGTACGATGGTCGTTGAACCTTTGAGCTACAGGGACTTTTCATAAAGCCTATTGTAAACATCTTTTCTTTTACTTCATTTAATCAACACCTGGAATCATTACGCAGATACATAAAGTTTACAGAACAGTATTTGTAGATTTCTCTCCGTTTGAATTCATTGCTCCCAGAAAAGGCAACCTTTACTATGCGCTGCTATTGTTCGCAAGCGTCTATTCATTCTGCCATCCTTTAACAATCAGTTCACCATGAAAGGAGGACAATAGTCACACACTGTTCGTGCCTATAGTAACCCCTCCCCCCTTTGAAGAGGTTTTATTTGAACGGACAATTCAAAACAAACTGAAAAAAAAAAAAATCAACCAATGAATATTCATTACAAACTGCTTCCCCTCTCAAAACAAATGTTTCATTTTAAAGGTAGATGAATTTGGTCTCAATAAAAACAGAAGCCTCGGAGACTTACGTCTCCGAGGCTTCTGTTTTTATTGAGACCTTTCCTATCAAATGATGATTACATGAAATATAGAAACGGAATTATGGTATAATGGGAAACTATTCATTTCAAAAAAACACAAATTGGAGCCATGAAAAAATTCCTTGTTTTGGGGGGTGGGGTCTAGTCGTCTTGATCATTTAAACTAAGAAAACGTTGATGAAAACGTGTAAAGTAACGATATTTGACGTTTTAAAATATTTTGTGTCAACACTGGCCTGCAATAACATCTAATTGTGCCCTGATTTGGGAATTCATTGAAGGACATGATTACAAAAACAAATGGTAAATAAGGGAACAAAATGTTGACTGACCTCTTGCAACTAAACTGAAGACTTCATGGTCAGAGTATGGTAACTTGGAAGTGACATAAAAGTCATCTCAATTCAGCTATATCGTGAGTTCTGGTGATTGTAATTCCTACCTGCAGTGAAACCTTAAAATAATGTGGATTTACAAATCACTTCATTTAGATATAGAACTGGTGTGTTTGAATATGTTAAAAATTGTGCAACAGCTAAGGGGTTGGGTGGTTGAAGTACGCGACCTCTACAACACACCTTACATATCGGGAAGCTAACAAGTATAACTCTAACGTCTCTCATGCAGTGACTGTGTACGATGGTCGTTGAACCTTTGAGCTACAGGGACTTTTCATAAAGCCTATTGTAAACATCTTTTCTTTTACTTCATTTAATCAACACCTGGAATCATTACGCAGATACATAAAGTTTACAGAACAGTATTTGTAGATTTCTCTCCGTTTGAATTCATTGCTCCCAGAAAAGGCAACCTTTACTATGCGCTGCTATTGTTCGCAAGCGTCTATTCATTCTGCCATCCTTTAACAATCAGTTCACCATGAAAGGAGGACAATAGTCACACACTGTTCGTGCCTATAGTAACCCCTCCCCCCTTTGAAGAGGTTTTATTTGAACGGACAATTCAAAACAAACTGAAAAAAAAAAAAATCAACCAATGAATATTCATTACAAACTGCTTCCCCTCTCAAAACAAATGTTTCATTTTAAAGGTAGATGAATTTGGTCTCAATAAAAACAGAAGCCTCGGAGACTTACGTCTCCGAGGCTTCTGTTTTTATTGAGACCTTTCCTATCAAATGATGATTACATGAAATATAGAAACGGAATTATGGTATAATGGGAAACTATTCATTTCAAAAAAACACAAATTGGAGCCATGAAAAAATTCCTTGTTTTGGGGGGTGGGGTCTAGTCGTCTTGATCATTTAAACTAAGAAAACGTTGATGAAAACGTGTAAAGTAACGATATTTGACGTTTTAAAATATTTTGTGTCAACACTGGCCTGCAATAACATCTAATTGTGCCCTGATTTGGGAATTCATTGAAGGACATGATTACAAAAACAAATGGTAAATAAGGGAACAAAATGTTGACTGACCTCTTGCAACTAAACTGAAGACTTCATGGTCAGAGTATGGTAACTTGGAAGTGACATAAAAGTCATCTCAATTCAGCTATATCGTGAGTTCTGGTGATTGTAATTCCTACCTGCAGTGAAACCTTAAAATAATGTGGATTTACAAATCACTTCATTTAGATATAGAACTGGTGTGTTTGAATATGTTAAAAATTGTGCAACAGCTAAGGGGTTGGGTGGTTGAAGTACGCGACCTCTACAACACACCTTACATATCGGGAAGCTAACAAGTATAACTCTAACGTCTCTCATGCAGTGACTGTGTACGATGGTCGTTGAACCTTTGAGCTACAGGGACTTTTCATAAAGCCTATTGTAAACATCTTTTCTTTTACTTCATTTAATCAACACCTGGAATCATTACGCAGATACATAAAGTTTACAGAACAGTATTTGTAGATTTCTCTCCGTTTGAATTCATTGCTCCCAGAAAAGGCAACCTTTACTATGCGCTGCTATTGTTCGCAAGCGTCTATTCATTCTGCCATCCTTTAACAATCAGTTCACCATGAAAGGAGGACAATAGTCACACACTGTTCGTGCCTATAGTAACCCCTCCCCCCTTTGAAGAGGTTTTATTTGAACGGACAATTCAAAACAAACTGAAAAAAAAAAAAATCAACCAATGAATATTCATTACAAACTGCTTCCCCTCTCAAAACAAATGTTTCATTTTAAAGGTAGATGAATTTGGTCTCAATAAAAACAGAAGCCTCGGAGACTTACGTCTCCGAGGCTTCTGTTTTTATTGAGACCTTTCCTATCAAATGATGATTACATGAAATATAGAAACGGAATTATGGTATAATGGGAAACTATTCATTTCAAAAAAACACAAATTGGAGCCATGAAAAAATTCCTTGTTTTGGGGGGTGGGGTCTAGTCGTCTTGATCATTTAAACTAAGAAAACGTTGATGAAAACGTGTAAAGTAACGATATTTGACGTTTTAAAATATTTTGTGTCAACACTGGCCTGCAATAACATCTAATTGTGCCCTGATTTGGGAATTCATTGAAGGACATGATTACAAAAACAAATGGTAAATAAGGGAACAAAATGTTGACTGACCTCTTGCAACTAAACTGAAGACTTCATGGTCAGAGTATGGTAACTTGGAAGTGACATAAATAGTCAACTCAATCGACAGTTAGAAGTTGTAGTGATTGCAATTACTACCAGTAGTGAAGTTTTTCTGTTGGTGACGTACGCAATCCATGCAACACATCATACTCAATGGGAAGCAAACAAGTGTAACATTAACGTCTGAAAATCTTAATTTATACTAATTGAAAGGGAAAAAACTTTTTAAAGTTTTCTTTTTGAAAGTTGGCTACTCAGTGACACTTTTCTCTTCTATTTAGTCTACAATGATGATACTAATGCTCAATGAAATAAAGAATTGAATTATTATTACATAAAACAGACTAAATTTCTTACCAAACCAAGTTTGCAACTCAAGCAACTCAATTAGTCTCCTCACCACAATAACCAAATTAATTTTATTTACGTTTTTGCGAGCAGGGTACCAAACCTTTTCTTCAGTACTTCAAAAGTCATTTCCCTTTAAAACAAAAACAGAGGGTTAACTTATGGCAAATACTGTAAACTCAGACGCCCCACTTACAGATAATAAATGGGCTCCTTTGATCCCTCCATCGAAACAACTAGTAGGCACTCCACGGTGTAGTTGAAATCCTCTTCAAGATAATTTTTCTCATCAGTATTGTTTTTTTTTTTTCTTTTGTAGGAAAGACTTCATATTAAATGGAATCTGCCTAATCTGAACAAACAACCGGAATCCCCATTATTTTCCCTATTCAACATAGTGTTATCTCTCCTAAATATATTTTTTTTCTCCATGACTCACCAGTTGGTAGTCATTCACTTCGTCTTATTAGTAACCGACGATGGAAGTTGACCTTCCGACCCACTTAGTATTTTCATTATAATCTTTGTGCACCTTGTAAATATACTGATGTTTGCCATCAAGTCAGTGATGTCTTGTTATTCTCTGGGCTTTTCCTTGGAAGAACATTCTCAATATCGTTTCCCATCATTATTGGATACCCATCATGCTGTATTGTTTCCCAAACGATGTTAAGGTATACATATGATTCACATTCAGAAGTAATGGGTAGAAGAGCATGATGAATATTCACACTTATTGAATGGTCTGATGTACGCCTCACATTCGACACAAATTCTTGCAAGTGTGCCTTAAAATCGCATACAGTGCCCGTCAAAAGTATTCCCAGAGAAAGAAATCAACAGATCGGCCAGCGCCGTCACTGTTGACGTTTTGTAACAGCCCCTGAAATGTGTTTTATGTTATTCAGTTTGTTCCCTACAAATATGTAAACATTTCAACTGGTGTACTAACACCAGAACATCTAACACAAAACTACATTGTTACTAGACATAATGGCTAATATCTCAACCAAAAGCATGGCTGCATAGGTTGAAATACTGTGGGACATTCATGGAAAATAAAAGATGTAAAAGGTCATGTTGACAACTTGTACTAACAGCAACTATGACACACTGTATTTTATCTGTTTCAACAATGGTGACCCCCGGACTTTGACCTATGGCATCATCGGTCGGGTGGACATTATATCCTACCTTCGGGAATCTACCAATCAAGTGCCTCAGACTTAACCTCTGTATGAGGTATACTTAGATACATACCGTGCACTCACACAAGCACACACACATATCTGGATACCCCTTCCCGCCACCTCACCACAATCCTGATCAATGTGATTTGTGCATCCTAAGGAAACCTACCAACTCCATTTAATTTTAGCTGAATACTTAATAGGCCACGGTAAGGTGGTCAACCATTTAAGTGTCAATTCAGTAAAGCAGCTGAATGGGGTACAGGATCTCCTCGCTATTAGACTATGTATGGGGATGAGATAACCACCTTGCAAATAAAAAAAAAAAATAAATAAACTCGAACATCCAAAATAATTGCTCATGAACTATTAATGACGACAAATCTCAAAACATTTTGGAGGAAGTTGAAAGCCCTCATAAACCCTATCCATAACCGAAGCAGTGACAAGTTACAGTTCAATGCTTCAAAGATGAAACCTTTTGGTTTCCATTTTTGAAATTTCAATGAAAATATTTTACTATTTAATGTATTTTACTATATTTTAACGAATTGGAAGTTGTCATCTTTAAATGTAAGACCTCCTCCCCTGGACATAATACTATGTACCAAATTCCTGACCTTTACCCCCGTCTTCCCATATTCTTACTTTTTAATGAACTTCATACTAGGTTATTTTCAAACCACCCTTCAGAAATTCGGCCAAAATGGTACTATACAACACAACTTCAGTCTACCCCCACCTCTAGCAACATGGAACAAAACATATACTTTTTTCGCCAAGGTAAATCCAACATAAATTAGACGTTTTGTCTCTCCGGAATTCACATTGGGCTTATCTAATATTCTTCTACAACTGGTGTATTCCTACTTGTCGAAAAAAAGCTTTTAAGTGTTGCACACCGGTATCTGATACACAATGTCCAGATTCAACCTACGATTGAACTACACTCTTCTCTTTCTCCCTAACCGGAAAGTCCAAATTCACTGCAAATCTTATCCGAGCGATACCCTTAACGTAGACATCCCTAATTTACCTAACCTGTATATTCTCCAGGCTACAAACTGCAAATTCAGTCAGTATCCCGATAATAATAATATATAACACACAAAACGCACACACACACACACACACACACACACAAAAACACGAAACGGAAATTTACAATTTCTTACCTTGAAAGCTGGTGCTTCATGAACGTCTCGAAACTGATTTTTCTTAATACACTCTCTTTTTATATGTAAGATACTCTTTCTTTGTGTACTCTTTCTTTTCTAAGGGTTTTGGTTTTTAAAAAACACCTTGCATTTGTCTTCAAAATATTTATAATGATTTTATTAGAGCCTCTCCCAGTTACTTTCGGAAACAAACTTTAACTTTACACATCAATGCAATAAATCTGCCATTCCGGTGCTGGATGGGCACAACTGCCATATCTTCATTGCCTCTCTGATAACTCCGATGTTCCTTCCGATATCCTCGTCAAAATTGCAAAGAAAAAAATCCGTCCCGTCCTTTACTATAGAATAATTTCTCTCACCACTATAGCTGACGCCAATGAGTAAATTCTGTATAGAATTCGTGCAAGTTGCAACCCATATCGGCTCGCTCGTAAAATTCCCGCTACTTTGGTAGGGTCTCATACCCACATTCCTGACAACGCAATGTACGTTTTTTCATTTCTTCTTTAACATTTGGAACTTTACAAGGATAACAACAACTCGGTTGTGGGTAATAGATCTGAACGTCAGCTACTAAAATACCAGGCCGCTACAATGCATTTCCCAAAACATCGTTATTATGCAGAAACTCCTCTCCCCTTCATCCGCATTCCTTTCTCGTCTCACTTCCATTATCGTTCAAGTGAATTACAGCTTCTTTTAAGAATGCAGTGTGGTTGTATACAATCCTCATGTGAAGGGCTAATCCATTGTTGTCAATGATAGTTTTGCCTTACAGAGAAAAAAAAAGTGAAAAAATGTCACACGTAACTCATCCAAACTTCCTTGCAGGACCTTTCGTCGTGAGGGTGATCAGGGTTGAACTTTATCATTATACATATGTATCTAGCTATATGTCCCCTGTTTTTAAAGTCCATCTGATGTGCATCTAGAAAAGAGATGGCTTTATTCAAAATTTGCAGAGTGAAACTCAGAACAAAAATCCGTTGAAATTGTGCTAATATCTGTGACCGTTTTTGAGATACCCTTTTTCAAAGTTGGCTGAAAAAATATGATGATAACGTGGGGTAGTTCTCATGGTCAGTATTTCTTAGTAGTGAACATTTTTATATTTTACAAAGGTTTCATATTTTGCAAGTGATATCAATATCATGTAAAGGTAAAAACACATGCTACAATGACAAAACAAAACAAAAGACACATAAGACACAATTTTTAATGTTACCATACAAAGCGGAGTTTCGATTGCATCTATAACTATTGTAAATGACTACGCATATGCATGAAGTATAATTTTAACAGAAGATAACGTGGAATGGATGACCGGTGGCCTACAGAGGAGAGGTCTATGGGACGGGGTACCAGGCTACCAGCATTCCCTCCGAGGAATTTGTAAATATCAGGTAACCTTAGATGTAATTAGTTGAAATAGTTTGCATCGTCTGAAATTAGAAAATTGTTAGACGGATGTCTGAGAGACTATATATTATAATCTCTTCGAAAATGACAAATTTACTAAAGAACCATCCATGCTCATCCTTCCAAACTGATCGATTTTAGCAGTAAATGACTGTGTTTAATACATCATACAATGGTGAAGTTGGCTGGCGCGCACATTACACTTGGACATTCAGAGCACACATTAAACCGTGAAAGAAGTCAAAAGCAGTATCAAGCGAAAGATGTGCTGAAAACAACAGTAAAAGAAACATTTCATTAATCGGCCTAGTCCATGCACCTTAAAGCTTGCAAGAGACGCAGTAGCCACGGTCCGGTATGGCTAACAGCATGCATTCATGTAGCGGAGAGACGATTAGGCAGAGAGGGGGTGAGTCCTATCCTGAGGGAAAATGGCTCACTATCAGAAGTTCTAAGGTGCAGTGTTCTTTTATTTGCACTGTTTCTTTTGAAATTCTGCATTCTTTTGCAATGTTTTGGTTTAGAATATGTAAATGGCAATGTGCATATTGTTTCCATTTGAGAGTTATGATTTCATGCTAAAATACTTTATGGGAAATAACAGATCAATAATGATATGTTGAAGAGTAAGTTAATCTGATCATTGCAGTGAAACGTCGATTCAATGCCCATGTAATGTTCTGGAGATATGAGCAGTTGAAGTTGCTGCATTTGTTACCAACAGTTGACCTGAAGCAAGCAGGAGTGATGTCATCTCCCCACATTGATAAAGCATCTTATGTTTTTCTTCAAAATTTACACGAAATTTAATACTTCAATATCTAGTGCTATCACAATGTGGATGATGTGATGAGAGTTTTGCGAGTTCACATAACCAGTACCTAAGCGCTGACCTCCTATTGATTTCAAGGTCAAAATAATAAATTCAATAACATAGAAAACAAAAGACTCAGCCAAGTAAGGAGATGATGCTTTGCCTCAAGTTCACAGTTGGTAGAAAAGGGGGTAACTTCAACTGGTAGGCTAATATCTTGAGAACCACAAATGGGAACTGAATCGAAGTTTCACCAGAATGATTGGATAAACTTATTCTTCAACATATCCAAGCTAAATTTGTGGCTAGACCATCCTTTGAAATCTGTGACCACGTGAACTCCTTGCATTAGACAACTGAACAAGAAATCACTGAAAACTAAAGTATCAACACCGTAAACAATTTTTAACACTTAAAGCAGATCACCCTAAGACGTCTACGGCAGATTACGAATTTTAAATCTGTTATATGATAACTTACACCTCTCATGGAACTAATCAGTTTGGCAGCTCTTTCTGAACTATTTCCAAAATAAACTTTTTTTTTTTTTGAAAAATAGTGATTCCAAGTCTGCACAATAGGCCTGCATTCCAGATGGGGCCTAATAACCAACTGTTTGTGGACTCTCACAACAATATCCTTAAGGAAGAAATTCAGTCAAGTTCCGTCTATTTATAGAATTAAGTACCCTCTCCTAGCCGACTCTGCACACTGCCTAGACGGTTCGACAGAGTAATCTACAAAAATGTCAAGACCTTTTTCAAGTTCGACTTCTTCGATTTTAATATCACCAAAACTATGGTTAACTTTAGGATCAAAATGACCAATATGCATATATGCATAGTTTAGTTTAGTTTAAGAAAAAGGATCAGGAGGGACAATTAAGTCCCCATCAAGGACCCTGAAAAAAGGTGAAAAAAATCAAACCCGGTCACAGATCCTAAAGTACTTGTCCAGTGCATTCTTAAACCCATTTACACTTCTTGCCATCACGACATCCTCAGGCAACCCATTCCACTCATTCACTACCCTCTGAGAAAAGAAGTAACGACGAATATTGATCCTACTTTGAACCTTCTAGAGCTTAAGACAATGACCTCTAGTAATTTTACTATTAGCAAACTTGAAAAAATCAGAAAATGATAAACTATCAAATCCATGAAAAATTTTATAGACTTGTATCAAATCCCCACGTAATCTTCTCAGCTGAAGTGAAGTGAGATTTAAAAGACGTAACCTGCTGTTATAGGGGACACCCTTGAAGGCCCTAATCAATCTAGTAGCCCTGCCCTGGACTTTCTCAAGTAACTCCTTATCTTTAGAAAAATATGGGTTCCAGGCTTAAACAGCATACTCTAAATGGGGTCTAACCAACTGCTTATAGAGTCTAACAACAATGTCTTGCTTAAGGAAACTAAAATTTCTCTTAATCATACCTAAAATTCTATTTGCTTTTTTAGTTGCTTCAACACACTGCTTAGCTGGCTGTAAAGAAGAATCTATGTGTACACCTAAGTCCTTTTCAACAGAAATCTCTTGCAGTGACTGTCCATTTAAAGTGTACGAATACCTAGGATTGTTATTGCCAGTATGCATTACCTTGCATTTAACAATATTGAACAGCATTTGCCACTCCTGAGACCAAGTGAAAACCCTGTCTAAATCCTTCTGAAAACTTTTTGAATCACCTTCAGAGGAGACCTCAGAATACAGTTTGGTGTCATCAGCAAACTTCTTGGCTCTACAGACAATATCAGCATCAGTGTCATTACTGAAAGCAATAAATAGGAGAGGACCCAACACAGACCCCTGGGGGACCCCACTAGGAACCTCCTGCCAAGAAGAAGCGCAACCATTTAAAACCACCCTCTGTTTCCTATTACATAACCAATTCTGAATCCATGTCAGTAAATTACCACAGATACCCATACTCTTTAAGCAAAAGACGCTGGTAGGGAACCTTATCAAAAGCTTTCTGAAAATCCAGAAAAACAACATCAACATACTTCTGCTTATCCAATGAACTAGTAACATCTTCCATGAACTCCAAAATATTGGTGAGGCACGACCTTTTTTGGCAAAAGCCATGTTGAGACATTCTGATAAAAGAATAACTACTGAAGAAACTAACCATAGACCTTTTAACAATAGATTCCATGACCTTACAAACAACACTAGTGAGACTGAAAGGCCTGTAATGACAGGGCTGTGACTTATCTCCCTTCTTAAAAATTGGGGTGATGTTAGCACACCTCCAGTCCTCAGGAACATAACCTTCAACCATAAATTTATTAAAGACCAGTGACAGTGGAACACAGAAATGATGGGCAAATGACCTCAACAAAATTGGATAGATTGCATCCGGGCGAGGGGCTTTACGAATATTGAGAGAAAGCAACTCCTTTAGAACTATCTCACTAGAAAATAAGACAGAGTCCAAATTTGGGAAAACACTTTTTCCAATGGCACTAGGCAGATTTGACAAATCTTCATGTGTAAAGACTGACACAAAATAATTGTTAAGTAGTTTTGCAATCCCTTCACTGTCAGTAACTACATTGTTTGCATTAGGATCCCTAAGAGAAACAACACTTTCCTTAACCTTCTGCTTAGATCTAACATAAGAAAAGAATGCCTTCGGGTTGTCCTTAATATTATTAGCTATGCTCTGCTCAAAATTCAGTTTAGCTTTAGAGATTAACCCTTTCACTTTAAGTTGATGAATGTTAAACTTATAAAGGTCAGAAACAGAGTTACTCGTCCTATAACGCCTCCACATTTTCCGCTTTTGTCTAATGGCACACCTAGCTGACTTCTTTAGTAATCCACGAAGGCCTACAACTTTTACGACACCGAAACTTCCACGGAACATGATGATTCATGACATACTTCAATATATCAGCTATAAAGTCCCAAGATTCTGAGGCACTTTTGCCACTCATACCATTTACCCAGTCTGTACCTTTCAATAAATTATCAATTGCTACAGTATCTGCTTTAGAAAAATCCGGAGTACTTCCTTACTTATAGAACTGAACCCCTCACAGACAACATCAAAGGCGACAGCGTCATGGTCACTTTTACCTAGACTCTCAAAATTGTCAGCAACATTAGGATCAGATGTGAAAACAAGATCAAGAATATTATCACCCCTAGTAGGAAAAGAAACATGCTGGTGCAAGAAACAGTCCTGAACAACCTCACGAAAATCAGTGCCATTACTACCGCTTAATTCCTCAGCCCAATCAATGTCTGGAAAATTGAAGTCACCCATGATAATAACTTCACCTTTAGCAGCTTTCCTAATTGAGTTAAACAACAAATTATCATTTTCTTTCCCACTATTTGGAGAGTGATAAACTAAACCAATTGTGACAACAGAACCAGCAGCCTTGATTGAGTTATTTAAAGTTACCTCGCACCACACAGAGGTCACAAAGGATCCTTGCAGCTCTGGTTTCTCAACACTAACAATATTATCTTTGACATAGAACAAGACTCCCCCCACCAAACCCCTAGCTTTTTGGTATCAACCCTATCTTGACGATAAACCACATAGCCAGGATAAGAAACCTCAGCACTATCAATATCATCTCTTAACCAAGACTCAGTTACACCAACTATATCTGGCTTCATATCCTCAAGAAGTACAGCAAATTCATCCAATTTATTACAAATACTTCTAGCGTTAGTAAAAATAATCTTTAACTTATCCCTGGAACTCCTAGCCTTATAGATCCCTTCTTACCTCTAATTAATTTATTGGTATTTTTGTAACCCCTGTACTCAGAATGCCTATTGGTCGGGCCAAGATTATCCTTGCTACGATTATCCTGAGTCTTCATCGCCCCCCAAATTTAGTTTAAACACATCTGCTCAACAGTAAAGTTTATCATCATTCCAAACAGTGTGGCCCCGGTGTTACCTAAGTGTAAACCATCCCTTGCAAACAAATCTCTCCTGCCTTCGAAACATGACCACATATCAACAAACGTAAATGAAAATTCGGAACACAAGCTACTCAACCCATTGTTCAAAATTTTTAATTTGTTGGATGGGACCCTGTCATCAAACCTTGGTAACAAACAAGCTATCTCTCAATGTAAAGAAAACCAATTTTGTTATTTTTACCTCACCTTCTAAGCAACTTAATCAGGGTGTAAACAACATACAACTTTGTGGTACTAACATACAGCGTTCAAATGTTACTAAGTTTCTTGGTGTGTTTGTTGATTCTCATCTCACCTGGACTGCTCATATCCAGTATGTTAGCACGAAAGTTTCAAAAGGTTTGGGGATACTAAACAGATTTCGACAACTTCTTCCTAGGAAAATTTTGGTATCCCTGTATAATACCCTTATACTCCCTTATCTCACTTATTGTAATATCATTTGGGGGAGCACGTACGCTACCAGAATTAAACCTCTCTTTATTTTGCAGAAAAGGGCTATTAGATGTATATGCAACGTAGACTATCGTCATCATACTGCACCTCTTTTCGCTAGTCTTAACCTTCTTAATATTTATGATTTAAATCGGTATCTTACCGGGTTGTTCATTTTTGACTGGTTATATAACAGAACCCCGTCAATATTTCGTGCTCAGTTTCAGTTTCGTGATAGCAATTACCCTTATCCTAGTCGTGCTTCAAATCAGTTTATCACTCCCCTTTGTAGGCTTAGGTCATCTCAATTTGGTCTTCGATTTGTAGGTGCAAAACTCTGGAAATCTCTCCCCTTGGAAGTTACAAACTGTAAAACACAATATGCATTTAAAAAGCAGCTTAAAGTTCATTTCATTGCAAATTACCTTTGAACTACCGTCTTTTTTGCATTTCTGTTCTCTATTCTTGTTTTTTGTGTGTGTGTGTGCTTTTCTTTTGTTGTCTTGTATTTTCTGTCTGTCTTTAAGGGGTGTCAACACCCACAAGCTCCTAGGAGCTTTCAGTTGCCACTCCTCAGTCTCTTACCTTTTTTTTTTGTTAAGTAAAGTAATTATTTTATGAAGTGTCTAAGCATGATGATCCTTATATACTGTATTTTCGTTACTTTTTCCACTCTCAGAATATTGTTATGTCTTATATTATAAGTAAGAGATTGGAATAAAGTCATACTGAACTGAACCACAAATAGCAACCTTTGCTCTGGTTGAAGCTAGACGACACAATAATTCACGATATCTGGACCTTATGATATCAATTGGTTCCTTCTCTACATTATTTGTACCCACCTGGATCACAACCACCTCCTAATCTGAAACAATTTTGTTCACCCTTTCACTTACATCACTTGCATTACTTTACATTTGCCAATCTTCAGACCACTTGAATATTTTACAAGTATGTTTATTGTTTATATATTCTACATTTATATTTATTGTAAGTAAATCCATTCTAAACCTCTCTGAATGCCTATGGAGGAGACTTCAGGATACAGCGCTATCTTTTATTACTTAGGGTATCTCTAATTCATCAGTAGAACTGAAATGGCTTCCCATACTCCAGGAAAATGCTGTCGTTTCTTTTTGTGCATTCCATCAAAGCTCTCCCTGGCAACTACAAACAGCTTTTACATGTAAAGAGCGTCAGCCACTATGTTATTGGTCTTAACAACATGTAAGTGTTGGGTATTGGCTAGACAGTCTAGTCGATTCAGGTAATAGCCAATAATTTCTTCGTAGAGTCGTAGGTGACTCTACACGAAAGTTCTTTCCGATCTATTTGCAACATCTAAACTTCTCCTTGCTGCAACCGACAGACCTACATAATCGGAATAATTGACTTCGCAGCGCATTTCATTATCCAAGGTACATGGAACCTATAACGGGCCATTTTGCAGCATTAGCCTTCCCTTTACATGAATTAGGCCTAACATAATATTTGTGAACTAAGTTAGGTAGGCCTAGACACTATTTACTAACTTAAGTTAGGCTAACCCTAACGATTAAGGAGCACAGATTTCTCTATCAGCTGTGGTATGGAGTAGCGTTAACTGTACTGTAGCCTATTACGTGGGCCTACTCAGCCATTACTCGTACTCCGCTAACGTTAACTTGGTGTTAGTGCTACAAACGAAAGACAGAAGTTGGGTAGACCTAAACTGGCAATTTAAGCTTAAGTTGAGTTAGGCCTAGGCTACGCGATTTCACGTTAGATCCAATCTTATTCGTTAATTAGCGTAGGCCCTAGCCTACCCTAGTTCTTAGATTTATCGTAGAAGTAATATGTTACTGTAGACTCATTTGCAACGGTTTTGTCTACAGTACTGTCAGTACTGCACCTAGCCTAGGGCTGGTGTGCTTCGCAATAGACTAGCCTAGGCCCACACGTAGGCCTAAGTTAGGCCAAATTATACATTACTTTATGGCTATGCTGGTTGTATCATTTACAAGCCTAGCCTAAGCAGTAGCGCGATGTCAATTTGATATTACCAGTATTAGTCGGAATTCCCACAATGCTTATATCTACGTAGAAGAAATATCTAAAATAGCGATATTATTTTACATACAGAAGTAGCAAACCGGGTCAACTGTTAATATCGACAGTCAGTAGCAGCGACTAACTGTTGACTAAACGACACAGATCCATAACCCTCTGTCTCATGTAACAAGGAAACTTGCGTTCACCTTGTGTCTCTGACCTGCATAACAAAAGCGGCCCTAGTAGCAGTACCGGCTGTACACTACTGTACACACGTGTGTACATGCACTAGGACCGTGCAGAAGCAGTTGCCAGTGTTAGGTACAGGGGTTGCAGTGGCAAGTACACACATAGTGTACAGGGCTCAAAGCAGCAAATTCAGACAGTGCAGATTGCGAATGTCAGCAACTCAACGTTCCCATGTGGCCATTGGCACTGGACAATGATCACAGCTTGTCATCCCTATGGAAAGTTTCAGTTTCTGTAACAGCTATGTCAGGATATACAAAAGATATAGCCAAAGTAAAAGGGCTGGATCACTGCATTTTAAAAGTGGGTGTGTAGTAAAATTGTTATTTTTCTGTGGAAGATTTTCTTCTTTTAGCTGCAGCATGGGGAACTTGTTCGTATCAATAAAATATAGGTCAGTATTTAGACTACATATAGGAATATTTTGGGGACAGGCTAAAGCTTGTTGGTTAATGCTGACAGGAGAGTTCAGCTTTATTGAGGCAAACAATTAGTTTGGTATAACTCCTTGTTTACAGGTTTGTGTAGACTGTATACTAGTGTAAGGGCCTTTGCAGCCAAGTTATCTCGCTCAGGAATCGGTCTGTTCATCCCTTTAGGCGTAGTTTCAGATTTAGTGGGAGAGAGTTAACCGGCAATTTTCTGTCTTGAAACCTATTGCAGATTATCCTGGCCAAATAGTACAAATGTTTGTGAGATATCAGTGTCTTTGGGAAAATTGGTTTGTATCTTAGGATGTAGGTAAATGGTGAAATTTTTTTTAATGATAATAATACAGCATTTATAATGGGCCATCTATATATGTAACATAATCTGAGGGGCAGAAGGAACGTAGTGGAACAGTTCCAAGAACATGAAAAATGGCAAAAAGCACTGGTCAGTTAAGTAAGGATTAGTCATAAGCAATTGTGAACAAGTACGTCTTAGGATTAAAGTTAAGTAAAGGAAGTACAATCACAAATGTTCAGTGGGAGAGAGTTCCAGAGTTTAGGAGCAGAAACGGAAAAAGCTTTATCGCTTTATTGTCTCAGCAGTGGACATTCTTGGAGTAACTAGAAGATTTTTTCCCCAAACCTTAAGTTTCTACCTGTGGAATATGATTTGAGTTGTTGAAGATACACAGTTGCTTTGCCATTTAGCACTTTCCATGTGAGTAGCTTTATTTTACATTCAGTATGGGACAGGACTGGAAGCTGTGTGAAGATGTCTCAAGATGGGTGTGATGTGATCGTTGCTTTCTGTGTTTTGCTGAGATCCGGACTGCTGCTTTGTGGACACACTGAACTTTCTTCATCAACTTTTCAGGAATACCATAAACAGGGAATTACCGTTATCAAGCCTAGATGTTACAAGGGCATGAACAATTACAGTTGTTAAATCATCAGGAAAACATCTGCAGATTCCATTAATGTTCCTGATATGAGAGAAAGCAGTTTGGCAGAGCTTCTCTAAATGAGATTCCATGGACACGGTTATGTCAAAGATTATACCAAGATTGCGAGCGGCGACGGAAGGTTGAATGATGGAATCATCAATTTGCATCTGTTGGGTTTGTCGTTAAGTTTGATTTTGTCTAGACGTGACAACAATGAGTTCTGTTTTCTCATCATTCAGGATTAGTTTATTTGTGGTCATCCAAGATTTTATCTCTGACACACATTTTATGATCCATTGGCGGGTGGAATGCTGAGCATTTGCATCGCGACGATGACACGCGCATGCATTTACAAAACTGCAAACCTGTTTTAGCTTCCTTTCGTCACTATGCTGTTACAATGGTGAATGTCAAATCTACTGTACATGGATGATGGAAATTAGTTTAGCAACCCTTGTACCATCCTCTTTCAAGACCAGATGTTACAACGGTTGACGACTGTTCTGAAAGTCAACAAGACGGAGGGATGTTGACTTTTGCTCATGGGCAGTGCACTTTTTAGCCACATGTTCTGTGCTCTTTGTCTACTATCCTGAGGTCGAAAAGTCCCTAGTGATGTTTGAAGAAAGAATACCTTGTTCAAGAAAGTTTGTGGAAGTTTGATGCCTCCATGTTTAAACTGATTTGTTTCCATGGATTGTAGTAGCCCTTGAATAGGCTGGTGTGTTCTGTTATGTGGCCTTAGCTCATTACACTCCACTTTCACAGCCCTTGTCCCGATATTGTTAATTTTCTTTGATTAGCCAACCTTCCCACAGGGCGTCTTCTCTCATATCCTCGAATAGCAAAACTTTCCCACCAAACTTCACACAGAAGATCACTGACACCATATTCACCATCCTGCAGGGGATTTTTACAAAATGCTTAAACGTTATCTCAGAATGGCCAAAATGTCACAAGATATTTTGATCACAATGTTCAGCTAGTCAGTTAGCCACGTTCTCAAGTCATCGGTAAAGTTCTGTGAATCTTCAGTAAAGGTTGATGGTCGTTTGGGGGTGTCTTTGCTGAAACAATGGAAGATAGAGCCTGCACAACTGACTGCAGAAATCCTAAAGAAAATTTGATACATGCTTACCTGCTGTAGGCAAATTAGGCAGTTTATCCCTCCACAGCATAAAAATGAAACTGCTTCGTTGTCACACCTTACTTTCATCTTGACACAGTAGTCCGGGGTGAAAGACACATGCTGGTATTAAAATACTATACTTTAAAAACAAAAACTCAGCAAGCTGGATAATTTGCCTACATAGATGTCTTCTTAATCCTACAGGGTAGCTTTGCAATCGGTAAGGTGTGGAAATGAGTGTATGCAAGGTAAGCTACACAGTTGTCTCATGCTCTTAGCAACTAAGACTCTTCCTGTAGACCATGCATTGGAGGAAAATGGCCACCACATGTCAAGATGACAATTTGAAAAACGTTCATGTTGTACTGGTTTCAAATGGTTGTTATTTGCAGTTGTTTCATTAAATTCCCAGTCACAGTGCAGTTCTTGTTCTTTTGATGGAAGTTTCAATACCTTAACTTTCATACTGGCTCAATTGTTGCTCTTTTTTTTTGGCCAGTCTTCTAATGAGGGGAAAATTAATGTTATCTGGACAATGGGCTGTGATGTGGAGTGTAAGGGAACTCACAGCCCTGTTCAAGGACTAGGATTGTAGATTTTCAAGCTGTCACAGTGTGCAGGCCACAGATTTTCTAAATTATGGCACAAATGTGATGAGCCTCTAATGAAGGGAAAAATTATATTATTTCTTTTTCTTGCAGAGTATAACCATTTGATTGGAAGGATTCTTCTGGCAGTTGTTTCTATCATGCATGTTTGGTAGCTAAATTTCTCGTCTCTGAGGAGAATCGATCCCAGGTGGACTTTGCTCTCAAGATGGCTGAAAATGTCAAAGTGGCTGTCAGAGTTCGACCATTTATATCCTTTGCATGAAAATATGATAGGAACTTAACTTGGGTACCGTTACCTAACTGCAAACAAGAAATTTGAATTGCAGAAAAAAAAGACCATGCAGATATTGCATTTAATATGGAGGTCTCAGATGATAGGTGCGTTACTGTAAGAGGCAGGTACTGTACATTTTTCACTGGCAAATTCAGGTGAGTTTTGGGATATTTAATTGAAGTGGAAATATACTCAGTACTGTAATTGTACCATGTACCTAGTTGTTACAGAAATACTCATGCAAATACAATGGCACAAATGTGTAAAATTTGTATCATTTCTTAATGTATACCGATGAGACAGCAGTTTTTCTTCAAGTTTAAATGTGGCCAAGATGTGGCTATTACATGTGATGGAAAGTCATGTGTTTCCTTCAGTTTTTCAGACTGGTAGGTTTTGAGGCTCTAGTGAAAGTTTTCTTCATATAGTTGTGTCAGGTTCAATAAAAATGTCAGATTTTGTATTTAACATATAACACCTCTAAAGTTTTAAGTGAAAGCTGTTTGCTTGCCCTGTATTAGCCTACATTCTTTGTTTAGAGTGTTCCAGTTCAGCCTACGGTGGTGACTGGCCACATTGTGCCATTGTACATTTGTAATTGCAGCTGTTGTCCATCAGTGGGTGAAGAATCACTAGCATGATAACTGCTTCTTTGACCTCTAACCTCTATTGGTGCATCTTGGCTTTATTGACTGACTTTTTGTCATTTATTTGTTTATTTATTTGATCAGTGAGCTTGATTAGTGCCATTATGCACAAAGGTATTAATAATAAAATGAGTGAAAAGTTAGTCTGAGTCTTAAATACTACCAAATCAAAAACTTTCTCAAAGGATGGTTTCTCTTTCATTCAGTTTACCCTGGGTTCAAACCACTTATCTGCTAATTTGCATATTATTGTTGCTTTTGACTGGTTTTCTGATGTATGTGTCAGTATCGGAGGTACTGTAGCAAATGTAGTCACTTTGTAATGGTAATGCATTATACCTTCAAAATATTTCTTAATTCTTATGTTTTTTATTAAATGATGTTTCAAGATTTAATGACAAAATGATTCACATTCGCATCTGTAAGTGTTCCTTAACAACTATCTTCACAATGAAAGAGAGAAAAATCGCAAAGCCAAATGCATCATCCAGATGAAAGGCTCATCCACAGAGATTCATGATCCTGGAAACCCCTCCTACGAACCTAAACGATTCGCGTTTGATTACTCTTATTGGTCGCATGATGGATTCACAGTACGGAACGATGGGTACTGTGAGCCTGCGGATGAATGCTACATTGATCAGGTAAATGAACAGGAACGTATTCCTTACTCTTCTGTTTCCCCCTTCCCTTCAGCAAATTTCTACCTTCTTATGCAAGAGCTGTTATTGTAACCCTAATGATTTCATGGTACTCTGTTAATTTTTTTTCCCTGAGTAAGTGATTTGAAATGCTTCAAACTAAGCAGCAAATAATGCATACTATTATTCAAGAAAACACCCAAGTTGTGATATGAAACAAGAAAATGAGCTGCCAAGTTGTTAGCAGGATAGATGCTCAAGTGAAGAAGAAAAATTGCTTGTTCAAAGAGCTTGTAACATGGAGGGTACAAGTGGAAGGGAGAAATATGGTGACCTCAAAAATGTAGTGCTACAGTAGATCTGTTGCTGTAATAGTTTCAGACAGAAGCAGTTTTGCCATATATGACAGATTTGGGGTAACTAAATAGCATGTTTAACATTATAAGTTTGTGCATACATTGTAATGTCTCATGCAAATATTGCGATGTTTCCAGGGACCAACAGACTGATCGTTAATAAGTATATTTATCAGTGATATTCCGTATTTTATATAATTGGATTGTAAGCTCATATAAAGATGACAATGACGTTTACTTGCAGCTGTGTCTAGCTGCTGTTTGTAAAGTCCATCTGCGTATAACTTCATCAAATTATTCAAATATGAATACTCTGTTAAATTTTCGTAATATAGTCAGCTTTTAAACTCTGAATTTTGAGTGTTTTTGTGTCGTGTCCTTTCAATAGGAGAGAGTTTTCTCAGACCTTGGCCAGGTCTTGCTGGACAATGCGTGGCTCGGCTACAACTGCTGTTTGTTTGCTTATGGACAAACAGGCTCTGGAAAGTCATACTCTGTGTTTGGGTATGGTCAGAACAAAGGTATGTATGTATGGCATCCATAAGATGGTTATTTAACATCCAGAAGAGATATGTAAAACAGCTCTCAAAGTAACATATTTATTTGCTATTTTAGAGCTTGTACTGTAGGTAAAGTGTTGCTCAAATGTATCCTTAAGACTTGTGATAGTTTTCTTTAACCAAGTCTAAACTGTTCTCACCAGCATTTTGGAAAGTGGCCACCAGAATTAGCATGATAACACATGTAATATCTTGCTTTTTCTTCATCTGGAATAAATATCAGTAACATCTTTATGAAATTAATGATTACTTTCACCTTTATTTATTAGGCATCGTCCCAGTAGCCTGCGAGAGGTTATTTGAACACGTCTCAGAGAAAAGAGCAAATGCTGACAAGTCCAGAGAGGAAGAGTACCAAGTGAGGAATTATCTTTGTGACATTGTTTTGATGTTGTTGTTTTTAGTGTCATTGGTGGGTTTCTCTCCCCCCATATCCCTCCACCTCTGTCTCTTAGGCCTTGTACTTTTTCTTGTTTACCTCAATTTCTGTCTCCCATGGACATTAATGTGGTAGATCAATGCCACATACACGGTCTTTTTTAGGTTCAGCTGAAAACTTCGTGCAGCATTTTAATTGTTGTAAAACAACACCCATAACAGTCACTCTCACGTCTTACCTTGTAAAATAGCTCCTAGGAATCCGAAACTGATTGAGCCAATATTGCTCACTTTGTGATGAGTTTTAAGGAAACCATTGCATGCCAATTCTTCTAATTAACCTCATTGCTCTTCTATCTATTGCTATGGTTACTGAAAATGTGAGACATCTTAGTTTCTATCTCAAAACATAACATGTATAGAGATATTGTCAGGCTATCTGGACATTCTGATATTCTCTGAAAATGTTTTCAGTGTCTCAATCCATTGCCAATATGTATCAAACTTCTCCATCATGTTTTTATGCATGTAAACAAAAGATGTTACTAATTAAGGTGTGAAGAAATATGTACAGTAAGTCTATTTTGCAAATTATTGACCCAAAGACCCCAAACCTAGAAAAGATAGATCTGTTCCGATAGTTTTGCATACGGTACTTGCCTAAATTATAGACGTTTCGATCTTTTGTTTGGATTGAGGGGGCCTGTGCAGTAGTTGTATAAGCTCCTCCTTCAATTGCTGTGATTGAAGTGTGTAATAGTAAAGGACAGAGTGGGGTTGGTTTTCACCTCAATTGTGTGTGTTCTCAACTTCAAAAGAAGAATGAAGGGAAGAACGTCATGAAAGAAGAAGTACAAAAGAAGAATGTCAGATACCAGGTGTACCTCTAATTTAATGCTGATCTGTAACAGATCGTACAACTCTACAGTGATTGGTATATATATAACACAACCTTTCAGTGTCCTGTTTCTGTTAAAGACAGTCTTGAGGAATCCATGAAATGTTGATTATATTTGTACATGTTTATGACTCAAAAAATTATGCCTGACATATAGTTGCTCAAAAGGGTGATGCCTCATTCGACGGGCATAGCTTCTGAGATGGTATCACATCAGAACATTTGATTTACTGGCTTTAGTCACTGTCTAAAATGAAATCACGTCAGGACACCTTATTTGCCTGATGCATTCAATCTATAACATGATATTATGTGAGACCATATGTGATAACTCTTCATTTGCCTGATTCAGTCACTGAAACATGAAATTATATCAGAACACTTTGTTTGCTGGATACAATCTAAAGAACATCATTTTAGCGATTCAAATGAAATAGCATCATGACACTTTCTTCAATGATAAGGTAGATCATCTTATAAAGACATCTTTCTCACTTTTGGGAACTCCGATTAGTGGCTTCATCTCCATCCTCCTCAGAGAAAACGAGGAGGATTGACTTTATTGCAATACTTACAATTTTTTTACTCTATAATTTCAAGGTTTTTGTCAGCATGCTGGAGATATACAATGAACACATCAGGGATCTCTTAAATCCAGCCAGCTTCAAGGTCAAGGGTGGACTTAAAATCCGCCTCCATGCTTCCAAGGGATTTTGTGGTATGTACACAATGTCCTCTTTTGCTTAAACAGTGTCCGGTCGGTGGAAGTGATCATTTCAAAGCCATGCTTGTTGCTAAGGGCAGTCTTTTATATCTAACATTTGTCAGTTGTGGTGATTTTGTTATTTTCTCTATTCCATGAATCACTTCTGAGAGTGTGAATTGTCATTCAGAAAATTGTCTGAATATTTTAATTCCCATTTTAATTAATGCTTTATGACAGTAATGAAAGTATTAGCATGGTCTGTACAATGTCGTAAATCAATTGTTCAAAAATATGTAATAAACAAGTCAAACTCTTTTTAAAAAATTCAAATAACAGTCAAAGAATTTTTATCTGAATTCTCAGATGCTTCTTGTTTAAAGCGTTGGATGTAATGCTTCATGATTAGATGATGCAATTATTTAGTTACAATCTCAATGGGATAGTAATAATAACCATAATATTGATATTTGTGGTATTTGATATTGTGATATTTTAAATAATGTTTAAAGAATTTTTGCCACTTGCATCTCTGCTACAATCTCTCTGGTTGAAATGATGAAATTAGGAAATAGTTTCACTGACAGACATATTAGACTGATGCTTTTTAACTCAAATGTCTTGTGTGAAGAAGAAACTTCTCACAGATTTAACTGTCCTTTTGCACAATTTTACACTCACTGATTTTTTTTCAAGTCTCAAAATACTATTTAAGGGTAACAGTAAGTTACAGTAGCTATCATGAGTTATCATAGCGTAATAACAGATTATCATTTCAAATTATCATCTTTTTTTAACGCCTTTCTCTGCAACATACCACCCCCATTTTTTCCTTATTTTGGTTTCTTTTTGTTTATTTTGTGTGATTTATGCAGTTGAATCCCTGAAGACGTTTCCAGTGAAGAGTTACAATGATATTAACAGTCGCATAAACGAAGGGACACGCAACCGCACGATAGCGTCGACCAACATGAACGCCACCAGCAGCAGAGCACACACAATAGTCTCCATCAACTTTGTTCAGAAAGGGAAAAACGACTCAGGGCAAAATATGACAAAGACATCTATCATTAACTTGGTGGATTTGGCTGGAAGGTAAATGAACTTCTTAGAGGGTCATAAAGGAATAGTATGTTAACAATAGTTGTCATTTTGTACCCAAAAGAAGAAGGAACATTTTCATCTAATGACCATATTACCTTCTATAAAATGACAGATTTAGCAAATTATTTACTATTCAATTTTTAAAGTCTTTTAAAGAGATCTCTAGGAAGTTGTCGTCGTTGGATTAATTGCAACAATAAATCTGTGTTAATATCTCCCCATTGAGACTAATGAACATTACAGACATTAACAAAAGTATTTGTTATGTTTAATCATTCAACAGTGAAAGAGTAGACAGCACTGGAGCCACAGGTGACAGACTGAAAGAGGGCGCCGCCATTAATTTGTCTCTCACGTCCCTTGGAAACGTCATCAAAGCCCTGGCTGATGTCGGAGCAGGAAAGAAAGGGGTCATGAGTAAGTCTTTATGACAGAGCGGTGTTACTAATGGTTGCAATGATCCTTATCATGCTGTGTTAATATGTTCCTTTCTGAAAATGAGAAAAGTACAGTTGCAATGTCATATACATTTCATTCATCATATAAACTGTAATGTCATGTTTTGAGATATTTTTTTTTCGTAATGTGCTTGTGTTAGCTTTTCATTTGTAGCTGTTGTATTTCTTCTTAAAGATTTTTTTCTATGTTTGAAGTGAACAAATTGAAACGACATTAGCGCACAATTCAGTGTTGTTTCTGTGAAAATTTGCAAACATGACAAGGTATGTTGAGTTGTGTGCAAGTAAACTCCTTGCTCCCTGAATGGAGGATACACTGAGTGACTGTTAAAATCTTTGCATCATTTGGGATAGGGGTAGTTGTAGTAAAATAAAGAAAACGAAACAGTGTCTGCCTGATCTGAAAATCCGTGGCAGACAGGAAAATTACCGTTGAATGATGCAAGTTTGAAAAGAGAACTACAAACATTAACCTCTGTCTATATAGTGTTACAATAATCATTTTAGCTTAATTTGTGGAATGCTGGCAAGGAATATTTCACTTTTACTTTGTTTTAATTTGTCTTTGTATGTTGTTTGAATAGTTTCCAGACTGGTTCAGACAAACAGCAACTCAATTAGAGATTAACTTGCCATTTTAGGCATTTAGATCCAGTGGTTGTTGATTATTCTCTTTAATGATGGATGTTGCTTTTCTTCCAAACATAGAGATAGTAAATCATCTTTTCTTCTCATTTCAGTTCCGTATAGGAACTCTAAACTCACCATGTTACTGAAAAATGCTTTGGGAGGGAACAGCAAGACCATTATGGTGAGTAACCCCTAAGCAAGTCAGCGATGTTTTAAAAAGAGGGCAGACTTTTGTTTCAAATCACCCCAGAGGTAGCACAGTATCTGTAAAGTTTGATTTCTGAAAGTGATCTGACTTGGTGTCAAGAGGTGTTTCATGTTACAGTTTCCAACTTAAGGCCTGTCCACACAGGATGCGTTGCGTGCCGTTCGGGATACGACACGTTTTTTTTCCGCATCCTTCCGGATACGTCAAAATGCATGCCTGTCTCTACAGGATGCGTTCACACTACGTCAATTTCGATTCGTCACTTTGAGATGCAGTGTGTAGTTTCCAATGACAATGCATGCTGATTGACAGAAAGGTGTATTTAAATAGTAGGATGCCAAGAAAATTTGAGAATTAAATACATCCTAGATAGCCGGCCTTGCCATTGGTCATGCTTTACAGCAGTCATCGACACAAGATGTGCAAGTTTTGTGAAAAAAATGTAAAATTTGATTTGATTTTATTCCTAAACACATTCTGTTTGTCACAATCTATTCTGACTTTGCACAAAAATATTCAAAGTGGGTTTGTCTCGATGGATTTCAGTCAGTGGAGAACCCTCTCATGGAAGTGTAGGGACACGCAGTATGTTGCGTGATCGCCGGCCTGGGGGAGATGTCCTAGTGGAGGGGGTGTCCCCTTCCTCCTTTAAAGGCATTAGGTCTCCTTGCATGCAATCTGGTGCCACATTAGCTACCTTTTGAAGTAAAATTTGTGTTAAAAAGTTTGCGTATTTTTAGGATCAAAAACAAATTGGCATCAGTGGATTGATTAGAATGGAAATATTCTACAGTCAGAGTCTTTCATTATCAAGTTGAGCAGCCCAATCAAGTGAAGTTGAGGAGAAGAGCTCAATCCCATAAGCCCCCGAAGCTATGCCACTGATTATATATACTACATTGTATATTTATATTTTCTTGTGTGCCGTGAAATGTCCATGTGCAGCCACGTCGTGTCCAGACTTCCCCTGCCTAGCAGCCCAACAATGAATACAACTGTTTTTTCACTACCGAAGTCAATATCGCAAGGGTAGTGGGTTCCCAAAGAATCAGAGGCCTTCGGGTACATTTCCAATGTTGTGAAAAAAATGCAAAAAAATGAGCTTTTCTACTTATTTTACATTTCATTGTGATTTTAATCTCAAACATAGTCATTTTGCATCCATATCCCATTAAATTGCATTTCATGAAAGAAAAACATGAAAGAAATCAACTTGACACATGCTTACGTACAGCAATTCTGTTTCTGAACGCACAAGGACTTTGCCAAAATTTGACGCATCCGGAAGGATACGGCAACTTTTTTTTCCGCATTGATCGTGGCGGAACGCAGTGCATTGTGTGGACAGCTCCATTGATTACGTGCAAAGTGATAAAAGTGACGTGCCGTGTCGTATCTCGATCAGAACTCAAGGCATCCTGTGTGGACAGGTCTTTAAGCAGGTAGTCTTTCCAATGTCACTGTGTAGACTCAGGGACACATTGTATAGAGAAAGTAATTACACACATGTAGCAAGGTGTCAAGTTAAAACTCCAGGTCAAACAAAATGACTTGTTTATTTCCAGAGGATATCTTTAAAACCACCACCATCTGGTTTGGTAGTCGTAGTCTTTCATCTTGAATGGTAATGTTTTGAGCCATACAACCAAGCTACAAGTGAAGTCAATGTAACTTAAGTCACAAACAGCCATTTCTTTTCTTTTTTTCAGTTCTGTCTGAACCAATGCATTTGTGTCGGTATCAGATTCCATAGATTTAGTAAGATTTCTACTTTAGAGACATTTGAAAAGTGCAGTAAACTTTAATATGGAAAGAGCATAAAAGATTGAATATAAGACAGTTACTTTGTGATTATGATTAATCTGACATCTGACGTGAAACAAGCTTGCTTGAAAACCTGTTCATCTACTCCCTGTGATAGAGCATCCAACCTGGGCAAGAAGTATTGAGTTGGTGTGATACACATTTTCACAGTTTGTTCTGCATGACCTTGGCCTAGCTTATGTTCTTGTTACTTATCTTATAAAACAGAGCTGTGGTTAATTCGGTGCTGTTGTTATTTTTCAGATTGCAGCTATCAGTCCAGCTGACATTAACTATGATGAGACCCTCTCCACCCTACGCTATGGTAAGATTCTTCAAACAGGCTTCTCTGAGTCAAATCAAGGCAGTCTTTATCTCAGTTGTGGATGTATTTTTTCATGTGTGGTGTGGGGACATGGGGTGAACATTGGTGCAGTTAGGCAAAAGTAAAGAAACGTTTTATGTAGTTGAAAGAATCACATAGCGGTTGTCCTTTAAGTTGAAAATTGTGAACCAGCTCTAAGAGTGACTGCACAGGTGACTTTATTTAAGCTGTTGACTGAAATGCAAACCCCACCCACCTACAATCCAACCCCATGCCAGTCATCCCAACCACCTCTCCCCTCTTCTTAGTTAGAAAAAAAAAAAACAAGAAAAAGAAAAAGCAGTTGAAATGTGGAGGGAACAAACAGTTGATAAATGCTTGTGGAGAATATGTCCACAGCAATAAATTGTGATGAATAGTGAAAATTTGTGGTTTGAGCAACTTAGATGATAGTGATATGTTATGTACCTTATTGTTGACACAATCTTGCTTTTTTTTTTTTTACTGTTTTAGCAAACAGAGCTAAGAGCATCAAGACGAAGGCCATCATAAACGAGAGTCCGACAGATAAACTGATCAGGGAACTGAAAGAAGAGAATGCTCGTCTCATGAAAGAACTGGCAGGCAAAGGTGGGATTGGAGAATCCCCAGGAGAAATCACCATGCAGGGTATTCCAGAGGAAGGTTTGTATCAGATGATGCCATATCGTAGAAAAACAGTTGCTGCAGGAGTGAATATGTGATTTTACTCTTCTAACATATGTATCAAAGAGATTATCACTTGAACCAATAAAGTTACAGTAACTAAACAGACAAGTTAAGTGACAGCAGGTTACTTAATCATTTTTTGTTGGACAATCAGCGATGAGGTACTGAAGTTAAGTTGCTGTTTAAGTGACAGCAAGTTAATTAATCAGATTGTGTTGAACTATCAGGGATGACATCCTGAAGTTGCTCTCTTCTTTAAGTGACAGTGGCTTTATTAATCAGTTTGTATTTGACAATGAGGGATGAAGTGCTGAATTTGAGCTGCTCTTTGATCATTTTACAGAGGTGGAAGGGATGAGGAGAGAATTAGAGGAAAGACTCCGCCAGAATGAAGAAGAAATGAACGCAATGAAGAAATCATGGGAACAGAGATTGATAGAAGTGCAGACAGCTCAAGAGGTGATTTGTTTGAATTATTTTCTTCTAAAATCTGACCAATTGTATAATCAGACAATCATTCAGTGAATTATTTAATCCAATTATTCTTGTGCTTAAACTAGTAATATGTCTATTTATTATATTTGCTACAAGTCAGTCAGTCCCTCAGTCAATCATTTAGTCACTCTATCATTGCATCAGTCAGTCAGTCAATCTATCAAGCTAATCAACTTTGATTAATTTAATCTCTATTCTTCATGAACACTGATGAAAGAAACCCTGATCAAGCAAATATGAAATATGAAAACCCATGCTGATTACACCCAAAACACTGTAATGGTATTCTGTACAGTTTGCCCTTAGTACCCGTACTATAATTTCATGCAAATCTTAACATTTATCCATAAATGTACTTCAATGTCTCCAGGAGGAACTGGAAAAGGAACGGCAGAAAAGAGAAGACATGAAAGTGACTCCTCACTTTTGGAATTTAAATGAAGATCCTGCCCTCACTGGGATGATAATACACTTTATCAAGCCAGGTAATTAAGGGAATAAGTTTTGCAACTGCTCATCAGTTACCAATGTCTGCTGCTGTCTTTGTGTTGAGGCAGACTGATTCCTCTTTGAACCAATAATACTTCATCGAATTTAACTTGTAGAAATGTTAGGAATACAGAAATTCATAAATTCTCATTTTTTTTTTATCCTTTATTTTCAGGTGTTACAAAAATTGGTAACAACAAAGCACCGTCTGCACCGGACATTGTGTTGACTGGCCTAAAGTAAGTCAATCAGAATTTTTTTACAGGTTAAAGCAAGATGTGAAAGATGTTATGTAAGTACAGATGGGTGAAAGAGGTGGGGCTCTTTTAGCCATTGAGTGTGGAACATACATGCTGTTGGGCTGCTATAAAATAACTGGAAACATTGCAGTAGGCAATGATTTGTTTTGTATTTATTATTGTTAGCTTGATTCCCAATGCATCAATCTGTTGCAGCTTCATGCTTTCAGTATTTAAAGGAATATCATTGTGTTTGTGTCTTTTCTAACTAGCATCCAACCAGAACACAGCGTGGTCTCCAATCGTAACAGCGTAGTGTCGATGAAACCTTGTCTGCCTGCCAAGGTATTGGTTAATGGTAAAGCTATAACAGAGAAGACAGAGCTACACCATAATGACAGGTAAGATGGGGCTATCATTACACTGTGACAGCTGTGAGTGTCACATAAATGTAAAAGATAAGACAGAACTACTCCAAAATGACAGGTAGGATGGGACTATCATTACACTGTGACAGCTGTGAGTGTCACATAAATATAACAGACAAGACAGAACTACACCATAAAGACAGGTAGGATGGGGTTATCATTACACTGTGACAGCTGTGAGTGTCACATAAAGTTGCTATCTCACACTCATATTGGCTTGAGTCTGCCAGGGATGGGTCAATTTTAAAAATTAAAGAAATGACAAGATTGATGGCCTTATCAACCTCCAAATGACCTGGAACAGTTCTTGAGGTAGCACAATGGATTAGTCATATTAATTTAAGTAAATTGCAAACCCTGTTAGCAAATTAATACTAAGTTAAGACAAAGTTTTGTCCTGTGCTTGTAAGCAATTGCCAGCATTTTGCACTGTACCAAAATTAACAACTTGAAAGGGTTAGTGGCAGTTTTTAGCTAGAGAATATGAAATTTCTGAAGTCACTTAGTCTTTTACAACTGAGGATCATGGTTGCCTGAAAATTGGGTAGAAATTGGTCTTTCAGTCTCTATTGATGATTTGTTGAACTACCTTTCAAATTTGCAAAAGTCTGCTTTTTGTGAGACATGGGAAGGTGTATCTTATAACATCTTACCACTACTTTCTCACAGCATATACTACTAGTGATTACATTTAATTCACGTTAAAAAAGTGGGCCGAATCTTACATAGTCATTTCTTCATCAATTTCAGCAAAATAAATATATGATATATGAAGTTAAATGAAATCTTCTCATTCATATTTTAGTTGGAATGACTCTGGTCAAACGAAGTCTTATAATGAAGTATAGCTTCAAATTGTATGCTATGTGATGGTTACATAGGCAGATTCATTTCTACTGGTTTTGTCTAAATTACCAGTTTTGATTTACAATAATTGAGTTAAATCTTGAAAGAAAAATAGCCAAAAACTTTCTTTGTGACACACATGGTAATTTTACAGACAGAACAAAACACAGATTTATAAAAGATATTCATTTACCTTGCAATCATGTCATCTTGAGAAAGGTAACAGCAAAGTTGTATCAATGAAACAATATCAAAGATGAAAAATCAGAAGAGTGTGGAAGTCTTTTTTCATGAAAGCAAAACGAAATCTTGAACAGGATTCAAAAACATAGTTGTTTTTCAATAAACCTGTCTGTTACCTCTTTTCAATAGAGTCATGTTTGGCTCCAAGCATCTCTACGTTTTCCACCATCCTCAAGACCTCGCCAAAAATCCCGACAGAGAGAAGAAGGACGATGCACCGACCTATGATTCCGCCCAGGAGGAAATTGTCGCCAACTCTGGCTTCGACATGACCAAAGGATCAGATAAATCTCAAGGTACAATGCAAATTGCACCTGATGATGATGATGATGATGATGATGATGATGATGATGATGATGATGATGATGATGATGATGATGCAAGAGAAAAATTCACCCTGTCTGCCATTGTTTGCTGTCACGTATGATAGAAAAGAATAGAGTAGACATACATCCTTCCTGTTTTCCTCCCTCACCCTAAAAGAAGAAATGCTTTCAAAGAAAACCATCTTGCTTTGTCTAAAAAAAGTTTGTTAAGATGCTATCAGATCTTCTGTTCTGATCATGTTTGATCTCATTGTTTCTTCCGGGTGATGAATCATCCTTTATTTCCTGTTTGTGTCTTTCAATCCTACTTCATGGATGAAACAAAGTATTTAGTTATCTATGTAACTTTTGGAAAGGAACCCTTTGAGGTGGATACTTTTCCAGCAATAGTGTCTGCTTAATGTTACACATGTAACCCATAAGTAAAAACAACCACAGAATAGAGGAGTACAATTTTTGCGAAGCCACCTTTAGACTGTTAAATCTTCAGTTTGACGCAATTGCACAGAAGCCTTAGTTTAGCTTTATATTAAAACAAATTTTATTGTAGAATTTGAAGGGTTTGTGCATTGTTACTGTAATCCTCTTTATGATATCACCCCCATGTAATGGCATTGTGTACTTTCCTGTACATGGTTAGTTACCATTAGTATTTACACTGTTTTCTAAGAAAGCTTACCAAGGACCATTAATTATATCAGTCAGTCCCTGCTTTGAATTACATCTGATCGTCTGATTGATTGCTATGCATTGAACTACTCACAGAAAAGTCCTCCTGGAATCAATGCAATAGACTCTGTGTCAGTGTTCACTGCAGTCTTATTACCGAGGAAAAAGGCGGGAAAATATGAAATAAATTAGTCAGCATTTCATCCTAAAACAGATAGATAACATCCCGTAATATTTAATGATTTACCGGTACTGACTGTTCAATCTGTGACCAAACCAGACACTATGGGTCCTGTTTGATTGGACATGTCTGGATTTTGTATAGCTCACATTTTGTATGCACACTGGTGCAATCACTGTGGTTGTGCTCTCTAATCTTCCTCACACAGATGACCTTCTCCTGCAGCAGGAATTGGTGGAGATGATGCCTCACGTCAACGAAGCCAATGCCATGAGCGAAGAATTGAAAAAGAAAATAAGATTTGAGATTGTCCTGATTTCACCGCAATCTCAGGGGCTCTCTCATGGAAGAACTGAGGTATGGGAGGATGCCTGTAGCATAGAATTTCAGTATCAAGGCTGTAGATACTGGTAAATGAATGCTCTTGAGGGGATATGACTTGGAAGCACTGAGGTATGGGGAAGGGTTACCCTGAAGTAGAATTTGAGTATAATGCAAAGGTGCTGGGTAATGGTCTCAGTCCTTCTGGTTTGCCCCTTTGATCACCCTCTGGATTACAATTTTATAACAAGTCTGTTGTTTTTGTGAGCAGTCTGCTCCTCTGGTTTCTATGTGTACGCCATGTATGTTGTTTGCATCAACAATCAGCCCATCTGGTTTCTATGTGTATGCCGTGTCTATGGTTTACATGAGTAGTTAGCCTCTCTGGATCCTACGTGTATGCAATGTCCATGGTTTAGTTGAGCAGTTAGCGTCTCTGGTCTCTATGTTTGTGCCATGTCTGCGGTTTAAATGAAAAGTGAGTTCCTGTTATGTGTATAAACATGTCCTGACTAATTAAAATTACTCTGTGCAATGCTAATTGTGATATTTGTAGAAATTTTTCAGCACTGTTTGCTACAAGCCTAGATTTGAACACATACAAGTTAAGGTATGAACATACAAGTCTAGGCATGAACATAAACAAGTTAAGACATGAACGTATGCAAGTCTAAGCATGAACATATGCAAGCCTATACATGAACATATGCTAGTCTAGGCATGAACATATGTAAGTCTAGGTATGAACATCTATCTTTATCTATGCAAATAATATCTCAAATCTCTTCAGGTGTCTGTGGTCATGAAAAACCTCAGCAATGAGAACGAATTTGTATGGGACCGAAATAAATTCCTGAACAGGAAGTACCTGATGGAGGAGATGTACCAGAACTTTGTAAACGGTGATAAAGATTGGGATGTGGATCAGGTAAGATACGTACTAAATAATAACAAAAGGTGATTACATTTTTTGCATCTCAGTCTTGAGAATGTGACTCTGGTAGCACATACTAAAGGCAAACTGAACCACACAACGTGATTACTTTCATGTAATGAGTCTTTGTGTAAATCTTTGTTCTAAATGTAGATCAGATAAAGGCATACCTGAAAGTTAATCACAGATTGTGATGGCATAGTATTCAATAATGAGCCGAGAGTTACATATTGAAGGCAGACTGCATCAGATGGTGTGATTAGGTTATGAAGTGTACATCTATGTGCATAGTAAAAGAAATGTGAAAAACAGTAATGCACAGAATATGTTGATATTTTGAAATATATGTCCATGTTCAAAATAATAGATACGTAGTATATCAATTTATTCAGAGCAAATCATACAATTATGATTACAATGTGTTACATTATACATAAATATCGTATGTACATGTATGCGCTATTTCTGTAGAACAAAAGGAAATTTATCGTCTTGTCATTGTCTGTCGTAGATATATCCATCCTGTTAACTGATATGTCCAGTTTGTTGGCTGTGATGCTGACATTATATTCTAACAGATATGTCGTCATCTGTGAATAGGTAGAGTGTAAAACAATATCCTCTATGAACACTGATGTATGAACATAGTATAGGATTGTTGTAGATTGATAGTAGGATAGGTATCCTCACTCTAACAAAAGAGAAGTTTACAATGGACTGATATTTAGTGGATACCAAAAGTGCACAGCATTGAAGTGTAACTCTGATTATTATATTATATAAGGCCCTTTGAATTTTCCATGGATACCAGGTTAAGGCCTTGTAAAATTATTGTATTAATTTTTCATTGTTTTCTGTGTTAAAGTGACCTCTGCTTGTTATTATTAACTAAGCTCACCGTGTCACTAACATTGTTTTCTTTCAAAGAACAAAGATCCATTTTGGGAACCTCCGGACACAGAGATACTCATTGGTGTGGTACACATATTCCTGCAGAGCCTTTCATATCTCATAGAAATTGAAGAGTTTCTGGGTATCGTGGACTATCGAGGTGTTCAACAAGGACTGCTCAAGGTGGATATAAATCCCTGCGTACCGTCGGGTGACCCTTTACCAGAAGAAGACTTTGTGGATGATCCAAAAGAATTGGTGAGCAATATCATGAAATTCAGTTAGTGAGAAGATGAAGGAATTTCACAATTAATATCAGTCATTTATTAAAGAGTCTACAGTTTACATTGTAGAGACAATTGATATGTCAATCAATAATCAATCAAGCATCATTTAAATAAATGTCAGAGTTGAATGTTATCAACTTTCTTTTTGTCATAAAATAACCTTTATAAACTTTGAAATAACTTTGATTTTAACTAAAAGAAAAGTGCAGGGTGTCAAGATAAACGATTTTGGAAATTAAAATGAATATTTCCTATCCTTTAATTTTGGTTGATGTGTACTACTCTGTCATGTGGTGACGATAGTTCAAGTAATTTGATGTTGAGCGAAGATGAAACCCTCTTTGTATACATCGTTAGTATCTTGAAGATTACATCATAGCAAAATTACAAGCGAAAGCGGAAATTGCTGTCGATGAAAGATCTGGAAATTTAAATATGTGATAGTTGGCACTTTCATTAAAAGTAGCGTGATAAACTTGAAAGTGCTTAAGTTTTCATCAGTTTTTACGTATGTATTAAGGAGTTGTTACATTTGTCAATCCATCGTTGAAAGTACTCTATTTCCCAGAATGTTGGTCATGTTCTGATTAATAGCAGTGGTGCCAATAAATATTATTGGAACGTAATTGGGGGTGAGGGTGATGGGGAGGAAGTAATAAAGTAAAACTAAGGGGGGGGGGGGGAAACAAAGGGACAGAGAAAAATCTTTCTCATTGGCACATAATTGTTTGTGAATATTGCTCATGTCATGTTCTCTCTATGTTTTCTTGTATTCTAATCATACCAATCATTAATGGAAGCCATTTAAACTTTGTCTTTATTAAAGCTCAACAGAGCAGTCAATTTCAAGATAAGTATTGCCCATGCAAGAGGACTTCCATCAAGGATAAAGAAAGTAAGTCTGGAGACCCCATGAATTTTTACATATTTTTTTGGTCGTTTCCATTCCCCGAGAAGATTTTAAATATCACAAGTGTGGTTGACGTATTGCAGTTTCCCCCCACCTCCACGTGATTGCTTGTCGGGCAATTGTTCAAAAATGTTCAGTAACTTTAAATTGTGATATTGTTTGCCAAACAAAATGCAAGTAGATTTACGTTTAAAAAATGGTTGACAAATAATGTCGAACAGAACAATGTCAGAAAAGCAGAATTGTTTACCTCATTATGGATTTCTACATGCCAAATTGTGGATATTATTTGCGTTTACACTTTTGTTTCAGAGTTTCTGTAAATATCAAACTTACTTGGACAAAAAACCAAGGAAAACTAAAGTAGTAGAAGGAACCAGGAATCCTGACTACGATTATGAAGCCATTATTTCCAGCAAAATGGTGACGGAGAAGGTAGTGATCTCTCTATCAAGTCCACATTTATTCTGATCATGTGATTAAATATTCTAAAACAGCAGTTCAGCATTGAAACACTCTAATATTAGTGAATGTTGTAAAACACTTAACATTATTATTAGGCCTACTTGTTACAGTTAAACTGGGTAACTGATTTACAGCACAAGGACAACCAAAACTGACTAATGTTCTTGCTGCAGTTTGGAGGGAAGAAGTTTCAAAAGTCTTGTAAACACAGAATCTCCAGGAGAAATTTTGGGGACTGGTTTATTTTTATGTAAGGATGCGAATAATCTCTCTTGATATTTGAGAGGGAGGGAGTCTTTGTGAGTCAAATTTTTAAAATCCTTGTGGAACTGATCTTAGTCGCAGAAGCTTTAGTTATGTGTTGTGTTTGCAGATCACACTGGTAAGATTGATATTCACTGGCTATTATCTTCATAACAAAAAAAAAATAAAAAAATCACCATGTAGGTGAGCAGCAACTTACTTGGAATGTCCTGTAAATGAGATCTTTGTAAAGACAAATTATTCATGTCTTTATACTATGGTACCTAGATCAGAGCAGTGAGTCATCTGTTATGCTGCTATTAAATTATATTTTTTCACTTATGTTAAAGCAAATTATTGTCACTGTTTAACTTTAAGTAACTCAATCAGAATGTTCCCTAAAATATACAAAATATTGGACTTCTGAAAGACTGTGGACACAGAAGTCTTGTTTCTTGAGGGATGACCATTGTATTAGGCAATGTAAACAGATGTAATGTTAAGCATTTCATGGTTTACCAGATTAATCCTAAAACTTCTTTTTTTTTTCTCTCGTATCTGTGACAGCTCCTGAATTACCTCGAGACAGAGACTTTAGTTGTATACGTCTGGGGCACACAGAATGACATAGCCACAGAAAACGGGGGAGCAGCCGGTCTGGTCGCCCAAAGGAAAGCAGCCTACCTGACCAGCGCAGGCTGGGTGAGTGGACTTAGTTTATCTTACAGATATGACATGTGTCAATGACCGACCAGATTCTCTAAAAATATTCTTTGAAGTTTGTAAGATACATCACAACCATTATTCTCCATATCAGAGATTAGTCTGCAGACATTGCTTGCAGATTATCTTGAAGTTACTGAAAGTATGATGTTAATAGGAACAGTTGATATGGTAAGTAGTGTTTGCAGTTGTTTAACTTACCACAATTCTCAAATCAGATGCAAACACCGATGTCTGGTTTTTGCAGCTGGCAGATCAAATAATACAATGAAATAAATAATGCACAAGTGGTCATGATGTGCAGTAGAAAATGACAAGAGGAAGAAAGAAATGACCCGGTGTTCCGGTTATCATCTTTGAAGCTTGTACCAATATTAAATTTACCAAATGACAGTTTCCCAAGCAGGCCTAGACGTTGTAACCATTTTCTCCTGATATGAGTTTAGAGATCTCTTTCTTTGAAGAGTGACATGTGCATGGTCATCTGTGACTGAAGAGGGATGGAGTGATTGGGCTCCTGAATGGTGGTCACCTGTGGGGGCTTCTGTGGTGGTGACCTGTGCCACCTGTTTAGCCTGAGACAATGCCTTGTGCAGTCTCAGAAGTAAGAGAATACCCAAAACTGGGATGTGGAAAACCTTAGTTCTTTTCCTTCCTCTGCTACCCTCTTGCTCTCTCTTTGTTGGCGTTCTTCTTGATACGTTCCTCTCCCCGAATTTCTTCTTTTTACTCCTTCCCATCCTGTATGTCTTTGTCAGCTCAGTAGTATAAGCTGGCCTCCCTGATTATACCCCTTTGTGTGAGCTGCATTTGCACACCAATAAAATGCCGGACGAAAGTGTATTGCTATATTAAATTAGCTTTTGTAAATTGTCTTCTCCTCAGAGCGAAGAGGAACGAAGCAAAATGATGATTGAGTTGAACACAGAGAGAAAGAAGGTTACCAGATTGGAGAAAAAATTGGTAAGTCTCTCACATTTAAGATATCATCCATGATTTGATATAGTTTCTTTGCAATATTACAGGTGGTCCAATTGTCAAATTATAGAGGTATTGTCTGTAGGGATTAAAGTTCATGGAAGAAATGACTTTGGAAACCATGCTTTTCCTTTTCAAAGTGGGACTGCACCCATAAGAAAATTTTGACTTGTCAGAATCTTGTAGATGATTTAAACAATTTCTTAGTGTACAAGGAAGAATCTCATGAAGTTTTTGTTAATAAGAAATCAGTCATAGTGATTAGAAGTGAAGAAGAATGATAACATTGTGCCAAACTCATCCAAAATGATGATACTGTGTGCCAAATGCAGGTGTCAAAGTTGCCAAAGATGTAGCAAGTAGAACATAGATTCACGTGTAAATTTTATGAATTGAAAGAAGCAATATATTATGAGACAAGCTAAATTTAGATTTCAAAGTAATAATATGAGCAATTGTAGGTATGAAGACAGTGAGACACACATATAAAACCTTTTATATCACAGTGGAATCACTCATAGTCATTTTGGATTCACTGGACAAACAGAACAATAAAAGTGATTTCTTTGGTTCTTATCTTTCTAATAAATGTTACTTCTTTGGTCCATCATTTTCACTTCTTTATCTTTCATAGTAGAGTCTAATATATTGGCAGCATGTTTATGAAGAAATTTGTTTACAGTGACTACAGTCACTTCTGAAAAAAAAAAAGACTTTCCTATTTTTCTTTCTCATAGCAATGTTGCACTCAGTTCATTGTCCAAGAAGCAGCTATATCACTTCACTCTTTTGCCACTTATTTTGCTTTATTTTTCAGAAAAATATAGAACAAATTGTATCAGCTGCTCTGAAATCTGGCAGATCAACAGTCAGTTCTCGCGATATTCAGGACATTCTCAGCGTTTAATAAAGCCTTGTTTTACTGTTCCCTTTAAAGCAACTGTATATGCGGAATGCATCACTCACTGCTGGATCGTTACGTCTTTCCTTAAAGGTAAAACAGAGACTAGTGGTACAGCTAGCAGAGCGCAAGCAATGTTCAGTAAGAGAAAATGAATAAAAAAAAACAACCAAAAGCATAAGTGTCAAAGGAGCAGAAGAAATTTTATAAAGGTAAAAAATACTGACTCCTAAGAAGAGATTCTCCATGCATTTTCAGAAATTGATCCAGGACTTTGTCACATCCGAATCTGACGACGGCCGACTGGATGCAGAGAGGTTAAATGCCATCTTGAGAGGTGGACGCAGGTTCAAAGCAGTTGCGAGGGTGATCACCATGGCAGAGAACACGAAGCAAGCAGCGGTGAAAGGAACAAAGAACACCAGCAAAGCGTGCAGTCTGTCGTGACAAATAGTGCCCACGTGATTGTGGGAATGGCACACAGAGGCTCGTTCGTGATGTACGACAAAACTTCTTCCTTCGCATTGAGCATTTGACTAACCCACCAGTCATGCAGTTCCATTCTTCAGGCCTTAACTTTGTGACTTTGTTGCTGTCTGAATGTATTTCACAAACACAGGGCACCAGCTGGGTCCTCTTCTATCTTCTGTTTGTTGTACTAATTCATCTTTACTTTATGAATGTAACTTCCTTTTGTGTTTGAGAGTTAAGAGATCCAACATAAATGTTCTTTTTTACTTGCATGCAGTTTCATTACTAGAGTATAGTTTCTCCCAGGCCCTTATTAGTTACACTATTTCAGAGATGCTGATCTTGTTGGCTTTAGTGTGGGCCGGGGGGGGGGGGGGGTAAGGTAAGTGTGACCCTTGTTCCTGTGCCTTCTTGTTGAACAATCATTTCATGAATGCATTAAGCATGACCCTATATATCTCTTGTATCAGTTTGTTCTGTGTGAATTGACTGCAGGTCTGCCAATCCTGTGGAATGGTCCTCATAGGGTGATTTTGGTCCCTGTAATGATGGGGCAGAATTTTTGTGTGAAGAACACGACCTATGTATGGGAATTTCCGGGTTGTGGATTTTTCACTACTTACACAGAGATTGACTGCCTCAGGTAGAAATTACATGCTTGGGCTGGCCCAGTAACTTTGGTCAATTACCTTTGCAATCTTAGCTGGGATATTGGTTACTCCATCAACACACAAGTAGGTCTGTTTCTAGGATGTTTATAGACTACATCCTATTTTGTGTTCTGCATGCTTTTTAATTAATGTTGGTAAACTTTCCTTACTTTCTGTGCAGAAATAAGGCAACAAACTGATAAGAGAAGCAGAACAAGGAATTTGTTAAAACAAAGAAAAGAATGCATGGCCCAGCTTAAGTGAGTGTTGACTAGGCACACAATTACAGTTAGCTTAGAGCTTAGAAGATAATGTTTCACACCATTTTACCCCTGTAGGGAGAAGGCTAGCAATGATGGTTATTGCCTAATTGTCCATGAACTGGAAAGATGTTATCACAGTGAAAGTAGGTTGGAGTGAAAAGAAAATCTTGCCTCATGACTACTGGGGACAGAATCACGCTATGTTACCTACCATCCAGCTTCTGACAGTCACAGAGTCATCATGTACCTGCTGTTTTAAAGGGTATTATTGCATTTAAAATGCACCAATATGGCATTATGAATCTATGTTAAATCATTTAGTCTCACCAATATAAAACATCAGCATTAGCTCCACTTCCACTAAATATGCATGCATGAGTTATGGAAGATGGGTGAACAAATTTTTCTTGAGCAACAACAACTGAGTTTCCTTCTGTGAGATACTTATTTCTTGTTGACACAGGCTACTGTTCTGCCTTTTTTTGAATAATCCATCATTCTGTGTTCATAAATGTTGGTTTTAAAAATGTGATTTTTTTTCTGTAAAACAAACACAGTATTTCCCTGTAAGAGGAATCATTATAGATGTAAACCTGATTTTCAGATGGACTCAGAATCGCAAATGTAAAGTAGTAAAGGTTCATCCTTGACGAGGGTCCTCTCACAGTTCAGGTGTATGTTTAGCTTACCCTTGTGAGATACATTTGCAGACAATGACTGTAAACTTGCCTAAAGTTGATTCTTCAATCAGTTCACTATGCCTTTCTGGAAGCCAGGTATCAGATTTGAATCGGTTATGACCAAGATTCTTAATGCAATGATGCGGGACCAAAAAACTTTTCCTCTTACAGATAATGACAACTCGTGGATCAAACAATGAGTTGGAAATTGTAAGAATGAATGTTAGTATGTCAACGTTTGTTGGATTTTTTATGAACACTTTCAGTATGGAACTGTCCATGTATATATAATTATCATGTATCCCAATATCTCCATATGATCAGAACAGATTTATCAGTTGAAGCTATATGTTGGTTTGTAAATATAAAGAGCTTGGAAGATTCCAAAAAGTGACTTAAATGGAAGTGAACTGCATTTGGGAATACTGTCACCATCAGATGATCTGAACATGTAACAAAACATGCAGGAACTTTTAGGTAAATACCCACCTGCCTACTGACCCTGTAAAATCAACAAACAAGAGGATTCATCCACATATATATTGCTCTTACATGTTTGTCTTTCATGCGATTTACTTTGGTTATTTGTCCTTTTTATATTATGTGAAAGAAGTCCCTTCTCTCTTTGAAAAAAATGTTTTCAAAGTGTTGAGGCAGTAGTGCAAATTCAAAACATTTTGACATCATCTAAGGTTCCATTATTTTGATGAAGGTGTATAAAAATGCAAAGCTTTGTTTTCAGCTCTAAAGAGTAGTTGCTTTCAGTCATAATGAATGTAGAGGATTGTTTGTCAGGCTCTTGTGTTTTCCTTCCCGACTACTGTCAAAGGTAATATTCAGAATTTAAAAGAGAACTAACATAGCATTTACGTATTTGACAAAAACAGTTAAATGCATGCATAATACTGTTGGTGCAGGTAAATGTTATTTGTAGTCTGTGGTTGGTGATCCAAAGAGTTCAGCTTTACTTTTGCAATAATATACAGCAAGTACAGTCAGGGGATTTGTATTGTTTTCAGGCTAAATACTCAAAACCTGATTAGCAGCAAATAAATCCCAGAAGGAGTCAGAGCTTCTCAGAGCAGTAGTGATAGTACAGTGCTGATGAGCAATGGCAGTGGAGTTAAACTGGCAAGAGATTCGAGACGGTGTCAAAAGCTACATGTAGCTACGATTAGCAGGAAATAGAACCCAGAAGTAGTCAGTGCTTCTCAGTGCAGTAGTGATAGTATAGTTCTGATGAGCAAAGGCAGTGGAGTTTAACTGGAGAATATCTATTGGAAGGTTCAAGTCAGGTTGCAAAAACCACATCTAGCAACACATGCCACAAGTTGTTAACTTAAAACACTTCAGATGTTTTGAAGTGAACCAAGCATTGCCAGTCTAGCTTTTGGACATTTCTTTAAATTTAGTTGTGATTGTATAGAGCGCAGTAACAGCATTATGGTGATTTAACCTTAGAACATTTCCACCTTGTGATTTAAGTAATGTCACCTTGGTTGGATCAGCAATTATCTTATTTTTATAGTTCACTGTCTTAACTTTGCCATTGAAACACTTGGAATTTCTATCACCTTGAATAGCCATAACATTCCCATCATGTTTAGTAAATTTAAATTCCAGGCTAGATAAACAAAACAATACCTGACCAACTTGGATGAATCCAAGAAACGATTGTCAATGCAGTAGTGACAATTTAGTACTGTTAAACAGTGGCTGTCCAGTTTTACTGGAATACCCAATTATGGACACTTACGAAAGCTTCATCTAGCTGCACATACCACAATTTCTCAGCTCGCAACACTTGTGATGCTTTGGAATCTTGGCAAGTCTAACTTTGGACATTTTCTCTACATTTATTCGTGATTGTTGGAGGCACAATGACTCTGTTATCGGTGATTTGGCCTCTGGTCAGACCGACATCCTCACCTTGTAGTGAAAGTTGGCCCACTTTGGTTGGATCAGCAATTGTGGTATTTCTGTTTTCGTCTGATGTATAGTTTCACTGCCAGTGAATTACCTTGAAGTCCTATCATCTTGAATATTCATGACATTTCCATCATGTTTAGTAAATTTGTTTTGTAAGTCTTTTTAGGTGACTTGCAGATATTCATGTAGAGGAAGCAAGGGAGTCGGTTCCATGACACAGTTAATGTGCAAATATCTTTCAGTGTGCTTTTATAGAACAATAATGAAATGTTATCTGGAATCTATGGAAATTTAGATATTATCAATAAAATGTTTTTGGAGACACTATGCCTGTCTTTTTTCTTTACTATTCGGTGCTTACCAACCAGTGGATTTCAACAGTGAGGCATACAGAGATGTTGTTTGGATTTAAAAAGCGCTATTAGAGGTGTTTTTTTTCCTATTTTTCCACAAGTCTGAGAGAGAAAAAACTGTGATATCACCATAAAGCAATCTTTTGGTATTACCAGTTTTGGTTTCACATTGGAAACTGTAATTACGGATTTACATAATACGTTGTGTGTCATGTACCCCTGCTTGCAACCAAATTCAAGAACCGTTTTCTCTTTAATGGAGGTCAAAGCTAGGTCAATGAAATTGAAACACAATTTCTTGGGGAGGAAATCTTGACCTGATGTCATATTGAGATGTCTACTACACTATGGTCAAATGCTATTTGCAGCCCCTATGAGTTGTTTTGTGGAGAAATATTCAACCTGATCCAGCAGCATGGGCTGTTGAGGATGTAATGTTACAGAAAGAGAGTTCACACATGGAGGGAGACCTGGGCCATGGGTTCGATGTTTTTCCTACAAAGTAGTGTTTATTTGGTGATTTGACTGGCTGAATAAAATAAACATTCTTGAAGACAGATGATCAGATAGGAGAGATAAAGATGTAGAGGGAAACAAGAACAAGGAAAAGTTTCTTTCTCTCTTGACAAAAGACTTGTGAGTATGGTCCCAGATGTCCTTAGACAAAAGGGCAGCCTCTGTAGGTCACATGACTTCAATATCCAGTGAGGGGACACCTAAGGATTGTCATACAAACTTAATGAGCCAACCACATTACATAGAGACAGTCCATCTAAAGTTTATACCAGTTTTAATTGGTGCATGCTAATTTGATCCAATTTATTACAGTTTCCGCCAATCAGAAGTCTTGGAACTATCGTATGCTGTTATTGTCCAATAAGATGTTGAGAGATGCTGATTTTAATAGACGTAGATGCCAATTTATCTCAATTGTAACTACATTTCCAATCCACCAGGCTTGATTCACTAATTTTCAAAAGGGAAATGACTTGAGCAATTGTACATGATTTTCGTCAAAGAAATAGTAGAGTGACTTGGATAAACATGTATGATATCATGTGAGGATTGGCTGAAATGCCCTTTCAACAAATTTGTTGGAAGGACTCTGGAAATGTGACGTTAAAATATAGGGCCAACATGGAGATCTAGTTTAAGGGACAATCAATAAAATCACATGCAAATAACACACAGCAAAAATCAATTTTGGTGATAAGTTTATTGCATAACATAAGGCCCCAGAGTGGTGCAAATACATACATATATTGCTACTGGCAGATCCAAGCCCTTTGTTAGGAAAGGGCCAAACTGGTGGTACAGCAATATTGGGGAGAGGGGTGTATCACATTTAAAGATTTTCTAAACATGAATTCACTAGTTGTGGTTTGATGCAACTTGAGTGTGCAATTGTTAAGTATATTTTCCTCTGAAAAGTTTTATTTCCTAGGTATGAATTCTATGAACAATTCTTTTTTTTACCCCCCATCGGGGTGGGGCCATGGCCACCATTGCTCCCCCTTTCCTTGGATCTGCCAGTGTATATTGCTCATACACTATGAAATAGTACTAGGTATATAAAGATATAAATTTATGAAAGATACCTTCAAAAAACTGAAAGAACATGAACATCTGGTGTTACCATCTGCATCTCACCAAATTGAATCATATCATGATTTTAATTGACTCATCTGTTTCTACATAGTTTGCAAATTTATTTGGCAAGCTTTACGACCTGCTAAATAAATAAATCCATTTGTTGACATTTCATGATACCATGTTACCTGTGAATGACCAAAGTCATTATCTTTCCATGTTGACTCATTTGAATAAAATAACAACATGGTGAGATATCCCAACATTAACACTTTTGAAAACTCAATATTGAAGAGATGTTTTTCATCTCTTGAGAGTCCTGTAGTCATCTACTGCCATAAATCTCTTAGTAGAGGAGTTTTAAGAGCAGCATTTGTCTTTCTTCCATTAGTTCCTTCATCACTGTGACCATTTCAACAGATCCAGCCTCTTGGTTTTAATTTACTACAACATCCTTTGTAACTGAACAAACACTGCTTTTTAAAGTTGTTACTCAGGTTTGGATACCTCCGATTGACTCCGACTTGTATCTCATTTGGAAGCTCATAGGCCTATACATTCTAGAATCTGTTCCGAAGGACAGGACCATCTATGATTGGCTCATCCGTAAGTGTCACTGTCTCCCCTGCCCTCTGCAACTCAAACATGACTAGAACATTTGGGCCATCCTTTTCGATGACGGGTGCTGGTATGTACAAGGTGATCTGTGGGCCTTTGGTGGGCCAGTATCTTCCCAAATTGAAGTCATTTAGGAAAGCTTGACCCTGCAAGACACAGTATAAAGAGAAAATGATGGTTTGCATCTAAAAGAGGGTATTCAGAAATGATTCTTTGTGAAGAAAACTAGAATAGCAAACAAAATTCACAAATTAACCCTTCCATCTCCCCCCCCCCCCACCCCCTTGCCCTTTAGCTTTGAGCTCCATATTTTATTTTCCTTGACTTTCTTGACTAAAATGACAACAGAAGCACCTCTTATTAGCGTGTAATAATTTTGGCTGAGAATTCTAGAGGCACTGGAATAAATGAGACACCAATATTTATTTCACCTACAATCTAGAATGTAGAGGGCATCCCTCTGGTCTCTCAGTTCTTGACAAGAAACTCTTTCCTTGATTTTCATACATCATGATCATTTTCTGCAAAATATGGTTATTGTAACATGTTTATTCCAAACTGACCTTTGACCACCCCACTGGGTCCAGGAAGGTGTCTTTATTTGGCTCTAGGGTCACCTCAGAGTAGTAAAAAGATGGGATATTCACAGAGGGGGTCTTCTGTCTCTTATGATCATGGAGGCCCCTCTTTATCACAGTAAGGAGTTTATCAATGTCAATGGGGAACATGGACCAATCAGACAGTAATGCATTATTCAAAGTGACATTACCTAGTATTCCCTGTAAGAAAGAAAAAAGAACAATAATGACATCACAAGCACCAATATTTGGTAACATACATGAAAAGAAAGTGGAAACTATCCACTGAGTGTCCATAAAGTGTCTACAAATGTCTGTAAAGATACAATGAAAACTTTCAATTCTCTTAACTTTGCTTTCAGAATTGCAATGGGAAAAATTAATGTGAGGTTTGTCTCCTTACTTGAATCACTGAGTGCGCAATATCAATATAGCCTACCTTTGTAAATACTATAACACTAGGATAGTAATTTCACCATCTAGTTGATGTGATTGATTTATGCTATCTGTAAACAGGGTCTATCATCAATGAACACTTAGTTTATTACGACATGATGTACTATATCATACCCCTCCTCAGTACAACTCCAATGCAACCCTGAAGTGATTGGAATACCAGTAAGGTTCCCTACCTTAGGATCATACATGCCTGATCCATAATTGATGTGGCCCTGATTTTCTACTAATATATCCAGGGTTTCTCCAGATTTATAACTAACAGTGATCTCTGGATTTGTGATTCTCTCCAGGGTACCTTGGTTGATCTGTGAATTACAAAATGAGAGAATGTTTACTTTGACATATACTCAGTTTACTTTGCATTACAAATGCACAAGAAACTTCATAAAACAATAATCCTACCTTTGATAAATGTATCAAGTCTCTAGCTAGTACCTTTACTTTCAGTCCACATAACTACTCAAAAATACCCAATAAACTTATCGCACACTGTGCAAATGTCCCCCTAGTAGCTGGAGAGCAATTCATCTTTTATAAATGGTATTATGCTCCAGTCTTTCAAACCTAACAATTACTCTGAGATGCCAGGAAAAATTCAGTTCTAACCTCCCACGATATAAAACTCATGACGACGATCACTCAAGCCCATGTCCTCCTCCTCATTCTTAAGAATCCTGATGTAGCTATTGCCGCCATTCTATACTGCAGCAATGACCATAAGAAAGTTGTCACCAAACATACATTCGTAACACCAAGTTATGAATGGGCAGCCAATGTGACAGAGCCCCATATCTTTCATGGCAACTGTCACTACAAATCCTAGTTACATATATGCAGTGGCATAGCTGGGGGTGGAACCTGGGGGAGCCCAGACCCCGAAACGATGATAGGCTCCCTGATTTATGAGGGCTCAATATATTGATATTTAAAAAATGAGTGTATTTTATATTTTTTTCCCCATTATTTATGCAACAGGGCCCCCTAAAATTATAATTCTACCTATGCCCCTGCTGTTTATCTCAGTAACTTGTGTCCCTAACCAATATTGCATGTACCCTATACATCATATCCTTACCATCACTTCATGTAGTCAAGTTAATATGATACATGCACTGTTGCTTTCAACGGCACAATGCACTTAAATTATTCGACACAAAGTTTTTAACTACCATACATACCCCATTCACCATGACATATCCCCTGTCTCGTATCCCTGCGCAACTCAAGGGTCCCGTTCCACTCATGGAGGGAATGGTGGTCCTGTACAGCATGAATCCATGAAACTGAAATCAAAACACGAAAAGTTTGGACTTACAAAAGAAAGAAAACAATCTGAACTTACAGCAAAGTTGCAAAGGATAACTTGTAGGGATTACCTGATATTCACAACTATCGGGAAACATCGGATCAGCGGAATTAGATGAAAATGTTCAGCAAACAGAAAATTTATTTGCACCAGGGGGAGTATTAATTTGTGAATAAGGATAAAAATTGAGAAATTTATGCCCTATGAAGTCTATTTTTTACCTGAAAAGGTTAAAGTATACCTGAACAATTTGCGATAATTTTGAAATTGTGATAAAAGAACTCTTGAGACTACAATGATTAATAAAATGAAAATTTTTCAGGAGAGATAGCAAAAATATCAGATCGAATATCGGCTGATGTTGTGATAAAAACATCAGCCCTTGGATCTGCAAAGAAAAACCACATCGATTCAACGCTACTAACATGTTGTCCTTGATATTTCCTATACCAATACCAAATCATTATTACTTATAATTAGTAAACTTCTCAAAAGAGAAATTTTTTTTATAAAAAAAAATTACTCAGAACAAAAAAAGAAATAAAGAATACAACTGGGGACTCTCTGGAGTGACCAATTGAGAGAGAAAAATTATTGCTATTCGTCAATGCCCTGAAATATCTGGAATTACTATAGATGAAAAAAACTACTGATTTATACTCTTTAAAAACGCAGTATTTTGTGAGGAAAGACAATGTTATATTGTCTATCCAAAACCAAAAACGGCATACCTGATTTAATATCTCCATGGTGATGGGATATGTGCTTTTGGTTGGTCCTTGTGGTGATACGACATCCAGGACATCAAGAATTGAACCGTAGTACTGCATTTTCAAAGGATCATATGAACCTTTGGGAGTTGGAGGGGGGACAGGGTCTGGAGGTATTGGGTAATACTGCAACAATAGAATTGGACAAAAAAAAAAGGAAAAATGCAGACTATGTCCTCATGCTTCCAAACTGTCTCCATGATTTTGTAATTTACCCAAAAGACAACAAATAATGTACTAACCATTCAATCTACACTAACCAAAGAATCCATCAGCGATTACTAAATTAAAATCACAAATCTGAAATGTTCTATATTGCAATGTGTGCATCATGCACTTAATTTTTTATTCAAGTGGTATAATTGTGCTTACTTTCTACAAAGTTTTTTGTACTAAGAAACCCTGTAATTAACATTTGGCAGTGCAGCCTATCATAACAGATACAAAGAGCTTCTGGACGCTTTGTGTGCGGGTTATTACTATGTCCTGACATGTAAACCATCACATGTCAATATGTGAACTAGCACATGTAATTCTGAAAAAAAAATGATATGACTTCTTTCTTTTTGAGGAAAAAAAAAAACATCCTAGCAATTGCTAATGGTATATGCACAACTATGACAAACATTTGCTAAATTTAAGCAAGAGTGACTTGCAGTCTTCTTGGCTATATTCATGATGCTGGTAGGAGATACATGAATGTAACATGCAGTTATCTCTCATCTATGACAACTTTCTTCGTCTCCTGACGTCTTCCATACCTTTGATATCACATCTCTCACACCATAGAACTTTTCTGTAGGATCCCCAGCCTCTGACAGAGGGGCATTGTAATCGTGCGACGAACACTGAGGGCGGTACTTTCCATTTTTGTAATTACCTCCGGTCCAGAAACCAAAGTTTGTTCCACCTTCAAACATATACCTATTGGACACAAAAAGACTTATACCCATCAGTATTTCCGCAAATAGATAGCACAGTATATAAATGTAAAGCTTTTCCTTTTGTATTATTTCAATGATTGATAAATCTTGCATGACAAGTTTTAAGAAGGTAAGTCCCTTTGACCCCCCTAGGCTTGAAAGATACCTGTATGGTACCAGCAGATACATGACCTGTGTTCATAACAGTAACATTACAAAGTAGCTCCAGTTGGGGAATGCCAATGATAGTAGGTTTTGAGATCATGTGAATAAACCAGTCTTGATGTTAAAGTATCCAAAAGGTCTACAAGCCTAGCAAGCCATAGATGTAGTTCATGGGGTTTATGTTCTTTTCACCCCCTTTTAATTTCACCCCAAAACCAGTTCACCCCCCTCACCCCAAATGACCAGTCTGACCAAAGCAGTGGACCATTTCGCCCCTGAAGACCTACCAGCTTGCCCTTAAAGAGCAGACCAGTTTGTCCAATATTCTAGTTTTGGTCCAAATTTCACCTCATATATTCCCATGCTATTCTAAAAATGTAGATTAAACATTTCTTTTAATGGATATCATAAGGAGTGTATTTAAGATACCTTTATTTTGTCAGACACTCTTAAAATCCTTGAATGTAACTCACATGTTGACATTAACACCCATCGAGAGCAAGTTATCAGAGACTGCTTGCTAACACCGACGTTTTCACTTTCTGATGGGGTTCTCCCCAGTGATCCAACCATCCTGTGTAGAACTCAGAATTAACCTTTGAAAAATCGTAAAACAGAAGACGAATAAGACGAAAGTCTTAACAATAGAGACCACATAAGCTTGTAGAAAAAATTTAGATGCTACAATTGTCAAAAACAAGGCTGCAATAAAGATGAATATTGTCAGACTTTTCATACACATTGCATGCACTAGGTTATCAATTAAATTGACTAAGAAGAAGCTAAGTTCGTGATTCCTTGCTGCTTATAGCAATTGTGTGAATTTTTTGTTATTGCACTAACCAGTCACTGCTAACCACTGACTGATTAAATACACAGGGGTGCCATCTACAATATAGTATATGACAGATGATTGGAATGATGTCAACAAAGAACAATCACTATGAATTTCCACGATCTAATTATTTAAAATGGATCAAAACTAATAGTTGAAAGTCCTCTCCACAATATTAGCAATACCATCAGAGCAACAGCTGTCTTGGTCCTTTTCAACATTTGAAGGATGTTGACGAGGATGATTTAATAAACAAATGACATAATCAGGAATATCCCACAACTTCTGAAGCTCTGCTCAATTTGTGAGATATTAGGTGTCTAAAACTGCATCAACAGGCTGACATTTTTATATATTTTTCACAATGAAACAATACTTTGTAGTATCTAATTTTATCTTTCTGTCCTTTCGCTCATACATGGTCATGTCTCAGATAAACGATACAGTTCTAACAAAATTAAAATGAGACTTCATGTTTAATTTCAAAATCAACATTTGACATTTTACAGTCTTTTACATGTTTTCCCAGCAGCTACCAAGATACTTTAAAGTGACAGCTAGACAGACAGATCTCAGGACAAAGAAAGATCATCCTTACCAAAGGGCCATTGGGCTGAAAGGTACGGAGTAGGGCAAAGTGTGCAGAGGCATTCTCCACTGAAAAGCAGTAAAATTTGAAAAATTGAATTTAAGAGGCACATTACTTGACACTGAGGGCATGCAGAATTGAAGGCATTTTTTACTGATAACTGAAGGTGTTCTTCAATGAAAGAGGATAATTTTCCACCGCAGGCATTTCAAACCCCCTGTCAATATCTTGTCCCTGACTCAAGATATTGTTGTTTGAAGAAAATCTTCTCTGGTCAAGAAAGATTTCCAGTTGCCTCAAGGTTTAATACCACAATGTCATGAAATGGTGGCAAATTATTGTAAGAAGTCTTTGTCTTTTTTTCAAATGGAGGCCCTCATCTAACCTTGGGATTTGACACGAGGGAAATGCACATTGGGTATATCGTACATTTGCTGTAAAGTATTGTGAAAATTAAGGTCACATATCTCAAACTATTGTAATGTTTTTTTTAAGACAGTCACGATTATAAAGAAATACAATGGATATTCATGTAGTTGTGCCTGAGTGACATCACAAATTAGAAATGTCTTTAAAAATTCACAACTTCCAAACAGAATATGCTACTGAGATATGGTTTTAACCAAAAAAAAAGGAAAATATTCCTAATTTTTGTGATGCATCAATTTTCTTCAGTGGCCAATCCTTTAAGTGGTGGCACAGAGTTATCCTGTCACAGACAACATCCACGAAGCTGGTTTTATTGGCAGAAACTCATCAGCAAGATAGTTGTTAGTGCTTAAAAAAGAGGAATGTTTTGAGTATCAACACATAATACTGACTGACAGAGCCCACACTGAAATGCTTCTAAAGTTGATAATTTGAACACACAATGGAATTTGTTATTGAAAAGAACTATACACACTGAAGAACCAAATGGAAGAGCAAATAAACAAGAAAATGTTCATGGACAGCTGATTTCCCTGAGAGATGTTCCTTGATCCTGGTCGCTAAATGCCTTTTTGTCTTACCAATGTAAGTTTGGGCCTTATCACAAGAACCTTCAAAAGAATAGATGACATTAGCTTCAAGGGTCTTAGGAGTCCTATCTTTCAAGGATAAGTAGTTACCAACTTTGAATGTTTTGAAAACCACATGGCATTTGGTATTGATACCTTAAAAGTGTTTAGTTAAAGATCTTTAAAAGTTTAGTGATGGGTGACCTTTAAAAGGAATGTTGATCATGTAACTGATCTCATGATTCTCCTTATCCTGATTCTGCATTCCTGGACTAATCATTTTTCTGGGAAATTTCTTTACAGAGTTATCAAGAATCTGACAAGAATAACCATTATGGCAAAAGATTTCTTTTAATTTGGAGACTTCTACAAGGAATAAGAACCACTTGCTACACACAACATATGCTCTATTAAGAAAACAGTTAAATTTTCCACATCCACGGACATATGGCATGAAAATTTAGGATAACATTTTTATTACTAGGCTTACAGTAGACTGTTGAACTGTATGATGAATCAGGTTCCAAAGGTAAACAAACTTATGCATCAAGGAGAGCTAAATGGTTTGGTCCAATTCATGGGTGAATTTCACTCTACACACTTGACCTACAAAAATATTACAAATGCTAAATAAGCAACAATGTGACGTAGGCACTTCAACTTCTACTTTCAACATTTCATTTAAAAGTAGCAGTCAATGCTGAATGTGATTCATGGCACATCATTTCACTGAATGTAGCTTTCCATCAAAGTTACATTTGGGATAACTTAAGATAAATGTTTTCAGCACATAACATATGATATTTGACAACATCTTCAACCGAACTAAAACACCACAACCACAAAAGTAACTGCTCATGACCTCAGCAAGTCTTAATTCCTACAATTTTGATTTCATTCAAGCTCAGCTTCCTGTAATGAAGACCAAAGCAAACACATTTCAAACAAAGTATCCCTTCACCTACATAAACTTAAACATAACGTAAATATAATTGACACTTTTAGTTTGCAAACAGAAATTCAATTTGAATGAGGTCATTGAGGGAAAATATGTACGAGCAGATTGCAATAGAGTTTTTGAGGAATACCTGCTCTAAAATCGATGGTTGCCAGCACTCCCTTGATCATCCCACATTCCAGCATTTTTTTCCACGGACCATCAGTCGTGAAGTACACCACGTCATCCCCAAGCACGGTCACAAACAGTTTATACAGATGTTCCATGTATGCATAATCACAGGCAGGAAAGCTTCCATATTCATTTTCTATCTGAAGAGGGTAAGAGTAGAACAGTTGGGATGATAAAAAACTGTGCCTTATTCAAGCCAGACTGCAACTTTTGACTTAAAAATGTTGGAAGAAACACCAGAATATAAGCAGGGTAGAAAACTGGGAAAAATACAAAGATAATCACTAAAGAGATAAAATAAAATGCAACATGCCATTTTGTCCTCTCCTATCTCTCCCCCCCCCCATCCCTTCCTTGCTACAACTCTGATAAAGAAAAAACTTCCCCTGAATTTCTTTATCCTAATAGATTGTTTACTCTTTGTCTACTCTTTTTCTTTGTCTAAGTTTAAAAACAACTATCATGAAAAGTATCACGCCCAATTTGGAATGCTTCGAAACGAATAATTTGACCTTGAACTTGACCATATCATGATACATAAACCCTCAGCAATTGTCTCTGTGATGTAGCATATATTCTTTTTGTCGAAGTTCAAGACCGTCCAGTCCCTTGAAATCTTCTACGTGCTTCTAATGTAACATGTTTTGATTATTCATTTTATACATTAATTTTAAAGATAGCTGGACCATAGACAAGAATGTCTTGCCAACTACTCAAATCTTTAAAAAATTTACCTCATAAAGCATCTGCCAAAAGTACACAAAAGGGTTAAAAATTTAAAACTAACTGACTGTGAAATACTTTGTACATATTAAAGGTAAACTGTGTTTGTTTACCTTTTTCAAACCGCGCCGTCAAGTACAAAGCGTTCAAAATTATACAGTAAATTTGAGAAACAAAATGCAAACATGTATGCCAGCTGTTTCATACTATCTATGGCAATACGACTAATCAATATTTAGTGGTATAAATTAAATGAATTTCACTGATTTAAAATACCCTCTTTTTCTCTCTACTCTCTCCATTTTTTTTCTTTTTTGGCAGCTTAGCAAACAAAAATTTGTTCACTAACGAAAAAAAAAACATAGCACAGCTAACTATGAATTACTTTTGCATGATAGTGAATTATCTGTAGACTTCTAAAGAGAAGAAAGCAAACAAGTTGGAGATCTGTTGAGTATATTTAGGATCATAGCTACCTCAATCTGTTTTTAAAGCAGACTTTACTTGCAAATATCATGAACAAAGAGTGCAATAATGCAAACCGTTTCATGTTACTAGAAATGCACCAAGCTAATAACCTACTACAGTTTGTTTAACTTTAAATACTACATCATTACCAAGACTAAACCATCATTAAAAAGAGTCAGCAAAATGTGAGATATATTTAATATCTCGATGTTGCTGTAAAATACTGCGTAGAAATATCATGGCACACTTAAAGAACTATAGCGTTTAAAATGCGTCAAGGTGGCGTACAGAGAAAATAATTTTGATTACCGTGAAGCCATGCATTCTCACCACTAAACATCAGCAATATTGTCATCTTCTTAAAACATGCATGAGATGAGGTATGTAAAGTGCATGATCATTTGAATATTTAATAGTTTAGGTGAAACACTTACTCTTTAGCAACAAATAACTTGAGTTGCTACCTGTAAGAAACTTATTTCTTGAACAGAAGGCTACCATTCTGCCTTATTTTGAATATCTGTCATTCTGTGTATATAAATATTGGTTTTAAAAATATGATATCTTATGTAAACAAATTCCCTCTGAGGACAGGAGTTACAAAAAACATGTTTTGCAACTTTAATTCATGAAATACTAATTAGATGCTTTCAAGCCACTTTAACACATTCACCATCTGCATGTCTGCCACTGAAGAAACCTCATACAGCCTACTCAAGTCATATTACTATCATAAACATCAAAAACTACTTACCTGCACTAAAATAACCGGACCACCATTTTTGTAAAGGAATGGCTTCACCATGTTCAGAAGTTTGGTCATCCATTTTGTGGCTGGTTGTAAATATTCTGTATTCAAGTAAACAAAAGAAAGTTGGAGAAAGAAAGATTTTAAATTTTGCTTTGTCTTTCCTTCAGTGTCTAATGCAGGCTTCCTCAATGAAATTTGACAAAGCATCACATGGTAGAACTATGTTGTGTCACAATGCACTATCCTGATAAAAGGGATACGGAAAGGCATCCCCACCCCATATACCTCTTGAAATTTTTGTGTTTCAGAAGGGGCTAAGATGCAAAATCATGCAAAGTTTGCTCACTTTTTCAAGGAAAATTTCACCACTAAGTTTTTTTAATTCACAGTAAGTTTCCTTTTTGTGAGTCCAAATAAATGATTACTGAGCTTAGCAGTCTATGAGTTTTGCCTTGCAACAGATTTATTCACCTAATTCTGATATGGCAATAATCCTTCTCAGCATATTTGTAATATGTTTAATTTGTTTCTGACAATTTTTGGGGTAATTTTCTGCACGCCATCCCAAACCATACAACATGCTACAGGTGGTGAAACACACACTGCCGCTAATTGAGGAAGCCTGGTCGAAGGACTGACAGACTGTGAGGAAACTTTCCACAAATTAACCATGGCATCATGAGTACTAAATAATGAGTAATCATTACAAGATGTGTGTGCTGTGATAATATAATCAATGCTTTATAATGTAAGCTTATATGTCACATTACTGTCACTTTCATGATGAAGAATGTCATAATATACCCTAAATCATCCCAATGTTCATATCTACAGTACATGTACAAAAGCTATAAACTAAAATCAAGCAAACCTAAATGTGTTTAACATCCCTGTATCACAGCTATTTTCACAGCTACTTTCAGCTTTATCCACTTTTAAATGTTATGTACATTGATACATGAGCCATGCTTGTTGAGAAGACAGGTACCCTCAAGCCCTAAACCATCTGACAAGCCACATCTTCTTCCTCAAGCTAATTAGAGATGGACTACTGTAAAAATACAGAGCAGTGGGACACGACGACCACAGAAGAATAACAAGGAGAGTGGGGCCCATATGTAGATGTATGTGGGGATTACTTCTTCCCACAAGGAAGTACAGCAGAATATTGTCTCCTCATTTAAGAAAGTGTAGAAAACTGACTTGAACCTGGTGCAAGATTAGAGACAAAAACTCATCACCCCAGACTCTCAATTCTCCCAACCACTTACTGTCTAGTCCCTCCATTAGCCTGTCTAAAATTCCTCCACATGTGTAATCAAAACAATGGATCCCTGTCTACTCTGTGTAATATGAGCTGCTCTGCATGTTTTCAATTTGCAGTCAATCAAAGATCTACTGTAACTTAGACCAGTGGGGAATTTTGCTTTCCGGGAGGTAAAACTATAGCTTAGGGTGATGAGTTACTGCCTTTAATGCTAGTCAGTCAGAGCTAGGACAAGGGCAGCTTAAGTTCTCTGCAGCGAGTGGGTAAACTTAAGAGAAATTGGATCAACTACATCAAGTAACTTTCTCAAATTACTTTGAGATGCCATTTGAAGGAGAGTAAATTTTGAGAAATTGTCACTTCAACCATCAGAATGAAGAACACAGCAACAACAAAGTCTCTGATAAGTCTGAATATTGGAATAAAAGGTCTTCATTGCTGTACTGTGAACTTCTAGGAAATTACTTGCTCACTTTCATCAGTAGTTCTCAGCGATACATTGGTTTGTTTTAACAGCCATGCTGGTAGTCCACCCTGCAAACAATGAAAAGACATAAAAGTCAATAACAGAACAAAAAAAGAAAAAAGAAGTACAAACAATAAATATTTATTGACACAAATTAAAATATGCTGGAACAATTAACTAGTGTGTACTATACCTGCAGGAAAGAGTAAAAACTTGCAAAATTCAGGTAACAGTATTATAATGCACACTAAGACCATACAAAATTAATTTGAAGCAAAATAAATTATGCCATGAGGGGAAAGATTCTCAATTCAAAAAGGGCAGAAAACACTTTTGAATGCAACAAGTTATGGTAACAGATACCAGACAATACTGTAGTTGCTGTAATGTTTTAACATCTGATGAAGTTGTTTGCTACTTACTGAATCCCATTCAGAGCACATGTATGGACCAGGTCTTAAGATGACTAAAAGTCCCGTCTCATTTGCCAGACTCAAGAACCTCAGTAAGTCTGCTCCTTCCTCAAAGTTGTACTCCCCTGGGTTTGGTTCATGGAGGTTCCATGGGACGTACCTGTGAAAAGAAAATGGCTCTTCGATTCCCACCTAATGCATATGTAACTGCACCAAATGCAACAGTTTGGATTACTCATTTATACATTATCAGTAATGGCACAGGCATCTTAAAGATTTTGCCATTCCCAACTTGATTAAAAGCTTGCGATATAAAAGTGCAGTTCTACATCAATCAATACATTACATATTTCCAGAAACTGTGAGAGATTGGCTCATGGCCTTTCATGGTTGGTCAAGAATTTTCTAATAACAAGCTACATCATCCACAACCAAAGTCAATGCATGAAAGTTTGACTAGGTCAGTTAAGTTATTCAACCCTCAAAGTTCAGTGGGATGTTCTAAACTTTGCATACCATGAACACAATTTGCAGGGTGAGTGGACTGGCAAAGGACCAAAGTGTTCATCTTGTAAAATCATTTGAAACGGCAGGTTGCACAGTAGTAAATAAGGTCAAATGTTGACATCAAGCATGTATCATTTAATACACAAACATGCAAATTCGCTGTCTTAGGGGTTCTGTTGGAGTTGAAATCACACATCTTTTGCAAGACATGACTAGTAGCTAATAATTCACATATTTCACAGAGAGTCCATGTCCCTGGACTTTCAAATGTTTTCAAGTTTTATAGAAGTATGCAAATATTTAAGGGAAGGTAGACAGAATACACAAATTCTGTTGTACATGCTAGCTTTGCAAATTTCTTTTTAGGTGCTTTGATTATATTTTTAATTCCCGGGAACCAGCATTAGACTTACAGTGAGATGGCATTAAGTCCTGCAGCATACATTTTTTGCAAGCGGTCCTGCCAGTATTCTGGATGTATTCTACCGTAGTGTATGCTCCCAGAGACATAGCGAAATGGTTCTCCATCTTTCACAAAGGTGTTGTTATTGTAATCAACTTGGAAGGTCCTTTCCTGCATGGTAAAATAATTAATATACACCATTTTCAACTTCAACAACTGTAAATCAAAGTTATAGGCTTGAGCTAACATTTAAACATGACCTCACAAGAAGATGACGAGGAGATGTGAAATGAAGATGATGATGTTAGTGGTGATAATGATGGTAATGATTAACGATGTTGATGATGATAATCAGACAATGACTATGATGATGACACTAAATGATGTTTAATAATGAGTAACTATACAATAAGCTGGACTACATGTTTCACCGAATGAAGTGACTCGACCTTCAGACATGTTGCAATCAACATAGCAGATGAAGAGCAAAACATGAGCAAAGATTAACTTTTGTGTCAACACAAAACTTTGGTGACAATGTACAAAAAACTAACGTGGCCATTTACACTCATGTCCACATCTTACTTTACCGGTGTGATGGCTGCAGCCTTAGCTATGTTCCAACACCCCTATGGCCCGACACATATTATGTTCCAACAACCTGATGTAATTCCATTAAAATCCTTACTATGCTCCTTCAAGCTCCTTCTCCCTCAGCTCCCTTTAGCAGCAGGAATGAGTATTACATGTATATTATATGCGATCATCAATCACTGTCCTTCCTTATGCAGCAGCAAGGCCATGTCATGCATGTGTCCGTAAGCCTTGCATCCATTACTCCAGCTGCCATGCATGATCACATTTTAGCTGATTCTGCCGTTTTACGGCCGTAATTGGCGCACTCAACTTGGGAATCTATCGTCAATACGTCAGGAGCAAAGGAACATACCTGAAACAGAGCTCTAGTTTTGTGTATACACGGTACACATGTGGTTGTGTTAAACAGATTACTTAAGTACAATGTGTAGCCACATTTTATAGCAAATTTTTGAAGGAAGAGCCTGCAATCTAGGGGGCACTCTGAGCCATTACACATAGCATACAGTAGATCTATATAGTCTTATGGTAAGAAATAAACACCCTTCCATCCCTTTAATTTCTTATTTTTCTCTGATATATGGCATGGGAAGAAATGCATCCTCGTTACTCCATCTTAGTTACATATGGAATCCATACATCAGCTAGCACTGCCAAGACTAAAGGATATATACTGCACAGTCCATGCTAGTCTTGGTCAAGACTTAGTGTATCTTTCCGTCCCCCCCACAATCTACGACCACATACATACAGTATATGCAATATGCCCACAGAACAATGACAAAATTTCAGGGTGCCCATCCTCGAACCCGCATTTCCTCTGACCGCGTCCGTCCACTAACCTTGCAATTTACAGAATCAAAAGATTTAACAGAGTAAAAATACTGGCAATTGTTGGCATAGAAAATGATTGACTGGTATCACTATCAGTTTGTTTCAAAATCTATTGATGAATGGCCCTAATCATTCAGCCCCTACAGATGGCAACCACAACCTTAATCATTCTTATTGTAGCCTACCAAATGATGTCACATACCCCTTGGGAAGAACCTAACCACATCATTAGAAATACAAGTGCTCGCCGTGGTTCTCAACACAAACACCAAGCCTTTTATTTGCCCTATGTTACAAGGATGAGGTTAACAAACAGGACCTGGATGTTGGATTAACTAATGAAACAAAACTATTGCATTAGCCCTGTCAGGATCTAGAATAGTGTACTATTTACTATACTGAATGGATGTAGGCAGGATATACTTACTAAGTAAATAACTTACCAACGATCTGGTTCCTTGATGATTGTTCAGTGCAAGGAATAATGCGAACAGAAAGAAACGCATTTTTCTTCGTACACTCTCGTAACAATTGTCAAAACTGCATACTTGTAATAAACTTCTTAATACGTCTCTTTCGTTCCAATTCGACCGTGAAGTCATGCAATCCTTCTGAGGGTTAGCTATCTAATGGCCCGGATCATATACAGTAATTATGACAGGCGCCATAACAACAACACGCTCACCTGCCCGAGACCGTACTATAAGTCTTTCTGCGAATTACACCACCAAACAGCGCAGTGCAGCCTGCACAAACGTACGTAGTACTTTCATACGTGTACCAACTACCATTTTACCTCTTGCCGATGAAATGCGCACTTGACATGACTAGTGACTGTGTGCAGTCAATCGTGTCTTTGGAGTACACTTTTCAAGCCGTATCTACTAGTGCCTGTTTCCAGTGGATGATGTGCTGAAAGCCTGAATCTGACGATCTGACGGTAAGAAAAAGAACCTTTCAGTTTCAGAGGTGCACAACATAAAACTGGGTTCCGCTAAAATGCACCTAGCCTTTACTGCTACTACAAGGCCTAACTTAACTGCTTAAGCCGAAAAGCCATCCGATTTAGCAGGCCTAGTGCATTTTTGATGTTCGTGGTTAGGGAACCAATAAGTTTTATACTAAAGCCTCATTTACTTTTAAACAATACTAATCCGCTGTTGTTGTTATGGTGTGACCAGGGAGTTGCTGGTGTGACACATGTTCCGCTGTTTATGCGTGGAAGTTAGGGTCACCGTCTTGATTGGGAGTGGGACCTGGGAGACCTTAATGGTAGTCAGGCTCTACAGAGTAACTGAGTACTGGGAAGCCTCAGGCTAGGCCCTGCGACCGGAATGTAAGTTACACTTAACTTAACTCCAGGAATGATAATTTGATCAAAATTTGAATATCAGAACATGGATGCATTTCGTGTAACATTAACTAGTATTCACTAACAGTTAGTACTTAGTTGTTGAAGATTCAAACTGATCCGTCTCCTTTAAATATTAAGACCGATTCACTTCCAAGTTCCAAGAACTAACAATTTACTTTGTGTCAATTCCAAACACTGCAGTAATAAGCTTGTGCAGAACAGCAAGGCAGTACTTACCAGAGGCATACAGTAGGTGTTTGATGAGAGGGTCACAGGCTAGTCGACTCATCTGTCCCATCAGAGCCATCGAGGGGCATGGGGCAGACGTTTGCCTTTCACAGGGCAAGTCGAGACCTATTGCCCCTCAAAGAATTAAGTCTCCCTGCAAACACACTAATGCCCACAGAAAGCCGAGGCCCTGAGGTGGTGAAAATCCGCTTCAATATGGAGTCCCATCCCAGACTCTACCACCTCAAGGATGCAACCCCCCACTGGGGGTTAATTGCTTCATGTTATTATGTTGTTCCTATGAGTTTCTTTGTCATGCTTTTTATGGAACTCACCCAGTGGGAACAAAATGGAACAAACAAAAGAGAAAACAACACCCACTTTCAAACTACACCAGAGCAAAAGCTATGACCACACTATCAAAGAGACATCCAAGAGACCGGGACACCGGCTCTCACCTCCCCACACACTCAAACAAAATGATGCTCTCAAATCGTCATGTGAGGTTGACCGTCCTGCAGCCAAAAATTGCCTCCCAGCCTCAACATTCAGTGACAGGCCTTACCGCCTCAAGGACCTCCTGCCAGTGTGACTGTCAACCCCTGAAAACAATTTCGCACCTTTTCCTCCTTATGTGTTTTTCCATGGCAACAGAAGCAATCAGAACACAACGTAAAAGACAACGTAACGGAACATTCATGAGGATCAATACCATAAAACAAACCTGACCCCCACCAGCCAAGCATGGGCTCAAGCACAAATCCCTGAATTTATTCATCACAGCCCAGATACGAACACAGAAAGCCAAAAAAACTTGCGCAATGCTTTTTGGCCCGTCACGTCTGGTCCTGGGACACAGACCATCAGGTGGTACCTTTTCATATTCGTCACTTATGCTCTGTGGGCTATTCTCCATGCAAGGTCATGGAGCCTGCTGCTGAGTAGCTGCAAATGCACTGAATGCTAGACTCTGTTACTAAAATAAATGGAATGGATATATATGCGCGTAATGTTCAAACTATTTTTTTTCCTTTTGTCAGAGAATTGTGCCACCATCCACCCACCTTGTCAAGAACTTGAACTGAAAACAAACAAAGAAAAAAATGCACCAAGTGCAGAGTGCTGTGTGAGGACTTCTAAATTTAAATTTCTAGTAAATGTGTACCTTACCCTGCCCCCTCCAGAAATCTACTGTACATATAGCTTTAACATGTCACTGTCACGTGGTAATATGACAGGTCATGTTTCAGCGTGTCATACTCAGTTATATCAGATTGAATTGGTACAAATACTGTAAGTGGATGGAAACAAAATTGTTGAGAAACTGAGAAATAGAAAAAAAGGGTGACCAGTTTGTTTTGTTGTTGAAAGTTAGTCATGTAGCTTCCCTTTTCAAGTACATTTCCTCGTAACACATTCTGTATGCAAGTCATTAACTTTTAAGAAACTTTCTGTTCTGTTAATTTGTTTTGCTTTAAGTTTTGATTATCGTACAAAGATCACACTTGTGAAGAGAGTCCTTACCAAGTACCCAACTCCTACCTTCCTTGTTACCAACATTGGCATTCTCCCCACCTCCAATTCACAGTATTTTGTTTCCTTTTTCTCTTTTTCTAACATTGCCCATTTCATCCTCAAAATTTTTGTTGTGGGCACTCTAACTCCTGTCTGGCTATGCCAGTGGCACTAGTTAACACACCTACTAGCAGAGCTTTGTATGAAAAACCTAGGCTTACAATATATTGCACTTCATTTGGCTATTCTGGTCATTGATGTGAAATTCTAGATGGACAAGGAAAAGATGAAAAATTAGAAAAGAGTTGTACAGTACTGTTTATTCATTCTCTACATTCATAATGCAAGTTGGTAGTGATGGTAACACTAATAGCAGTTATTTTTCACTCCAGTATAACCCTTTGTAAAAGAGACAAAATGTTGTCAAATCTACAATCTTGGACAAAACCCCTTGGGACACCCCCACTACCCCTTTCAATGTTGGCTATGGCATTACTGTTCGCAGTATACATTCACTCCTATAGCTCAACATTTGAAAGAGCCACGGGGTTACATGCTATCTAGTGTCACAACAGTTTTGTTCAAGATTGTAGGCTGGAACTTTGAAGAGGTGTGAGATGCCACAATTGCAAAACTGAACAGCCAGTTGGGATAAACAGGGTTTTCCTGTACCGTACACATCTATCATGTGGATTATACAGATCGAAAGATGCCGCTATTGTGAGGAGTATATTTTGAGACAATTTGGTGACATTTTCAATCAAGTGAAACTCCCAAAAGGTAACAATTTAGTCTTTACCCTGTGTGTTAGGGCTAATCATTGGTTGTTGACTGATGAACAGTATTTGCATGAACAGTAGTTGTAACGTCCGTCAGGACTGGATTCACCTTTCTGTGGACCCTGGGCCCAAATTAATGTAGGGACCGCTTTTAACTGTAATCCATCACAAACTACTGTACAGTGCAAGTTACAAAAGGAAGGCAATGGTTGTGAGTGGTCATGTCATGTGAGCTCCATAGTGTATATTTCCATCTTAAGTTCATGTAAGCAGACCAGATGGTACCGTAGGGGTATTTGGTTTCAAGTCTTCAAGTTCTATAGAATCTGACTTCAATTCATCAAAGTGTCATAATTCATCTATGAATGAAGCATAAAAGTACCAGCAGATCTGAGTTCATGGTGGTACCACATAGTTCATTCCCCTTATTCATAATGATTCTTTTTCAGAGTGAAAGTTTCGATGGTCAGAAGAATTTTCAAATCACTGAATATATCCAGAGATAAAGGGACTGATTATGGAGGTGAAGCAATTGAAGCAAAGAGCAAAGTATAAAGCAAAGGAAGCGGTCCTTCAAGGTAAATATATCCTTTAAAGGTAAAACGTATGTCATGTTTTTCCAAATTTATAAGATAGATAAATAAATGTATGTGCTTGCAACGTAGCAGCACTGTTGATGATCCAGTATTTTATATCAATATTGTGTTCATCTATTTTTAGTTGATTCATGTTGTCTATAAGTGTGGAAACATGATCGGAACCTCTGCAAAGTTCCTACCTCAGGTTGGGAAATGAAATATTCTCTCGTACTGATCATTTGTTTTAACTTCTGTAAACACATACAGTCAGTCTTATTGGTACAAGATCATTAAGTGGCATGCAAATAGTCAGTTTCAATTTTATATACTTATTACCTCACATTGAATTCTATCTAGGACAGTACTTAACCATGTGACCCATGAACTACTCTGTAGTTTGCTGGCAGTCTTGTAACCTCAGAGAATGATTTCATCAACAGCCAAAGAGTATGGCCAGACCATTAAGGACACAGCAAAATACCTACATGAGCAGAAGCTCTGCCTTAAGACCGTATCAGACCCAGACTGCCATGTCGTGTTGACTTTCCCCAAGAAGATCGACGCAGGTACTCTCAATTGGATAGAGGGCGTTCTCAAGGAACATCTTCCTGATCTGTCGGTCCGTAAACATCTCCATCCTTACACTAACATGACAGGCTGGTACCTGACAGCATCTTTTAATAGGTTAGTTACAGTACTATCAATACATTGCATGCGATTGTGTTATCCTTGTCACTTGGCAAACTTAAAACTTTGAATTCTTCATTACAGAGCACTTTTTTTGTCATTATGAAAATCTTGAGTATTGTGTTTGATGATAGTAGCCTAGACGATGATCCTGTGTCGTATCGTTGAGTGCCTCGATCTGTAGTTCTACAATGCATTCACAATTTGAAATGTATTTCAGTGATCAAATATATTGTTTTCCTATATATACATACTAACTATTGGCTGATTCTTCAAAGCTGTTTGCAGGTTGAAACAACCATCTTTTGCGTGGTACTCACCACAATGTTCTTCTTCACAATACAGTAGAAGTATGTACTGTTTTTGTGAGATTATGAAATATAACACTAGTGGTATAGTGTTAACACTAGTGGTATAATGTAACACTAGTGGTATAGTGTTATTTAGTGTTTGCAATCAGCTGCAAGTGATTGGCATGCTTGTATTACTTTTAGTTGTTGTGGTATTGCTTGACAATTCTGTCAATGAAGATGCACGAAGTCTGGTCTAAGTGTGTTTCATTTGCGTAAATTTAAAATATTAAACACCCCATGCTTTCATGAACATGCAGTATTTCAGTGTATGTGGTGCTTGATATTTGAATCAGTGTTCAAATGTTATTATGATGTTGACAGACTGCATGATTGTGACTCAGTATCTTACAACAGATGCTAGAGAGGAATAAAACTTGAACATTGAAGGCCAATGACATCATTTAACAGATTGTCTCATGTCCAATCATATCCCCATGGCAACCACCACAGGTGAGGTTTAGTCTTGACCCTATGTAAGATTGGTTCTGTCTCAGACTACACTCACACTGACACAACATCGCTTGTCATTCATGCACAAAAAGTACCATTGTGTATATACATGGTTTCTGAGTGTTATGTGCAAATTAGCACTGCATGTACTAACTGAAATCCATGTCGATTCATGTTGATGGTAATTGGTGCTCTACAGATAGTCTTTGTCATGTAAATCATGAAATGATGTATGCGTAGTCCCGCATGGTTAATTGGTTACGAGAGGTTATACTTTTAAATGTGGCAAAATAATTAGTGTGCATGCTTAAAGGGAAAATGCAGTCACCCGAACTAAATTAGCAATCACTCAATGCTAATTCATGAATGGCTCTTTTTCATTATGTGATATCACATTTGTTGTTTAATCGTTTGATTTTGCAGCATAACACCTTGCTTATGAAAAATACTGAGAAGAGAATTGCAAAGATTTTCTTTTTCAAAATAAAACACCATAGGGAGGACTGCTTATTCCCTTTAAGTAAGTGTAAACAGGTATATGCTGGTAGATGTACAAAAGTAGTAGTCTGTAGTACAACTGTGTGCATACATGTCTAGTATTAGACCGTATGAAATGCTGGCATGCTGTAGGTATGAAATACAGTAGTTAATACTTAAGGGAAGATTAACATCTGTGTGATTATATTATCTTTTGAGATTCAATGTATTACATTCCATCTCCAGAATGTTTCAAGACATAGAGCTACCAATGCAACTGTTACTGACTTTATAACGTTGAGAAGGTGGATGGCAGATTTAAGTTTCTATCTGTAGCTAAATATACTGTAGATCATTTAGAGAGTGGGTGGTGAGGAAATTGTTTGCTTCTTTTGAAGAACTTGTGTGAAGTTTCATGTGATAATAACCAGCGTGTACATGTATGATTGGCTTCATTGATTCTTTATTTACATCAAAATAAAATTTTTAAATCTGTTATTTTGACAAGGAGTCTAGACAGTTAGTTCTTTTGCATTTGTTAGCACAAGTTAAAATACTGGAAAATGAGGTAATCTTCTCATTTGCTGAGGATTTCACCAATCTTGACCTACACCTACCTTTAACAGCTCCAATTATTTCTCTGTTTTGTTTTTTGTTGTTTTTCTTTTTGCTGTGCATATGTTTGTTAACAGTTGCGGGCATTTTGATATGTTGGACCTACAAATGGTAGGGAGTACTTTTCTGTAGGAATAAATGCATTTCACTCTGCAATTTACTATGCGTCAGCTTTGCTTATAGACCTTGTCAAGTACTTTCAGAAGAGAATTTCATGGCCCAGCTAACTTAATAATTCTGCAGTCCATTGCTGCCAACTGAACCACACATAACATCAATTGAGTGCATCAGTTGTGCAGTTTTCTGGGAGATTGTGGGTGTGGCCTCTAAGTTATTCAACAACATAATTCTGTCTACAATGCCCAGTAATTTGTCAGTGTTATAACACTTTTTATTATGAGATGCTATACAGTGATGTATCGTAAGGTACTCTCATATGTGTACTGTACCTGTCTACCAATAACCAATAATGGTTGTATTAAAGAAACTTATTGACATAATAAATATATAAATATGCTATCTTAGTGTGCATGTACTGTACAAAAGGTTTGTGGTAAGGATTAAATATCCTCAAGTCAGTAGTGTTAACAAAATCATATGTTGTCACAGTACCAAAGTACATTCACTGAAATGAGGTTAAGTACAGTACTTTACGAGCTAAGACATACAGAATTTTGTATGAAGTCTTCACTCATATTATCTTGAATTAATGCAAAGAGTCTGGGAAAAAATGGACGCAATTAACAGTCAAAAGGTTTTTACAGAGACTTACCTTTCATTTGACTGAAAACTTCAATTTAAATTTCCCTACAAAGTGTGTCTACCCATAAGATAAAAGATCAGTTTTAACTACATTTGCTGCATTAACGAAATTTCAGGATTTTGGCACTTTCTGCAGTATTACTAGTTTTGTACATAGTAAAAGTGTGTTGTTTTTATTTTTTTCACAACTACTTACTGTACCTCCAGTACCTATTCCTGCTCAAAACACATAGGCATAGAAATAACTGTACATAGCATACGTATGAATGTGACTCATTCCATATGTCATGAATGTGACACTGTATTTAAGCTATTCTTGTATCATTAACATGTATCATTAACATTCTGTCTACAACAGCTAGCTAGAACATGTAGAATTTCCCATTTAACCTTCATTCTCATGATATCACAGAACGTTGATGATAATGATGATATATTGAGTCAAGTTGATCTCACTAATTTATGCATCAGGAAAGTAAAACATGTCTGACTTGCATTTTGTTTCATGCATGAGTTGGTTAATTTGTAATAGATCGATGAATGTGATGAACTCTAATCGAATTCTGTGAAGCATGTGATTGTATTTGGAAGGTGTTGTGTCTAATTATTGTATTGGTCGACAGCACAGCAGGCTTTGTTTTTTGCTATCACAGCATATCACAGCATAATGCATCAAGGGACAAAAGGCCTGTATGAATGGTGATGAATCAATTTAAAAGTAAAAATCACTGGCAGTGTTCGTTTATGATGGTTTTGTCAGTATGGTAGGATACCTCTTAACAATGCAATATATACCTCACTGTTGCAATGTATGACAGATAACTTGCTGCAAAGTACCTGTCACCTTTAAGGTCAAACATAAAAACCGACCCTTCTGAAGTTGGTGTGTTTTATCGCTTTTTCCTACTGGTCAATTTTACAAAATTGTGGTGACCATGCATATTTAATATAGCTAGCACAATTATGGGCTAAAGTGTCCTTATAAATTGACTTAAATGAAAGGTTGTTTATGGAGATGTCTGATCATAGCTAGCCAGATAAACGATTAGCGATTTTTGTAACTTAAAATAGGACTACTTCCCAACTCCTGATAACTGCTTCAACAAATTGTTCATGTTATTTTTCCTGCAATCTATTGTTCACCAGTTCTTCACTATGTTGCAGGCATATATCTTTTTTTATAGTATCTTTTTGTTTCGTTCTTTACAGTTGACTAATAGGTATGGTGGATTAAGTCACTGATGCTCTTGCAGGAGAGTTTCCTGATGTAGTTCAGTTTTATTAAATGCAAACGTCATCAAATTTTGTTTCCTGCCTTTATGCGGCATCAGCATTTATCATGCAGCCATATAACATCATGGTTAGCTCTGGTTGCTACTGTAGGTGTTAATTCCTTGGCTAGCACATATACTGTACGTAATTTATTGTCACCTTACCACCTGTAATTTACAATACACTTACTACCGAAGCCAGCCTACAGTACATTTTAAATGCATCCTACACTGTAGCTACTGTAATGTCATTGGCTACAATATGTGTTTGATACTAATGGTTGCAGCCCTATGTTCCAACATCCCTATATGTTCTGCCACTCATATGTAGTTGCTACATATCCATAACATAGGACCCCATTTGGAGGCCTGGCTACTGTACATGATGCTAGGCATACAGTAGGTAGGATGCATTGATAATATTATGCAGGGCTTACTTTAAATTTAAACACATGGCATAAAAGACTTCGTTGTTAATAATGTCAGCAAAGAGCATGGAATATTATCACATATACTGTATTAGCATACATAATTTCTAAATGTGAGCACTAATAGGCCGGAGTAAGCTCATACAATTGAGATTGCGATACCATTGGCTTTGGGGCCAGATACTGCTTCCTTGTTCATGGGACCCACAGGGTCTTTCTAAGCCGATGCTGTCAGATTATAAGTGTGTAGAAACATACAGATGTGGGAACATGGGGCTGTAGTGATACTAATAATAAGCTGTCTGCATATCAATTTACAGAGTTTGTATACACAGTATGTCACTCCTTGTATACATACTGGAAGCATACAATCGTTAGCAGGCAAGGTTTAAAATTTTCGTGTAAGTTGTAATGATGTGTACCATGGCGGGGTCCTAATTTTGATGCAGCTGAAGCAGTCAATATGATATTGTTGCAATTCCTGTAGATGAATACAAATTACCTGGTATTGTTCTTTGGTGTCTGGAATTTCTCATGACTGATTTTGTTAAAAATACTGATTTCCTGTTTCTTATTGTTATTATCATTACCTTTGACAAAATTGCTTGAAATGCAATGGACGTCAAATTTCATGCAATCATGCTTATATTATTATGACACAGAGCCATTATCTTAAGAAAAGAGCATGAGATATGTATTATACGCAGATAATGTTGTTAGCTATTTGCAGAATGCTGACCAGGGAGCATATCACAAACAATACAAATAAATTGAACTTCTTGATTATTTCAAGCTCAAGCTGTCTGTTATCAATTCTTTGGTGAAATGTAGACCTTGTCCTTTTGGATTACTTTTGGACTGTTTCAGAGACATATATTCACTCTGAATTTTGTTATTTAAGAAGGAAAGTTCCTGCAGGACACTGTAGATCATGAAAGGTATAAATGGTGTGAGGACTTTTCAGTTTTTATCAAGGTCAAGGAGTGCCTATACTTAGGAATTTCATGAAATTAGGTGTATGTAGTAACTGCTAACTCAGGGTGTCTCTGTACCCTTGTGGTCCCAATACTAAATGTAATACACCTGTTTTGGGACCACATAAGGTAAATACCTGTTAACTTCTCTACTGGCCTTTCTCTAGCCAAGCCCAGAGGTCAAGTAGTAAGGACTTATTCTACTTTGTTCCTCTTTTCCATACTCCACTTTTATCTCACAGCATCAGATCTCTCATGTAGGCTCTAAGCATTCTTTATATTGTTGTTTGTGATTCCTCTATTGTATGCAATACTAGAGGTCAATGTTAACAGTTACTTTGTTTCAAATTTGTGGTTATTTTTCCTTTAGTTTGCTTAATATCTTTGTTTTTGTCATTCCCATCAGCCTGATGAGAGGTGCAGAGTCCATGGGAATCAGTAAAGCCGTTAAGGAGGAATATGGCGGAGGACTGATGGAATTTAGCAGCCTTGATAAGTTTATGTTCCAAGGAATTGAAGATGAATCAGCATTCTTTATATCTCAGGTAAGTTAGCCGGCCCCAAACCTTCACCTAAAACCAGAAAAATACTGAGGTGAGTTGGAGTGGGACTTTTTTTATCAGGAAACTTTAGAGCTTTAGTTTCGACCATAGATTTCTAATCTAAGGACCTGACTGTATGTCCTTTCCCTTTTCTGTGATGTAGTTTATAAAAGAAACTTTTAAGGTTGCTACACCGTCAACAGACTAGATTGTATTGTGCTGTCTACAATGGAACAGCAGTGCTAAATTTCAGTACTTTGTGACAAATGTTTAAATAAAGTAAATCATTGTTAAAGAATTTCATATTGACTTTTAATCTGTCACCTACCTGGAAAATACCGGGGATGCATTAATCGATGCTGTCAAAGTAACTATGAATTGTAGTCTTTAGAAAAATTTTTGATGTGTTTTAATAAATTTGTCAAGAAAATGCAGAGGAAATCTGACATGGTAAAATAATTGTTTCATGAAGATTGTTTTTGCGGCAGTAACATCTCTCATTCTTTGCTAACTGTTGTATTGCTCTTCTGAATCCAAGGAAAGACAGGCCATCTTAAATTATTTGCTGCAAAACATCCGAGCAACGAAAACTGAAACGATCGAGAAGCTGAAGTTATTGGAAGGCCAACCGATTTGTAAGTTGATCAGGTTGATAGGTATTTCTCCGAGTGGAAAATGAGTGTTTATAAAATTACAGACATCGTTAGTGTGCAAACAATTGCCATTGCTGAAAAAGGAAAGTAGAATCTGTGTTAAATTGTGAAGAAATCTCCCAGCATAAGTGGCTGACTTAAGTTTCCATTCGTGAAATGCCCCTCTTTGTGAATCAGACACTTTTGGAATGATAATGGAAAGTCCTTTTTTGGGGGCTGTTTTAACTGTACTGTCTGTAGTATGCTTGGTAGGTCTATGTCATCTTGTTTTGGAAAATGCAAAGTCATTGAAAAACTTCAGTAATTGAAACCTTACAGTTACGGATGAAAATGCTGTGAGAATTTGTGCACAAACTCACAGTGTAAGACAACATACGAAAATGTGAAAGTCAATAAAACATACGAAGCAAAGAAACAAGGTAGAAAGTCAGAAACAAGGTAAGGCATAAATGATATGAGAAACAGGAAACAAGAAAGTCAGCGCTATTGATTAAATACTGAAACAAAGTTTTAAACACAGAAAAACTGGATTTTGCCAAAACTAAAACCTTCCTTACAGAGATAATTGTCTAAAGACGAATAGGAATATGTGCAGTATCATTAACAATTAACTTTTGTTTCTTTTTTGTTATATAATTTCTTCTTTTTTTATTTCTTGTATATTTTTAAGTTCCCAAGCTGCTCTCTAAGAAGATCATATCTGGACTTCTGCCTCTTCATGATAAGGAAGCCTTGAAGGAACTAAAAAAGTCATGGGTGCAAACTCCTCTGGCCAGGCAGCCATTTGGTATGGATAAGTTTGTGTCCCCAAACCTGCAGAATTTCTGTAAACATAAGTTTTTATTCCACAGATGTCAGCTTTTGCAATGCCAATGGATTTGCCCTTCCAAAACATGTTTGAACCTATGGCAACAAGCAGTGTTAATAGTCCATGTTTTTTTACATCAGCATACATTGCAAAATGGGTGACACAGCCATGGAAGAGAATATTTTAATTATTTTTGCCATTTTTCTATGATTTTATTCCTTCTATGAGGTAGTTTACTCCTCAGACCGTCATTTGTATTTTTTTCTTTGTTTTGGCACATCTTGTAGGATTAACTCTCATTGTGAATTACCATGGTAACCATTATTACTTCAATCCATTTTTCACCAATCTTTTCTTTGATTCACTGGTCTTTCTTTCCTTTTCTTTCCTTTCAACAGATAAAATTGCTAACTATTTTGGTATCAAGGTTTCAATGTACTTTGCCTACCTGGGTCACTACACCAAGTGGCTGTTATTTCCCGCTCTTCTTGGCTTATTTGTAACCTACTATTCATCCAACCCTGTGAGTGTTTCTCGTAGTACCGTAACCATAGAGATATCTTCTGCGAACACGCAGGATTGAATGAAAACTTGTTTTGTGTATTGTACACACTCTGTATGTTGGCAAAGGCAGGTTAAAGATACATGGCATTTATTGCTTTGGAGGCTCCCATAAATATGTAATGAGATGAACATGTAGATTAAAACAATCAGCTACATGATTAAATTAGTTCTTATTACTAACACTTTTCAAAATAAATTCACTTTAAACAGATACAACAGATATAGCAGAATGCTTGCAGTTACCAGTCAAATTATTTTCTGAAACTGTTTTCCTGATAATTTTTGTCTTGAAGTGGCAAATAAACTGTCACCTCAGCCAATTATGGTCTTTAGTCGAGTGGTATCGTTCTTGTCGCTTCTATAGGGCTTATACGAGATTAGAGAGTAAATACAATGTGACAGTTGTCGTCTGCTGCAGTCACAGACTTGGAACTGTTCTCCACTGCACCAACATTGCCAGTCTTCAGGGGAATGTATAATAATTTGTTCTTTCCATACTTGGTGACACACATGACAATATAACTCGTTGGTTGCACATCAAAACATTAAAAAGAATCCGTAATTGGCTATTTCAGGAAAGTTCCTGAAAATTCTTTCTAGTTTATCAAAAAGTAGACTTCTGCCTCATATGCTCATTTGCATACCATCTCTTCTTAATAAAAGCCCAAATGTTTTCATTTAAGTCAATCAAACGGTCATTTCCAGTTTCGTACCACCTGCTATCGGTGCTCTAAAAACATTCCCATAGATCTACATTTCAAAGCATTGTTCTAAACAAGGTAATTGTTTACGGATTAGTTGACTTGAGTGACATCGCTAAGCGAATGGTATTGAACGGGAATCACCGAATAAAGGAAAGGATTATCTTTGATCCAACCACACACATCTTATCTTCACTCAATTTGGTGGGTCTTAAGATATAAGCAGTTAGTAAATGTTCTCTCTAATCCGTTCCTCAGTAGTAACTCCCTGCTCCTATTACCATAGTGCAGAGCTCTCAACCGTCCCGGTTTTGCCGTATTTTTTCCGTTTTTTGAAGCAAAATACGGCAATACGTTTTTCCCCTTTAGTGTTCCATTTTTTTGGAATGTTAACATGGTTTGAAAACATTAAAACTTTACTTACCAACATTTTTTGATGAAATAACATCATTTTGATATCAGAGTTACCACAAAATATTCAGTCAATCATAAAAGAAAAAATTAAAGACAGCGAAGCCGATCGTGTATTTCTACTAGACATTCAATATTTGTAATCCCCAAGTTTGTACCAGTTTAAAAGTTTGTTTGAAAAGCATCTAATTGCCAGAATTGCAAACAGCATGCCTTATTTTGTAAGAATACTTTTTTTCCAGTTAAAATACTTTTGTTGCTGTTTGGAATGCTTTTTTTTTTTTATTTGCTGAGGTTGGCGGCTCTGGTAGTGTACTATTAATCATCTGTTGTAAATTAGTCTGACAGTTTCATATCACCAAAACTTATCTTCTTTTGACTTTCACACTAATCTCATCTTTCTATAGCACCATTAGGTCAAATGCAGTTGTTATGTATCACATTCTTTTAACTGGTGCAGAGTACAAACTTAAAATGCAAATCATACAACAGTTATAACAGTTTAAGTACCAGAGATGGGGAGCACTTGAGGAAACAAAGTTAAATAGCTCAGTGACTTCAAAAGATGTATCGTACCTGTCTGTATCCTAAATCTCCCTCAATAATTGACCTAACCTTCACCCAGTCTGCACCTCAATTTGTACTCTTTCCTCAATTTGTACTCTTTTCACATCTCCATAAGCTACAAAACTATAAGATCTAAAAGTTCAAGATAGGTACTTTGCAGTAGCACAGTGTACCTGATAGCAGAATCACATCAAGTAATTAAAGTGCAGTGCATGAACAGTGGCCCAACTTCACCTGCTCATTCTGGAATAGCTCAATCAATCCTTGAAGCACACAGGAGCCAGCCATCTCTTGCTATTATATTATCACAATGTGACTGGGAAAGAACATGAATTGTTTATGTGTTAATTACTTTCATTTTTGTTATGCTATGTTTTGGGATGCATTTTACTCAATGCTAAACATAATCAATTTCTGCTTGATATTGATTTATGGTTCTACTGCCCTTAACTTGAATGTATTTAAAAAAGGTAATATCAGATAACATATTCAACCTAACAATTTTTCTTTCTTCAGACAATCCAAGACTGGAGTTTTGTATTCTTCACGATATTTAACATCATTTGGGCATCGTTATTTCTGGAGACCTGGAAGAGACGGAGTGCTGAGCTAGCATTTCATTGGGGCACTTTGGATGTTAAAAATGAGCTATTAGAAGACCCAAGACCTATGTACAGAGTAAGAAAGATTTTGATTGGTCAATTAGTAGTTACATTTATTATAAATAATAATAAATAATAATGTCTATATCAGTTTTTTGGCTTGAATGCATGCTGGACATTTGGCTGATAAATGGCAGTTTAAAAGATGACTTGTTTGGGAAGTGATGTAATATTTGTTGTCGTGAAATGCTCTTAAAACCGTACATTTATATTCATTGAAAAAAATGAACAGACTCTCAGCAAATTTATTCAGACTTATGGTGTGATGTGATTGATCTCACGCAAGCATTTGTCAGCAGTTCTGAATGTGTTTGGTTTGAATGCTAGCAAGCATTCTGATGTATTGTTAGTTGCTATAGATATACTGCTGTATGCTGGTTTGGATTATGTTCCATGAAATATTCAAATTTGCCAAATGTAATGTATGTCCACTTTGATTGGTGTTTCACCATCTTCTCTCTGTAAGGGACATGTATTGAAAGTGAAGTGTTGATACAGACCTGATAACAGTTAGATTTGTATGTGTTTTGCTTCGCTCATTTTGACTTGACCATACTAACTTCAACATTCCTGTAATTCATGTATTCATATGTCAATGTTTTCAATCAAATATTCAACTTTTTTAGTTTGTGTTTTTTTTTTTCCATTTTGATGCACACATCTTGATCTTGATCTACACATTTTGATGTCACACCCTATATGAAAGTATGTTATGGGAATACTTAGTATATGCCCTCAGCTCCCTTCCAAATATTGTTATGACTTTATTTTGTCTTTCTAATCTGAGCAATACCATCTCTCTGTCTCTCTCATTGTGTATTTCCTATGTATCCCTTTGCATATCTCCCTGATAGGGAACTCTTTAATTCAGTCCAGTCTCTGATAGAATGGACCCCCTGCTCTCCACCCTGATCATCTGAGTAGTATAATATCTGTCTCTGTATCTGATAGGGAACACCTCAAATAAGTCCAGTGTCTGGTAGAATGGAGCCTTACTATCCAGCCTGGAAGACCAATCTGTTTCGGTACTTTGTCACGGTTCCTGTCATTTTGCTGTGTATGTGCACTACCTTTCTCATTGCCTTTGGGATCTTCGAGTTACAGGAGTGGGTGAATGATCAAATAAGTAAAGAAATTTACCCGAGGTGAGTTTCTTACAGTTTGATATGCAATTGCAGTATGTAACTAATAAAAACAGAATCATCCTGTGAAGAACATGAAACAGAATGACCAAAAGACATATTGCCACACAGACAGAGAGACAGACAGACAGATCTTTACCTCTGTCTATTCTCCAGAAGATTCTGCATGAAGTTTACTAGGTGACATGAGATTTTGTTGTCAGTGTACGAATTGTGCCAATGTGTCTCAGTCAGAATTTCTTTGTAGCTTCTTTTATTTTTACAGAATTCTTATTCCTTTTTAAAGGAATTACAGTGCTATGTGTACCTTTTATTCAGTGACTTTTCATTTAGTTGTCTACATTGCCAAGATTTTGGTGGCCTGTGTCAAGGCCATCTCAATGCAGAATCACAAGAATAACCACATATTTTTCTTTTAAGATTTGAATTAACATTTCAAAGTCATACTAAATGTGAGAGTTTGACTAGGAGTTAACCATGCATCGATTGCTTTCGCAGAATGGGAATAGTTATTATATTTATTTTCTCCATATTTCTTATAAGGCCTATAGCGTTTATCCCAAAGTTTATTCTGGCCATCACTACAATTATCAGTGAGCACATTTACAAGAAGATAGCCATCTGGCTGAACGATCAGGAGAACTACCGACTGCAGTCGACGTACGACAACCATCTCATTGCAAAACTAATCTTTGTGAGTTTTACCTCTGTAATCCACTTTTGAGTATATTTATCATAAATCAGACAAAAAATTCATTATTCATAAATTATGTTAATCACATCTTAAACATGGTGCATCTGCATGATGCATGCGTCTTTTTGAAAACACCAGCACTGGTGAAGTATTCTTCTTTCCTAATAAATGTCTTCAAAAATTAGTTTTCACCATAATTTCCTTTAATTATGAAAAACTTGGACCAGAAATGTGCTCATTAACCACCCACCTCGTTCCCACAAGTGCTACTTCTGGAAGTCATGTATGATTACTTTTTTTTTTTTTCTATGCCTTGGAATATTGACAGGAAATTTTGTGCTAAGAATCAAGTGGATATATGTCACCAAAGATTGCAAATTGCATTGTAATAATTCCTCCTTTGAGCTTGCTGTTAACTGTAGTTCTTAGGTAAACTTGCAGCCTGCAGTGTGATTTGCCATATCAAGAAGATTGTATTTTATTTACATTCATAAAGTTGTCCCTGTCATTTTACTGATAAGGAAGTTGTTATCAGTAAATTGTTATTTGTTAAGTTTAGGTATTGTAATAGCAATACAGTGTGTGATCAGATTATTTCTTTGACTAAGCTCCTACTTGTGATATTTAGAAGTGCTATTTCCAGATTATGGTTCATAGTGTTCCTATGTGATATGGGCTTGTTGCTATGGTTGGTATAACTTTGTAAATTTATCCCTCTATAAATACTCTTCACCAATCTGAATTTCAGTTCTGATGATGTGATACACTTACAGCAATTTATATTTACAAGCTTTAAAGTTTAACTTCAAACATCATTGAAGACAGCCTTCAGCTGATTAATATTCCATATTGCCAGGAGCAGCCTGTATACCAAACAAAATTCCAAGTCTCCAAATGTTGTGAATGATGTAAGCAGCAAGGACTATAAAACAACATTTATATTAACAGAAATTAATTTCCTTTACTGGCATCGTTAATCTAATAAACTTCATTGAAACAGTTGGACCATCTATAGATATTTTCATTTTTCTTCTTCTTCCTCCCAGGTTCAGTTCATCAACCACTTCATGTCTGTTATGTATGTGGCATTCTATTTACAAGACTTTGGGAGGCTAAAAGCTGTAAGATATTGTTACAGTAAATGAACTGTCTGCAGGAGAATAAATTTATTGGGATATTCATGAAAAGCATTATAGTCAAAGATGTCAAGTTAAAGATCTCAGATTATTGATTTGTGATCCCTTTGTTTCTTTTTAATTTAATTTATGAATCATAGAGATTGGCTTTAATTAGACTGCTTATTATTTCATTCTGTTTTCTAGAGTGATTAGAATCAATGGGGGATTTTGCACAGAACCTTTATTTTCACTTTTCTATTCAAAAGATTATTCTTTGTAAGTATCAGCAAAATGCTTGAACAGGATGAACTAGGTAAGATCAGAAAATGGACCCTGTTATTGCAAACATAGATGAACACCTAAGAGGCTGGTCAAATTGGAAGTTGCAATTAATCTACAAAACAGCTACTCTTTAGATAAACTTTTTCATTCTAATCCAGTGAAGAGGTCAACCTTTCCTGTTGCAAATTTGCGAAAGTTTATTTAGTAGAGTTGTATTGGGTGGTGAAGAACTCATCAGGCTTTCAACTATGTGAGTGAACTTGAAGTAAATGAGAGATCTTTACCTTTTAAAATCTCTTACCCTTTAAAATTTTATCAAAGAGGGGAAGCATTTCTCCTTTTTGGCCCAGTATGTAATATTATCACCAGTATTGCTCTTCTGTTACCAATTTAGCTGTTTTTAGAACCTTTTCTGTTTACCACCAGACAATAGCAACCCTCTTCATCACAAAACATGTTGTTGGGAATATCACAGAAACGGTGGTTCCATACCTGAAGGAGAAACTAAACGTTTACAGACTGACGTACCAGGTGGCAGAACATGAGGTCAAAGAGGCCAAAAAGAGAGAAGAATCACCAGAGGGTTCACCAGAGGGTCAATGGAGAGATGATGAAACAAGTAGAGATTCACCAGAGGGGGAGGTAGGGGGGTCACCAGAGGGGGAGGTAGGGGCATCACCTGAAGGTGTCTCTGAGGAGTCAAAGGAAAATATTGGGTCAAGAGAGAGAAAGGTCAGCCAAGCTGAAGTTGAATGCAAGATGGAGCGATATGACGTGAGTACGCATCACTGGTATGGCTATAGTATGAATTAAATATTGGTCTGAGAGCAGGGAACAAACCCCCATGTCTAGGACTAAGTAAGTACTTGTTAGTGTAATGAGAATTCACTTTGAACTGAATATATCACCAAAACCAGTCATAACCGGTTTCAGTTCAGTATGTATGTTTGATCATTGAAGAAACCCAAGAAATCAATAATATTGTAAAAATTGTAAATTTAAAATATTGTAAATATTGTAATAATATTCTAAAAATCAATAATATTGTAATAATATTGTAAAAGTTGTAATAATATTATACAAGTAAACAATTAATAATATTGTAAAAATAAAATAAAAAGTCCCAGTTTTTACCTTAGCAACAGCAAATTTAGAGAAAAAGGTAATAAATCTTGCTGAAATTGGAGTACAAAATCTGCATTAGGAAACTTTGAGGCAGTTTTTGCAATTTGTTTCTCTTTCTATATTTTTGAAGGATACATTCAATGATTTTCTGGAGATGTTTATTCAGTTTGGGTATGTGACGCTCTTCTCCTCGGCCTTCCCGCTTGCTGCTTTCTGGGCATTGTTGAATAACGTCATAGAGATCAGAAGCGATGCCTTTAAGCTCTGCACCACCAAGCAGAGACCGTTTGGACAGTACGTTCAAAACATCGGCTCTTGGCAGGTGTGTTATTTGTCTGTGGTTTTTGATGTATTTGATATGCTTGCCTGCTCACAAAGCACTATTACTTTTTGAAGTGGCTTGCTTGGTATCGTTGTTGGATCTGAAGTTTTGTTTCTGTTTGGCTTTTGTAGCTTTAATAAATTAAAACCATTGCAAAGAAGCATTCTAATATTGCCCAAGTATTAATAGCAGAAAACCTGTCAAAGAATAATTTAGTGAATATGTCCATACCATCACCTTGTAAAACGTTTAATTCGTCATTTTTTATGATCCACCTAGATCCACCTGACAATAATTTTTTTGTGTGAATGGTTAACCACCTGTAAAATAGCCTCAGCTGATAAATTTAAATGACCAAATATTTTCGTAATTTTCGCTCAAGCCGTATTTAGCTAGGACCACACATGTTTATGGGTACATTATTCCATCAGTATATTGGAATCCAGAATACTGCAGATCTAGATTAAGGTCACCAGTAGTAAATTGTTTTAATATTCTTAATTCACCACAAACAGGATTGTCCATGGACATTGTTATGTCAAATTCCAGCAGAGCAGTGTTCTTAAAACATCATACCATTGTCGGCAGTCTGTTAAATTAGGTTGAAAGTGAGACTGATGAAGTTTCTAGTTTAGTGTTCAGGTTGGTCCTCAAGAGTGTTGTAGTCTTGCAATGAAAGAGCACCAATCACAACATTAGGATCAGTTAATATTGGAAAAAAGTTACTCTATGAAGAAGTGATCTGCCTTCACCTTATTATGTCTGACATTACACTTTGCTGCATTCTGTAAATTTGTTACAAATTTATTATTAACTTTCAAGCTACTCAATCACCAGTTGTGGGCCAAAGAAATACTTAACCTTTCTTGAACAAGCAATGTAATTAAATTTGGAATAATATGTTTTCTAAATTTGTAGATTTTCATTTTTTGATTCCCATTTTGATTCATATTTCTACATTGTGTCTCTTTTATAGTATGCCATGGAGGTGATAGGTATGCTGGGTGTATCTGTCAATTGTGCCTTGCTTGGTATTTCAGGACAACTTCAGGAAGTTTTCCCCGGTTATTCAGCTGTTGGTATATTCTTGATTGTTGCTTTTTTGGAGGTGAGTGATTGATTGATCGATCCAATGGTTCAATCAATCAGTCATGATTGTTCAATTATTGGACATCTGCATATCAATTTTTAGGGTACCTGAGATTACCAATGTCAACATGGTGGGTACTGGGTACATGGTGGGTATTGTGGGTACCAGTATTGCAAGCAATAATACTAAGATTTCAGAAGCCCTTGGCTTAGGTTTGACTGTAGTAGCGTCAATGGTGGTATAGCATCAACACTTTTATGAAGCGGTACTATTGTAGCACACATGTGGTGGCATTATTAAGTGGTGCTATGATTCTATGAGGTGGTGCTTTTTAGCATATAGCATCTGTATATGGTATTATGAGATGTGCTGTGATGGTACATAGCAGAGGTAGGGTTAAGGGATGTATAACAGTTCCATGTTAGTACAATACACTGTTGGATGGTTCAATGTGGTGATGGTGCTACTGTGGAAACAGCTATTCAACTGACTGGGTACCACTTTTGGTTGTTTATCCTATAGGATGTCTCTTGAAATGTGCCACATAATCAACAAATATCCGGCTCTTTGTCACATTCGTTATCTATCTCTGCAAAAGCCTTGTACTGTGTCTGTCCTGGTTTTGATTGAGGAGACAGTCAAAGTGTCATCATGTTTCTTGTGTCACATATGGGACATTGTGAGTGTGTCACATATGGGACATTGTGATTGTGTCACTTAAGGGTCATGGTGATGGTGTCACTTAAGGGACATCGTGATTGTGTCACATATGGAACATTGTGATGGTGTCACTTAAGGGTCATGGTGATTGTGTCACATATGGGACATTGAGATTGTGTCTCATTGGGGCATTGTGATTGTGTCACGTATGGGACATTGTGATTGATTTCTTGTCTTGTTTTTTCCCAGCATATCATCCTGGCCCTCAAACTTGGAATATCCATCGCTATCCCTGATACACCATTCTGGGTGCAAACTGAGTTAGCTAAGCTTGAGTACAAGAGACGGCAGGCTTTAAAGGTAACATGTGTGTTTAAATTATTTCTTAAGCCTCGTGCATCAAGGTGTGTACACAAAAGCTGCGACATATGGCACAAAAATTAGCATTTTAGTGAAGAGAAATAGAGTTGGCAACAATGAAAGATTATAAATATGTAACAATATTTATAAGATGTTAAAACAAAAACATTTACGAAGAGAATGAGGAACTTTAAAAAAAATGTCCACAGTATACCCAGATAACCAGTTGTGAGGCCAATATGTCTAGTAATACAAGTACTTGCCATGACATAAGGTAAATGAGATCAACAAAAAAATGAGTGGATTACATGCACTCTTTCATCCCTTCACTGCAATTTGGAAACGTACTTGTTGAAGAAAAACTGAAGTTACACTTTTCCAGTAATTCCCACCAGAAAGAAACCTCATTGATTAAAGGCAAGAGAAAAATTTAGCTAAATAAAGCTTACTCCACAGTTTTGAGCCCATCCACACATACATTCTGATTCTGCACAATGTTCTCCTGGTTCCAGGTCAAACAGCACACCTGTCATGTTAATGTTGCATACCTCCATTGCAAGTACACACCGTACAGGCGCCTCTGATTAATGTAGCGTTTTGACTTTTGAATGATTGTTGAAGGAATTTACAGCGGATGAAAATGTTTTTGGAAGTTGTAAAAGGGATTTTTCTCCCATGTGGTCCTTTGTAGAATTTTCAAAGGGTGAAAGTAATACTTCTGGGTTTTTTTTTGTCGTAATTTTTTTTTTCACTGCCCCATGGCTTTCCAGCGAGATGCAACATTTCTAGGGAAGCCAATTTTTTTCCAGCCCCGTAGTGTTAGGCCTCATGGTAGGCTCATGATTGGACTTATATTATCGTTAGGCCTCGCTATGCTAACACATTAGTCTTACAAATTATACATACAAAACGGAAAGTATAGAATTTAGAATTGCTGAAACGGAAAGTGACTCCTTCTTCTCTTTTTGTATGTAAAGTTGGTGGTCCTCACACAGAAAGAAATATCTGATGATAGTTAATAGAGTACTCTGAATACATGTCGTGAATGCACCTGTGTAAAAAGAGAACCCTCCTTCCTGTGGGCAGTGAAATTTGAAAGTAGTGTTGTACTGTGTAATTACATACTGGCAATATTCACAAACACAGCAGGAGTTAGGCATGTGGTTAATATCAACAGCTGCCATATAGTGAAGGAAACAGGCTAGATATCTAAAGATAAGAATTCATCATTGCTAATGTTTGCATGGCTGGGAAATAGTGAGTTGTGATAAAAATTCCCTACTTAGGTCTGCTTTCTTAGACAAGGCAGTTGTTATAACAGCAACAAAAGTTGAATTTTTATGAGAGTGCAGCATTGAATTTAGGGAAAAGTTGTCAATCCCTGTAGTACATATGACACACTTGATACAACCTATAACATAACCTAAAGCTTTGATGTTAGGTGACATACATCAAGAGACCAAATGTCTGTGAGTTGGTATCAAATGCAATAAAGAGCATTCATGATGCAATCTCTTCCCTTCAATACAAAAGAAAATGGAACAAGAGGCCAGAGACACAATCCATAGCAGTAGTGTGACATCCAGCCCAGTCCAAGAAGGCACAGAGGCTGGTGAACTGAAAGAAGAAACCCAGGGAAGTGATTCCCTTGCTGATATTAACGGCTCTCCTGAAGTTACCGGAGGAAGTGATCATCCAGAAACTGCCACGTTGAGCAATCCCGCAGATGTCACCAGATGGCAAAGTGACCCTTCAGAATCTGTCGAAGGGGGTAACGCTCCAGAACTCAGTACAGGAATTAATTCCACATGAACTGGTATTTGTGACCCTTAAGAGGATGTATGGAACAACTTCTTGAAGTGACTGTAGGGAGCAATTCTGCATCTAGGTGGTTCCTTTCTTGCCTGCTTTGGCTTTGTGTTTGTGAAGTATGTTATATCTAATGCTTTAATTAAAGTCTGATTATTTGCATGAGGCCATAAACCAAGTCATCTCTATCATTGGCATTGGTAGCATACGATCACATTTTAATATTGATGTACTTCATCGCAAGAGATCTGTCGCTGCTCGGCAGAATTTGGAAGCATCCAAAGTAGTATTGAGTGGTAGCATTATGTATGTTTAGTAGCAATAACAAGATTTCGCTGATGTCTTTTAAATGCTTTTTGCTGGTGCTGTGGCTGGGTGGATAAAGGTGGTGACATTTCAAGCAATGAAGTTTAACGCCTGGAAGGTTTAGGGGTTTGATCCCTGGCTGGGTTGCGATAAGATGGGTTTTACGTCCAAGAGTATTCTGAGGTTTTACCATCTGAACTGACATTTTGAAAAAAAAGATACCAAATTAGATCTAGAATTGTTGAGTTGGTGTTCACATGATGTGAAGTGGTGATATACAAGCCACAGACTTACTGGTGTGGTTGCTTCGTGTCATAAAATAACTGCCCCTCCATTCCTAAATCATCATTAAATATCACTCCCTGTGAAGGCATATGCTGCTTTCTTTCTTCTGTATTGTGTAGTGTCAACGAAGCAATGGTTCTCTATGTTTATCTGCAATTATTTCCTTTCCACATTTTAATGAAGAACATAGTTAAAAGATAGTGATTTTAGACTTTCTGCGATGACTATTTTCATGCGTTTAGAAGAATATTTTTACCATAAGTTCCTGTTGATGCTATGGTAGTGTTATTTTTCAATATTTGTACTGTTTATTCGGAGTCCAGGTGTCCTGTTGATGGGTATCCCATTAGAGTCCAGGTATCCTGGAGTCCAGCCGTCTTATTGGAGTCCAGGTGATACTATGGTAGTGTTTCATATTTGTATTATTTGGAGTCCAGCTATTGCTCTACAGAAACACTTTTTGACCATGGTCATGGGTGTTCTGGTATTAATCCCACACAAATGTATTTTACGTTTTCAGTGTACAGGATATTGTTCATGTCATATAACTGTTTTTAATGTAGAGATACATGTGTGAGGTTTATTGTGACATAAATAGTTCCTAATATGAGGTACTGACTGGGCCTCTTATACCAGACAGCCAAAGTTTGTCCTGGAGGAATGCAACTCTGTAGAATCTAGCCAACATCAAACTAGCTGTGGCAACCTACATGTGCATGGCTACAAGGAAAAAAACAAAGAAAAAAAAGAAATGTTTGTGTACCGTAAAATGAGATAATTTAAAATGTTGCACCTTTTTTATCAGTGTGCTTTACCTTGCACATTTTCAAAAACCAGGAAGTGTGCTGAGCAAATCCATTGAAACACACCAAGGGCCTTCTGGTGTGTGATCCCACTGAGTCAATTTCAACAATGATGTTTCACTCAATTGTTAGGCCCGACTCTGCCCCAAAATGAGGGTTGCCGTGGTAATTAGTAAATTAAGTTTATTTCATGTATTGTGGCAGTCACTGTTACTGCATCAGCATCAATCCATTGAACAGTAGTGTTCCCAACATTGACTTAAACTAGTCATGAGATGTCATCTTATATGGCTCAGATGTCATCTAAAATGTCATCTATGATGTCAACTATGATGTCATCTTATATGGCTCAGTGACATCATTGTGAAGTGCATTTTTCCAGAGAATTCCAACTCAAGTTATGATGTATTTTCAGCATGTGTCATTACTGTTTATCGGTTTTTTCCCATTTTACGTATTGAGGTATGTTACATGGTGTACAGGCAACTAAATTAGCTGTTAAAATATCTTAGCTGTTTAATCAAGAAATGTGAATGAAATTGCTTTTTAATGCAACATACATTAGTCTTTCGTTCTTAATGATATTGTAAAGATACTGTGATAAGCGTCAAACATTTGTCGTTCTTGGTACGTTGAACATCTGTCAGTACATCAATTTGGCTGTTGGTATTTACTTTGGTAACACATATCGTTGATTTGAATATTTGAACAAAAATTTCAGCCAAAACAACAGCAAATCTTCTCAGGAGTGGATTACATTCAAACCAAATTTTAAAGGTTAAGTTACAATTTCTACTGAGACAAAGTATTTATTCTGAGACAAAGTGGAGTAAACGTCTCGGTGAACGTCTCTGAAGTTTGAACAAATTTGTATACTAGAATTTGAAGTCCAAGCGAAGTCTGCTTTTGTGCTCACCTATAGACGGCTGTCACCAATGCCTTTAGTTATTTGCTTTCCTAACTAGTGTTGTAGATATGTGCAGATGTTTTATGCAAGTGTAATTAAGGTATTAATGACTAAAATGTGTAAAATGTATTGAAGGTTGGAATGCATACCTCTCTTGTGTTAAATACAACAATGTTTGAGACTTTTGAAGGATCTAAAATACAAACATTGAAATGAAAAACAAAGGTGAAGAATGGGTAGTTTTGCAATAAATTGCATATTGTTCATTAACCTGCCCAGAACCATGTTGAGGCATGAGACACATCACTCAATATTATTTGTGAATTTTAAAGATTGCTTCACCTGTAGGGTAGGGAAACATACTCCAGCTTGAACCTTATTTCTTGTGGTCAATTTGCAGCTATAAGTATTCGTTGCATGAACCCACAGATTTGACATGATGGGCTACGTCAAGAACAAAGTGCTTGAAAATCACTCGGCAACGCTGCAATCAACTTCACTTTGTCGTGTGCAATGTTATTCGTTTTCAACTGCTCATGATCAATTGGTTTCTTTTGCACTGGTGCAATGCATCTAACCTCTCAGGAATTTTATTTAACAATTTTAGTTTTCACAAGGCTTTCTTATGCTCATTTAGATTCTCATTAACAATTCATTCTGTTGTACAGTAGTTACTTGTTTTCAGAAAGATATGTCTTGAATTATGGCACAGTTCTATAATGTGTGGCCCTGGTATTATTGGAGATTATATGATTCATATTTAGCTGATCCAAATCTTACTTGGGTCTTTAAAATGCTGAAATGGTGAGAGAGAATGATGACAGGTAACCTACAATGATTGTAACTTGTAACTTTCCTTCGTTTCTTAAGATCAAAATGCACTAGTTACTAAAACAGAGTTATCAATGATTAATGCTTTCTCAGTCTGGCCTAATTTTAAAAAGTGGAAACACATTTTAGACTTTTTCTCAAGGGTAGAATAAAAAATAAATTATACGAACAATGCATAACCATTTTATTTTACTTATGCTGCATTTTTAATAATTTAAAATATTTGCATTGCTTAATGCTGATGCCAAAATGGAAATAAAATATTTATGAATATACACTGTTACATGTACACAGTTTTTACTTTGTGAACATAATAAGCACATTCATTTCAACTAAAAGTTTGATGTTTTCTATGATTTTCTTCTGTAATTGCATCTTTTCAAAAACTCAATACCCTGATGTAGAACCACCACTCTTTAATAAGATCTACAAACAAAATACTCTTCTGAGTTCCAGCGTGCACATTTCGAATGAGTCTTCTAAAGCATGTTTAATGATGCAATATGAGAAAGGTACATTTTCTGATGCAGTTAATCATCCTAGGATTTTAGATATTTCTCAGACCTTTAACAGTTAGATGCTCTTTGAATGCAAATTGTCTGTACACCACATTTCTCGCACAAGAATGAAAACCTTAAAGTTAAGGATTGCAGTGTTCTTACTGCAAGCTTTGTGCACTTATCAAGAAATTTGTGGCATTTATTAGGAAATATATCTTTCAAAATTTAAGGGTGGGTAATTGTGATGTTGTGGTCTTGTCAAGATGTTGAATACATTGCACAACTGGCAATACTTAGCCTTTCAGTGTTGGTCCTTCACTGATCTTTAATAATGCTTCACCAATGATGCTTCCTCAGCAATGACTTGCCAACAAATGCTTCCTAAACAATGCTTTCCATGAACTTCCTCTATAATGATTGTGATCTCACGGAATGCTCACATCAGTCTCCAAATGATGGCATGCCCACCGTTGTGTCATAGATACTTGGTTGCCATGGCATTAACCATAAATCTAACATGTCCACCATTACATCGTGGATGCTAGGTCTGGTTAGTTTGCTATTTGCCCTTCATGTCCATCGTTTTGTTATGATGTCCATCATAACAATTTGTCAATTAGCCCACTGTAAGCCTAACATGTCTCTCATTATGTCATCAATGCTAGGCTTGGTGGGTCCACCATAAGCCTAAGCTTAACATATCCATCACTTTAAGCTGGTTGCTAGGCTTGAGTCCATTCTAACCTAGTAGGCTTTGATGATGATGATGAACCAAACGCAGTTTCGATGCGACGTGTCATGATTTACCCTTTCTGAACCTATCAAAAACAGATCCAGAATTTAGCTGATCTTCTGTTCTACCATTGCTATCCTCATCCTTCTGACTCCTGTGTTCTTTGGCTTGAATGGATTTCTTTGTCTCTTCCTATCAAAAGAAAAAGAGCAATTATGGCTTATTAATATGCAGCCTATCTGCATTCCATATGTGTTGCAAGCTACAAGCAGTCCTTTATTTTCTACCTCAGGAATTTGTTGTAAATGTAAATTATCTTTTTGTTGATAATGTAACTGCTACTCCATGTTAGCCTCTGTTGCATTTGGTATGCTAAGATTCAGTTCTACTCATTCCACCCAACATAAATGGCATCTTGCATGCACAAAATCCATTTTTAGCTGCATCAGTTTGACACACTGCTGTTACATATGCCAGTGCCTCTTTTCCATGTAATTTTTCTCAAGTGCTGTTTCTTTCATCTGCGGTCTTTGTACGGTTTGGAACGTGACTCCTGTCAACTTTGGTATAACTTTAATAGTTACCGTGGACATATTTTACACCATACCCAATTCTTTTCAGCAAACAGCTTCGACCAACCAGCTACTGTTTTTACTTTTCTCAACAACAAGCACACCTGCAGAAACCAGACTCAATTGCCAACCTCCACAGACCATGCTCACATACCAACCTGTAGAGATTGTGGCCACTCCCTGCAAAATGATGCATTCCCCCACACTGACACACCCCTCCCCTTATCTCTGCCATCCTTATGCATCCATGGTATGTTGTAATTATTCCTTCAGTTCAGTGTATCCTCCATTCTCATGTCTTTCATTTTGCCCATGACTCTGGTTCATGTGGATCTGTTGAAACCACCTTATAGATAGCTAACAGTTACGACAAACTTCTGTAAGACTTGAGCATAAAACATGATTTCAGGGTGATTTTTATGAGTGATGTTAATGACTTACCCTCTTTTCAGCTTCAAATATAATCTGCTTCCTCCTCTCCTTGTTACCAGACTTGCTCTTTCCTTTCATCCTATACCTTGGTTGAATTGCCTCCTTTGGTATATCACCCTGAAACAGTAGCAAAATGTAATTGATGTTTATCAATTTAAGGAAGGTTTATCAATTAAACCTCCATTTATCACAATAAACATATATTTAAGTTTGTGTAATTCAAACTCATTCCTACAATCTCCAGAATAACAATGTTAACCAGTTGATAGCCCTATTAATAACCATAACTGGTTGCTAACAATTTAGAACAACCGTCATCAGTTAAACAAAAAAAATTGTAACATGTCTATAACTAGTTACTAGCACCTTAAGCTAGAGTGAGTGTGCTTCTGATGAATCCAAATTAAGCAGTGATTTTTGCAACTGACCTGTGATATTGAATGATTAAATAACTTCTACCATCCCTGGTGACAAACATGGTTCTTTTTATGCAGATCAACGCTCTATCAGTACATTAGCAAGAGCACGAAAAACGCTGTTAGATCAATTAACTTACAGCTATCTTGTGTACTTCGTATTGTTTAACTTTATTCAATCCTGTTGATAATGATTGCCACAACTCTTTAGAACCATAACTAAAGGCTCCTGAATATATGAACATTTCTGATCTCCTTAAATTTATTTCACAAGCAGTTGTAAAACCAGTTAGAATAGTAATTCTTAATCCATTCAGGATTAGTAATAATAAAATAATAATAATAAAATAATAATAATATATGTATATATATAATAATAATAATAAAAAATAATGCTGAATCCATGATCACTGCTGTGATAAAGACATCAAATTCACTCTCACATCAAATCCACTCTGTGTACATTGCAAGGAAAATATTCAAAATGGGACAGATTATCTTTTATCAATTTTAACTAAACATTAATCTCTATGGAAAACAATATGTATGGAACATTTCCTCTAGGTGTGGACCAACTGCTATTTTGTTGGACAATTTTGCAAGGTTTTAAGATATTCATTTCTACTCATCACATATGACCTTTATTTCCATTGAAAATCATTGCCTACTACAAACTATCGACAGTATAGTTTTTACATCAGACATTATTTTATTCTTGAGAAATTATATTTCACATGGTTCTCAAAGGCTTACCTTTTTACTGCATAAGACTTTTGGCTTCCAACGTAAGCTAAATCAAAACTAAGTAACAATTACTTTATCAATCTGAAATAACTGGCATCATCTACTCACAACAAAGCTATTTACACAAACAATTCTAAATACTGTTTTGTTCTTAGGATATCGTGAATTCATACAGGAGTGTAATTGACCACAGATGGCATTTGACCTTCATGGTAAACAAAAGGGTTAAACCTCTGACCAAAGCTACCTCAATGTTCACAAACACGGAAGCTTTGTGCGGTTCTTCAAGAAGCCCTTTGCATCATGGGATACTATCTACAGTCAAGATGTCTATTACACTTGAGCAAGGAGTCAAGTAGATAGAACACACTTTGAATACTGCACAGATATGTCACAGGCCTAGCAAAGGAATTCCTTGTAGTGTCTCCTGATGTTGAATTATACATCAAAGTTCAGGAACTTACAAAAAGTATCCTTCGATCTTCTTCTTGCTGTTGGTAGCTCACATGATCAACTTCTCCGATCTTGTTTGGATTCAAGCTGATCAATTCTGGTTGAATCTGGATGGAAAAGAGAGACGCAGAACTTAAAGGTTTGAAAAATCATAGAAATAGAGCTACTTCAAACTTAGATCTGCAATTAAATCGTCTGATGAACTCCCCAGAGACAGAGGGAGCCTGCTTTAGCAACATATTTTTTAACTTCGATATTTTAACTTCGATCCTGACCTTCTCGAGAAGAGCCTTGACCTCGACTTCCTTCCTCTGTTTCTTGTTCATGTACGGATTAACTTCGAGAGCATCAAAGTTCGGCTCACCAGACCCTGCAACAGCGAAAGCAAAATAAATATAAAGGGATGGTGTCAATTCTGGAAGTAGTTCTGACAAGTTGGTTGCCGAGGTTGTACCTTAACAAAAGTGGCAACAGTTGCTTCTTGAATCAGGCAACACAAGGAGATAACTGGTGAACGTAAAGCCAGCTTGAAAACAGGAAATCAAGGACCAAAGGACTTCAAGCAGACAAGAAATTCAAGAATATAAACCTCTTCCAAAGGAATTGTGACAATAACTGAGCTTAAGTTACCAGAATATTTATACCACAAATGGGCCTAAAAATGACAAATTGTAACAGGTGACATAAGTGCCTTAAAGTGGCTAAATGAGTCGATATTGATAAACTTGTGAGGATTTCCAAGGGTAAAACCACATGGCAATGCTCATGATTAGGATAATTAGTCAAGATTCAAATCAGCAGTCATGAAAACTGTTAAATATTTAAAATTTGCAGCTTGCAAAATTGTGATTAGAAATTGACTGAACACATGATTCATTGATGAGAAACATAGTTTTCATTCATATTTTTCTATCATCTGAGTGAACGAGCAGAGCAAGAGAGAGGTTACCTGGAATTAAGATGCTGGTGTACCCATTGCTGTGACCAATTCCAAGAACATCCTCAAATGGACAAAAATCTAAATCTGAAATTGGATAATTCAGTCTGTGTACCATATACGGTTTATCCTGAGTGATGGTGCAACAATCCTTGAAGACCTGAAAAGAAGCCAAAATAACCATGAACTCTATGAAGCCGTAAAATTATGGATTTGACTGTTAATTGTTGAAGTTATGCAGTGTTTTTGCTTTTCAGCTAAGCATTAGTGGGCATCGATATTAACTATAAAATCAGGTAGCCCGTACTGTGTGTTTAGCAGACCATGGCACTTACATCTGTGTAGGTTTGCATGTTATTCTACAGCTCACAATATTGTTTTCACAAAATGATAACAAGAACGCACAATACCAAATAGTGAACAGGTTTAATTATAATAATCACGAACACTGAGAAATCAGCCATCTGGGAAGTCGAGAATTGTTGAAATGCAAGATCTTTTGGGGAACTTTAGAATAACACAAACACAGAGTGTTTTGGAGACAAAAAATGGTAAGTGACCAAATACTTCACTGATTTTTAACTTCATCATGGATTGCTCTCCTCTGTTCCAATATGCTACAAAAATTAACAAAATTTAATTATCAAGGATAAAATCACTCATGTGTAAAATATAATCTGGTTTTAAGTAAATGTTTCAATGCTTTGTATGTTCCATAGTGTGATGGAAGGATTTAAGATGCTATTAATACTCAGCTGACTCTGCAAGAATGAAACTAATTATGTAATCCTCACAAAGGCATTAAACAAAGCACTGAAGCTTTTTTATCCCAAACCTATTGCTAAGACATTGACTAACTGACTGAGTGACTGACTGAGTGACTAACTGACTCTAGGAGTTACAACCAATTGCTAGGCTGAATAAATCAGTAAAGCACAAGACAAATAATTGTGACTTTCCTGGTCTCCTTTTAGCATTCCAATTTGCTGCACATGTTAAAAGTTAAACGATGCTTTCTGTGTTAATTTTATGCAAGAAATTAGTGAGGAATTCTGGACAGTATGGGTGTTGAGTTCAATAATACTTGCACAATTGATTACGTCCACCTATTGGTCATATTACTAATTTTCTACTAGTTTTAATACACTGCTGATGTTTTTAGGCTACATTGAGTTTGTGGCTGCATTCAAACTTAAAATCTGTAAAAAGTTGGAGGTCAAACAGGTTCAGGATTTTAAGCAGCAGTAAGATTAGCATTGGAATAAGGTTAACATATTACCTCCACAATGTTGTTAGAGGCTGCTGCAAGGAGGCCCCTTTGGCTAAATCGAAGTTCATTGGCTCCATGTGCCACCCGGTAGGACTGCAGAGCTTTGTATGTGCGTAGATCGTAAATTTTTATGGTTCTGTCAATTCCAGATGTTGCCATATACCTAGAGATGAGAATAATTATTTCAAGAAAATATAGACACTGCCAAATATTAGCTCAATACAACAGCACAAATTATACTTTTGCAGCTACCAAACATACTACTCTCCTACCTGGTTCAACAATCCCATCAGTTAAGTACACCCGAAATTATTCATACCTAGCAAATCACAGTATTAATCATAGGAGACCGGATTACAGCAAAGTGCTGTATGCTGGTGACCTTTGATGTAAGCATAATTGAGAAAAACAAAGAATAACTTAATATATCTGTCTCAACAGCTTAACCAATTCAACAGCAGCTAAAACCACTAAAATGCTAGCAACATTAAAGGACTAGTTGTGGGAGACTAGATGCAGATGCTAGTGATTTGCTATATGTTGGTAATCTTTGCAAATAAAATCAAGCCAAACAGCAAGATGTCCATCTCAATCATATCCTTACATTCCTTTTGGGTCGACAGCCACAGATCGAACAGCTGAACGGTGACACATCATCTTAACAACAGGTTCCTGTTGATTTGGTGTCCACATGGTCACTCTTCCTGTTAATGACAAAAGAAAATAATTTGTAAGTCCTCCTTGGTGATAATGAAAGAAAGATGACCTGCTTTGTGTAACTCTCATCTCAAGGTTAATTGAGATGTGAATTATTTTAAACACAGATGGTGCTTATTTCATTAAACCTTTTATCTTAAATAGGTATTACATCAGCATGTTAAATACACTCAGAAATGTAACATGTTTTACATCAAACTTCTTTTTCTTTATATGCTATAATACCAAGATGTTGACAAATGTGTCACATAAATTGCTTTCTTGAGAAGAATATCTATTTTTGTATTATTTCTAGTATTGTGAATCTCTTTCAAATGACTTCAAGAAATATTAATCCCAGTGTGCACATCAAGGAGTTTTTTTTTTCCAATTTTCTAGACCATCCATTTAAACACATTCCACAACTGTGGCAATGACCCCCTGTGACTGTAAACATCTATGGCAAGTGCCACCACGATGGCAGTAAACCTGCTAGCTGTATATATCCTTGGCAGGTGCTGAAACTGTGACAGTGAACCTCTTGGCTGTCAATACCATTGGCATGTGTCATCACTGTGACCATATACTTGAAAACTGTAAGTAATCTTGGCCAGCCACCACCCTGACAGTGAACCCCTGACTGAAATTGGCAGGTGCCACCTGTGTGATGGTGAATATGTTAGTAGTATTCACATAGATTTTTGCTGCTTCAAATTGTAAGTATATTGTACATCAAAAGGAATAAAGATTATACAACTTGTGAAGCTACTGTAAATTCTCAAGCATATTTCCTTTTCCTACATTTATCACAGTCTTCTGACAAAGAAATGGTACATGTATTCACCAGAAATTCATAAGTCAGTTGCTATCACTGGGTGAAACTTGACCAAATACTTGATATCTTCTTCCTCGTGGTTGAGGATTTAACTATCACAGTTACTTTTCTCTATTGATGAAGTAAATGATGACTACATTGAGACATCTCACTTTTCACCCTTCAAAGCTCATATGATTCGTTATCTTTCGGCTAGGCTCACCATTTGTGTGTCCAAGGTGAATGATTGCATTCTGAGGATTCTGGGCCATCACATCTAATCTTCCCTGCTTTGTTTTTACTTCAGCTATCATCTTACCCATAGAAATGTCTAAATATTGTAGAGATCCATAACTGGTCTGCAGGAGAGAAAAAAAGGAAAAGATTGTAAACGACCTCAAAGCAAGCCATAACCAAATTATTAATGTGACCTGTATCACAAATTAGATGTATGTGATTTCTAGTGCAAAGGTTGGGTAGTAGACACTTTCACAAGACACTCTTCATCTTTTAAGTGAAGAAATCCACAAAAATCGGAAATCCAAACATACCAACAAATGTCAAAGTAATCTGACATACCTTTAAGCTAATGACAAGTTATGCTTTGATAGCTATAACATAATGTGAAGGAGAGCTGTACATCACAAAGCTAATCTTTTACTTCAGGGTTTCTGCACCAGAAGGGAATTAAAATGTCACAGGTTTTCCACAACCATTTCATGACCAAAGTGCCAACAAACATACAACAATCTGATCAGCGAATGATGGCAGTATCATGGTGATACAAAAAAAAAGAAAAAAAAGCTGACTTGTTGAAAAATTATGTAACTTGTAAAAAAGTCAGCTTTCTGCTCTAAATTTTATGACTTTGCGGTGTCTTTTTGCATTTTTACAAAATTTCAGGGCTGGCAAGTGAAAATAAGATTCTGTGACTTTTCAGTGCAATGAAAAATCATGATCTTGCTTAATAGAGGTTCCATGTGAAGGATATTTGATGGATCAAAACTGACTATTGGATAAGGGAATTCACCGAGATCTTGGGAGTAGTTGTGGCTCACGTGTATGTGAAACATTGTAAACCATCGGGGTGTTATATTCAGAGAGAGTTTGCTCAGTATTGTAATCACAACACCTGTATCATCAGGATGCACACCATTGAAAATCTTACCCCTGCAACCAGTAAGAAGTGATAAGGCAAAAATGTCATCCTTAGCACGTCACTCATTGACTTGATACAGTGTAGCTCTGTGCCTGTGTTGTCGTACATGTACAACCATTTCTTCTGGGCTACTGCCATCATGGTCTCTATGTGCAACCATCTGAAAATGAAACAGTCCTAGGTTAGTTTAAAATCACAGCATCCATCTGTTTGATATTTTAATATTATACGCATTGTTGTTCATGATATTTGTGATGCAAGGATTGATCATTCATTATCCGGCTACTATGCATAAGCTAAACACCAATTAATATCATGCAGTCACGTACAGGGGCCTATTGAAATGTTTCCACTTTTTCTCATTTGGTTCAATATTTCACAAAATGAGCATGCAGTATCGCCCAAATTCAAGAGAACAAAATTGTTCAACAAGAACTTTGCACATTGAATTCACTAATACCTGTTTGCCACAGATATAAATCGTAATAGTACACATCTTCTAATTCATTCTTGACAAATCTTTGCAGCATTCCAAATGAAATTAACATAAAAAAGACAAGAAATCAAGTTTCTTTGGTTGGAAGGCTAACAAATTATGCTCTTCGTACCTGAAATTACAAAATGTCTACATTACACAGAATTGGCCACAATTTGGTGAAAAACAATGAACAATGCAATTAAATTAGTTCAAATAAAATCAAACAATTCTGTTGAATATTGGCAACATATTTAACCCAAGGAAAGACCTCTTTACCCTTGCCCATTGTGCTGGCTAAATTTTTAAATTATTTCACAGGTATGATTGGACTCACTGCACGTCTGTTATGGTTTCCATCACGTTTATCTCAAACAAGAGTCGTTTACTGATCCAGTCAAAGGCAGTCAGGTGACCCACTTTACCAGCCAGGGCCAGATACCTGCCGTTTCGAGTGTAGTCCATTCGATACGGGCCAAACTGATTCAGGTTCAATTCAAATCTCTGCAAATGAAAGATAAAAATACATAGTTTGATATCATGGGTGACGCAATTAATGTTGTTAAAATTTGTTAGGGCAATTTGATTGTGACGATAATTTACCAATCTAGGCGGTAAACTTACTCTCTTTTTGAGAGGAAGTCTTTTTTTCAATGGGATTGAAACCTTTGTTTCTTTTTCTCTTCTGAGTACCAGAATTTTTATTACATTGACTATATTTTACTCATATAACATCTAGATGTTTTAATCAAATAAATCATGGAAATTTAGAAAAATGAGTACAGATGCTATTTCTCATGAGAGTTATTCACAAGGATTAATACGCCACAAAAATTTCTATACCTTAGTAGCACTCCCAATATCTACAGACTTCGTAATCTCAGACTGTTTTACATCGTAGGTTTCTGCACCTTCCCCGACTTCGAGAAAGCTGACGGAAAAACATCGAGACAAATAAGATGAAATTTTCTAATCATATCATGAAGGAGGTGCTTATTGGTTACTATGACAAACCAGCCATGATTAGCAGAACAGCACTTGGAGTCTTGGACCACTAACACTAATGCGTTCATAACATGAACATTACAAGAGCTGGCAAAAACTGACTCTCCTTTGAAAGAGAATAAAGGTTATTGTTACTTTACAAAGATACATAAAACTCAAGGCCGGATAATAAATTGTTGGCAATGTTGTGACTGTGAGGCTGCTATTGACTGTTTCTGACTCACTGGATGAGTAGGACTGAGTAAGTGAAAAAAAACTGACTGATTTTATGACTGATTGACTGATTGTGACTCAATGATTGTGATTCACTGACCGACTGTAACTGTTAGGCTGTCATTAACTGATTGAATTGTACTATACCTCTTCAATAATGACACGTTCATTAATTGACCACTTGATCGACTTACCCAGCATCTTCTGGTAGTAGCAGTTCAGCTCTTGCTGCTTGCCGTGCTGCTAGTTCGTACCCTTCCTCTGATTTAAGCAAATTGATCCTGTGCTGATCATTGCGACCTTTCTTGTGCTGTAATGTTAACAGATACAATAAATGATCCTCTGTGTTCTAGTTCATTGTCAACTTCAGAAAGTCTGCATCCAACAGATGAACATTCCATAACTTCCACAAAAATTTTTAAAATACTTACAAGGATAGTGATAGTGACAAATATACAGAACAGCATTTGCCCATTGGATGTGAGGTGTTACTGCTGAGGAGAATAGCAGTGTGTATATGTATCCTACAGAGCTCACTCCTTTACTGCACATCGAGTAAGTCAGATGATTAGCTCTATAAGAAACTGCAACCAAATTAGGGGTCAACTATGTATGTATGAATGACATACATGAAACAAATGTAGATGAAGCAATGGTACAGTGCAGTTTTCAATCACCCTATAATGCTTTCACATTAACAGGTCACACATACTATGCCAACCCCCCCCCCTCCCCTCAGTCCAGTCCAACCTGTCTCTTAAAGTAAATGTTGATAAAATGCTATGACTCACTTTGCCAATTGCCTCTCCCCTGGCATACTTCTTTATCTTTTGCTGAGGGATCCTCAAGGAACCCTCAAATGGATCCTTGGATCGCTTCTTCTGTCTCTTTCTAGAATGTTTGTTGTTGTTGATTTCATTTTCATCATCATCTTGTCTTGTCTCTCCTTCCACACCATCCTCTCCTGTGTTTTCACTTACTTCAAAGTACCTTGATGACTTCTTTTTGGCCTATAAGATAAATTGAAGCATCACATGTCAACTGCCAGGCTATTTACAAAGAAATACAGCTTTTCATAAAATAAAGAGGAATAGCAAATACTCATACTGTACTGTTTAGCTGCAAGAACAGTTTCTTCATAAAACACACAGCCTACAGGATACGTAAATAGACATACTGCACATTGTAATTTATGTGTCATAAATTTATGTACGTAGTTCACTTACAAAACAATGAAATTATCAACTGATGACTATACTTCAAATAATTTCTTACCACTTTGTAGGCTAAATGCATTCTACATTTTGGCTGTAAATACTGCAATGGGATTCATACCACAGTTATTTCTACAGGTACCTGTGTACTATAATCAACAGCCAATATTTCCATCAAACACATGCATATGTAAGATAACCATTCAAAGACTTATTGTTCATCTTTATCTATATTCATCACCTTCTAATAGCATTCTTAATTTGAACAGGGATCTGTATCGACAAATCAATATTCTGAATGACAAAATATTTACATGCTGACTTATTTCAGGAAAACAAATTTGGCCAGTGTATTATCGTAACTTTGAAAGGACAACCAAGAGTACAAAGAAAATGAATTTGTCAGCTTCGATTTGCACTGAAAGTAACAACAAAAATGAACGGTTATGCCTGCATACTCTTACAGGAACATGCCTCAATTTTCACACACCCAAGAATATAGGATGGAAAATAAAATGGGGACAGCTACAGAATGTTATCTACAAGGTGGGACCTATTCACAAGGAAATTTTTGTACGAATAAGGACGCATGGACGCACTATTGACATGGAAATTTGCGTACTTAGAAGGGTACATGGAAGCACCAAGTTATTCGTACCAATTTCTATATCACTTGAGGGCTGTATGTCTATCATACGAAAATTTTCTAACAATGAAGGACAGTGGGAGCCAACTATTTTCTACATACACAATGATTAATTTAGACTAATGTACAGGTTACTCAGGGCCAAAATTGATATAGTTACCAGTCCCCCGATGACATTAAACAGATTTCTGGAGACTGTGAAGTGCAGCTGAGTCACAGTGAGTGCACGTATGAATGTGAACTTGACATGCACACCGAACGCCCATATGCATCGTTATGGAAACTGTACATACCCATAGGAGAGACATGGCTCTGTACATGTACTGTAGATACAAACGCCCCTAATAACTTTTTGTCATGTGAATTGAGACCTCATGTACACTTATTTACACAAAAATTTCCATGAGGATGGTCACATTGTATGTACAAAGTCTAACAAACTGAACTGTCCAATTCTGACAATTTCAATTGAGTAAACATACTCTACAATTTTTCTTTTTCACCGAAAAAAGGTAGGTACGTGGCTACAGTTAGACCTGTGATAATAGTCAATCTATAAGACTAAGTATGCTTTCCTGCAGCAACTCCCAGTGGAAGTATAGAGTATTACATGCCAAACTGTCTGTTGCAGCCCATCATGCTCAAGTTTTTTACCAGACCATAAATGTTGAACATTCATCTTTGTCACCCAACAAATGAGTCGCCCCAACATTGTCGACTAGTATAAGTGTGACAATACTTGAAGCCATCGGCTCTACTGTAATTTAGAATCAGTGTCCACCAGTCAGGGTTATTGATGATGGTTGGGGTTTAGTATTTGATGAGAATAAACCAAGTTGAAGGTGTTACTGGTCACTGACTCTAAATTAGTACCCAGCTGTCTATAGGCCTGATTGGCATGTTTCAAAATAGCTACTAGTTGAGAATTTAGAAAGTGTAACCATGCACATACGCTTGAGCCTAGCCTAAGGCTTTGCCTACACTAGGCTACAGTACAGTATATGCATGCAGCATGCCTCTCGACGCGTCCAAGTAGCACTACAAAGTACCAGTACAGATTGGTACAGCTAACATTACAGTTTACGCAGGGATACTTAAAACGGGCTGCTATCTATCCTAGGGAATAGGATAGTATCCACATTCAGCTGTCTTTTAAGTAAGTTAGTGACCTCTAAATAAAGCCGACGCAGACTTCTATAACGTAAAAGTGGAATAGTAAGTACAACTAACGTTCTTGGGCGAATCCATTTGCCTGTGTTCGGTTATGGAGGCGGCCATGCTGTTCACTAGAATTACGCAATTGATCGTCTCGTCACATCAAAACATACTATCTTACGGATGTCTTTAAGCACCGTTTAAATTACGACGGCCTGTTATTGCATTTAAAAAGACAGTCAGAAAATTGTTGAGCGACCAGGTAAAGTGGGTAAACAAACACGTAAATGATGGATAGTATGTGACATTGATGGCGAAATAAACAACATCAAGTTTGTGGCTGATATGTGTATCGTTGCAGCAGCTTCGATCAATGTTATGGTCCAGCATAAAGACTGAGAAAAGATCATTTATTGTACAATTAGGCTCGAGGTCTGCTCATTCAACACATTGAGCTTCTGTCAAAAAGAGAGGATTTAACCCTATGTTAAAATCAAGTAGAAGCATTAAAAAAGTTACGTTTCAGATTTTGTTCACTTGGCAAACAACAAGAACGGTAGTACTAAGAACAAAGCTGCAGTGTTGGTCCAAAAGCCTGTAAGCATATATACGGAAGACAGCAACCACCAAAAGTTGAGCACCTGTAAACAGTTTTGATCATGGATCGTACGTTGCAGAGGCATAGGAGTGAGGGTTCTCAAACCCCATTTCCAACCATTTGCTAAGTACTCCAACAACAAATGAAAGAGAGGTGCATACTTAATCGTAAAGGTTCTCGTACAAGGTTCAACCTGAAGGTTCAACCTGATAGGTACCTGCTGATATCACCACCATTTTTCATAGCCTTGATTGTTTTCTCATGAAGATCTTGCAGACATGAGGTCGGCTTTCTAACAGTTATATGCGATGCGTAACACCTGGAAAGTACTGGCTGTTTTCAGCCATCTTGCCTAACTTGACATTTCTTTTGCACAGCAACTGATAGTGCACTGCCTACATCGTCCTGCCAGCACTCACCCCCCCCCCCCCTCCCATTATTTCGTCTCCCCCTCATTTTTTTTTTCGTTCCCATGCCTGTTACGTTGTAACAAACAACAGGTTCAAACTAGCATGTTCTCAGAATTGCAGCATCCATCTGTCAGACAGATCCTTAGACAGCCGAGTTTGAGGGCTACTGTCTCTGCCATCCACTGGAGGGCTTATTGCTGTAACTGAAACATCTAAAATAATGACAGGTTTTATCAATAAGGATTTCGAAGATTTTCTTTTTGAGAAGCAAATTTGAAGGTCTTCTGGGGGCCATATGCTTAAATTAGGACCTTCGTCTAACATTAGTCGATGTCTGTTGAATGACCTCAATCAAAATAAACAGCCTTCTTATACTCATTGTAGTTGACCAACATATATAGTACATGTATGAGATGGTGCAGTGCAAACTTGAAGTACTGTGTTTACCACATGTGCTCACAAGATGATCTCTGCTAACCTAAGTCAATTAATCTTTGACAAAAACTAGAAGGTTCTTGTTCCCACGATTGTCCAGCATGCTATGTATGAGATAAATACAAGCTTGCATTTTGAAGAAACAAACAATGGGCTCCTTTTTTACAGATCTGATGCGTATTACAGTCAGCAGATTTACCTTGGTTCACAGCTATTAAACAAAGTCAGCAGACTAATAAAGATCACAAAAAGGATTAAAAGGAATGATATATTTATTTTATTATTACATTATCACATAGTAACAAAAGTTCAACAGTTTAATAACATGATTTGGGGAAAAAAAACATATCTAATGAGAGCACGTAATGAACAAATGTGAACCTGCGGTTAGACATCCAAATCTAAGCCCAGCATAGACACCTATGCTTGTTGTAATAATACAAAAACTCTATGGCACAGTCCATCTTGAAACAGAATATATCTGGATGGTAACTCATTGAAAGAGAGGTGTCCCTCCCAGATTACACAGAAATCTTCATGTTTACCAAAAATGCCATTCACATTTGGAGAATATCAGCTACGAACTTTGAGATCATAATGAGGAGGCCATGCTTTGTGGGAATATCCAAGAAAGTAGACAAACAAAAAGGAAAAACATTAAAGTAAAATACGGGCACGGCAGAAAGATCTGATGACAGTGACAGGCTGACAGCGCATGTTGGACATTATTTAAAATGATGTGAAAGGAAACTAGGAAGATGGAGGATTAAAAAACTGTGAAGACGAACGGACACAGAAAATAATAAAATGACCACAAAGCTTCAAAATGCTGTAGAAAGGAAGTAAGAAGGTTATCAAAGAGAAGAAAAATGGCACTGGCAGTACTTCTTACGTCATGGTGGAACTGGCAAGATGCTTATTAAGAAAAGAACTTAAATACGGCAGCAGATCATAATCCCACTGACATGCAGATTAATGGCACAACCTCGTAAGAGTAATTGTCCTTGCTGGGTGTCCATAGCAGCCCCCAGATATTACAAAATATAGGTTTATAAACATTTACTATATTGCAGGGGGAACCTGTATCCAGCAGACAAGACCCATCCTGCAATGTCATAACACCAGACAGTTGACTGAGCAAAACGAGATCATCACAGAGAGGCAGGCATACTAACACATCAGCTCCAACTCACTGATGAAGAAGGTTAACCACTTATCAAGTCAAAAGAAAGAGAAAAAAAAAGAGAGTCATACACAGATATATCTGAGGTGAAGGTGAAGGCAAATAGGAAAAAGGAATAACTATGGTCAGAAAGTTCATGAAGATTCTCAAGTCTGATTGTACTGGACTTTATATATTCCTTGATGGTTTGTACATATACGGCAACTGCAGTGAGAGGGACCATATTTCAGGTTTCATATTTAATGAAGGAAGCACAAAAAAATGCTATTAGTACAGCCTAAACCATACTGCTATGAATCAAATGATGTTATCTTTGGATAAACAGCACCAATTTTCTTGAGGTATTTAGATTTTGTCCATGGCACAAACGAAAACTCTTAAGACCATCTGGTAGCTCCAGAATATTAACATTGCAAGCCAGGATCAATAAAAGCAAACACCATGAAAACAGTCACAAATTGCCCTCTGATCGGTGAAACACATCAATCTGCTAAGGCTTAGACCTGACAGACTGAAAACTATTTATTTGATAGTCATGACCAATAGTTATCATTCTAGCATATTTTATATCGCCACATAAACGGCTTCAAGTTTTCACATCCAGTGAGTTCATCGCCCATGTTTTAGGTCAGTCCATTGTTTTACATATGTGATAACAGTGTCTTATACTTGATGACCCTGTTTATGTCTTTTCAGACAATCCATGGAGCAGAACTTGAAGTCAGCGTAGTGAAATGGTACCCTTCCATCAAGACTGGTAGCACAGGTAAAACAGCGACTGCAGATTAAGGAGAAAGGAGAATTGTTACAGATGAGGGAATACAACTTCACTTTTAAAAAATTACACTTTAAGTTGACTTCACATTAAATGAGCAAGCATCTGAGTAAAGACTTCTGCATTATACTGTTTTCATGCTTCAGAACAATCACCTGCAAATGTTGTTCCTGCGAATTGTTTGCCCGTCAAATTGGAAATGTTGCTCCAATCTTTAAAATACATTACTCAAGATGACATCCTCAATTACAACATGAACTGATCCACATCCATATATGAAGCATAACATGATATGAACAAACTGGCTCATGATAATATCTTTTCTACAATATAATCAGTCAACCAAATATTAATTACAAACCATCTCATTCTCTAACCACAGCTTGGAGCTTACAACACAACACACTTAACAACACATGCTTGTATCAAATAACACCAATCACATCATTAACACCACACTCTGATATCAAACAACACCCACTCCATTACTAAAACCACACACTGATAAAAAATAGTACCCATCACATTATTTACACCAGACAGTGCACCAGTCACACCAGTAACACCACATTGTGATATAAAATAACACCAGTCACATCACTAACACCACAAAGTGATATCAAAGAACACCAGTCACACCATTAACACCAAATACTGATGTAAAATAACACCAGTCACATCAGTAACACCACATTGTGATATAAAAATAACACCAGTCACATCATTAACACCATATACTGGTATCGAATAATACCAGTCACATCATAACAAGCACATACTTATATCAAACAACACTAGTGACATCTTTACACCACTAGTCACATCTTTGCACCAAATACTGATATCAAATAACATCAGTCACATCAAAAGAGCAAATACTTATATTAAACAACACCAGTTACATTATTAACACCACATACTAATATCAAACAACACCAGTCACATCATTAACACCACATACTTACATCAAACAACACCATTCACATCATTAACACCACATTCTGATATCAAATAACACCAGTCTCATCATTAGCAACAAATGCTGATATCAAAAACAGCAACCACATCATTACTTTGTTGAGCTAAGCTGGTTTGTTAGTCGTCTTTCTGCAGCCAAAGCTCGCTTTTCTCTGTCACTGAGGGCAGCAAATGCTTGTTTCTGCCTTTCTTCTTCCTCAAAGCGTTGCTGTTCTTCCTTCTGTTCCTGGAAAAAAAAACAACATAAGATGTAAAAAAAACTGATGTATACAGTAGGCTCATGACATGCATCTAGAAAAGAGATTGCTTCAATTGAAAGTTACAGAGTGAATCCCTGAATGAAAATCTGTTGGAATTGTGTTTATATCTAAGCCTTTTTGAGAAATGGCTTTTCAAAATTTGATGAAAATGCAAATACGATCATGTGGAGAGTGGCACAGTGTGATAATTCTTTTGTAGGTCTATATATATTGTCTCTTCATTACTTGCAATCTGCCTTACATATTGGTACACCAATATATGTTAAGAAGGAAATAGAGGCTTTTTTAAATAAAACCCTCATGGCATATTAAATTGTTTATTGTCCTTCAAATGAAGGGTAAATAAACAACTGATAACATCAGACATATCATGCAAGTCCATCTCCTGACCTCACAAATTTGCATACTTAGCCAATGTTTATTCATTATGAAGGTGTAAGACATGAATTTGCCTGTCAATTTTTCAATATTTGATAGATTCTGATGGAGTTTATAGCTATTTTCAACATGTTCAAAGATTAATACAGCCAAAGCTCCAAAATGTCACTTTCATGTCACATGATCCTTAAGAGGGTTGGAAACCCTCCAATAGGTTGCAAGGATGTCTACGGTTACTTAAAATTCTTTGTCTGAGGGTCTAAAAATTTCAGTTTAAAGAAAAGCCTGTACATTCAACACCATTTTTTTTTTTGGGGGGGGTGACCTTCAAATATAAACTTAAAACACTTGTTTGGTTAACTTGGACTGCACATGTTTTCAACTTCAAATGACCAAGTGGCCAACCACATTGTTGGAAACTCAAAAAAGGTTATGTTAATTACAAGACATTGCCATGTTCTTTATTCTCTTACACCACAGTTGCTTTGAGACTACTGACAGATTAATAAAATAGGAGGGGATACTAGTAGGTCTAAGGTAGCCTAGGGCAATACAGAGAGGGTGAGGCTTTTTTTTTTTCATACCTTTTGTTTTTTCCTCTTTGCTTTTTTTTGTTCTCTTCTTTTCTCTGCTGCTTTGCTTGCTCTTTCTGACTCTTCCTCAGCAGAGAGAGGGGCAGGGATCTATACGGATGCAAAAAAAAAAAAAACCCCAATCAAATCATTAGACTTACAGAAATTAAACAAAAGCATGCAGGGATCATGAAATAAACATCTCTGTTGGGGGCTCAAGCTGAGCTTTTTATATCAGTGACATTTATTTCTACCTTCTATTCTTTGAGTCTTACAATAGTGAGATGCAGTAACATCAATAGGAGGAGCATGAATACTGATACCTATCAATGTAACTCTGATATTGCAAACCTAATGGTGGTATTACAGACCAACTCTCAGTAATAAAGTCATGCTTCAGTAAGATTACAGACCTACTCTCAGTAATGATGTAATACTTCAATGTAATTATATAGATAAACACTCAGAAGTAATGTAATGTCTTGCTTCGGCATGATTACAAACCAACTCTTAGTAATGAAATAATACTTTGATGTGATTACAGACCTACTCAGGGTAATAAAGTAATGCTTTGCTGTGATTACAGACCTACTCTGGGTAAATGAAGTCATACTTTGATGTGATTACAGTCTAACACTCATTAAAGAAATGCTCTGAATTGACTAAAGACCAACTCTCAGTTATGAAACAGAATGCATTGGTTCCATTACAGACTCACTTTCAGTGTATAAAGTATTAATACTTTGGTTTGCCCTACAACCACACTATCTCTACTTCTTATCAACAGTTTTGGCTTTTCAAACAAAGAAAAAAGCCAAACAAAGAGGAAGGCATGTTTTCCTGTCTACACAAAAGACTCTGGTGATAATTTGCAAGATATAGAATTCTGGGTGTGCTATTGAAGGTAACATCCACCACTCATAATATGTTTATGTAAATGTAACCAAAAAGGGATTTGTTTTAGTCTGATGTGATTTCAAAATGTAAGACAAAATTACATCACTGAAAAGATGTGATTGAGAATGATGTGTCAGTACTGAAAAAGATGATTCTTTGAGATGTTATCATCAGTATGCTGGCATATTCTGACTACTGTAAGAAAGATTATTATGAACTCATGTGTTGGAAGCAATGAACCAAAGATACGATTATTCACTCACCTGAGCAGTCCTGTAGTCATATTTCTCAGGAAACTGTCCCATAAATGTTCGAAATTCTTGCCTGGTGGGCTTATCTTTGGCTATTGCAAATGGTGGTTGATGCTTTCCGTTCCTGGCAAGGAAATGAAACTCAGATGAAAATGTTTCAATTTAAAAAGATTGTTCATTTAAAAATGGAGTTTAAGAACCCAGGTAAACTTGATTCACTATGCACCAAAGAAGTCAATAATTTGCTGCTGATGGTGAGAACCAGTCCCTCGTAGCTGCGTGAATGGACAGAGGCTGTTTACAGAGGATGTAAAAGAGTTGCTTGCAATGAAATGTTGAAAGCAGTACTGCAAGGAGATGTCAACGGAAACATCAATTGATAGCAGCATGGAGAAATCCATGATCCAGAAACAGATGAGTAATACTAAGACAGAAAATGATGCAACCTTTGACTTGTTTACTATAGTAAAGAAAAGTAGGACACTGTATATTCCATTTCCACTACAGTTTGAAAACTAGATCATCCACCCTGCTTACATGAATCATGAAATATGAGAACAAGCATTGTAAAGAGATCAACACACTCACTGCGCGCATTTTAACACATGATGCTATTGTTCAGTAAACAAAGAATTTTGAGTAATTACCTCTGTGGGTAATTTTGGTATTTTGTACCGGCAATTATTGGTCATTGATCCTGTCCAGTATCATTTTTAAATGATTGCAGTTTGATCTGCAAGTTCTGAGTCCTGAGTCTGATGATCTGACGCCATAGTGACTGTACTGATCGAACTATAGAGCAATAGCAGTAAATGACCCATTTAATGTATGTCCACCCACATGTGTAAAAGTTAATTGTGAACCTGGAACAAGCACTATCACTATAGTCAAGACTCTACATGTAACTTTTGATGTATTTTAGGTGGGCGAAGGGGTGCACATGTACGGTAGCCAATTAGAAATAGGAAAATGGAACAAAATATGTTAAAAACCATTGACCTAGGAGGATGCATCTATACACGCAAGACAAAAAAATATAAATTTGCCTTTAATATTATTTTCATCGTCTCTCAACATTGCAACTAAAACAAATTTGTTAACAACGACAAGACTCATATGACAAATACAAAAGCAGTAAAAGCCAAGAAAAACTGAGACTAACTTCAAAGCAGGATTTGCTCCATTGGACAACAATTTCCACACCAGTGAACTTTGACCTTCCACAGCTGCAACGTGAAGAAGTAAGTTTCCACTCGAATCCAACTTCTCATTTAAGAACGACTGAATTCTTTTGCTGATTTCTCCCATTTTCTCCTGAGGAGAAGTCCAGTATTCTACATGTTTTTGGTCACTCTGAGTTGCAATTTCATCCTCTTCAATGTTACCATTTGAAGTATCTGAGATGGAAGGAACGGATGACTCTGAAGCATCTTTTGAAAAACTTTGCTTGGAATTGTTTGTGACTGAAACTGCACCATCTGCTTTATCCACAAAGGTTTCACCAATACTTATAGATTCTCTTTCACCAAGCAGTTTTCCTCCTTCTTCCATATCCCTGAGGAATTTCTCTCTGAGATGTACCAATTTTCTTTCAAAGGTAGCTTCATCACCAATTTTGCAGGAAGTGAACATGGCAGCCTGTATCTTTCTGAGTTGTTTATCTGATAAAGTATGGAACAAAGAAAAATGTATCAATTACCAGTTCATTTCAAAACATTGCAAGACTTTGTTCAGTACATGATAAATTAGACAAAGATTGCATCCCATTTGCTTTCTGTCCATCACATAATTATTTGATTAACAACTCATATATTAATTAGATTCCAAGTATTTGGTAGTTCAATGAATACTCCCCCTTTCAATGGAACAAATACACACCCCTGTTAAAGACTGTAGAATAAACATTTGTGCATTCCTTTAGTAATATTGCATCATATGCAGCCACTATGTTGGTCATAACTTTTTACCAGTCAAAACTAAACATAATTCAGTAAATTATCAGGACAAACTTTATCATAACCATGAATAAAGACAAATATTGATAGTTCAGTCTATGATTGCAAACAATCTTCTGCTTTACTTACAATTGTTAACTGGCATGTAACACCAATCAATCAATCAATCACTCAATCAACCAACCAAACACACAAACCTTGTAAAACTACTTCTGCTTTGGGCACATCACTTTTTTTCTTCTTTCTCCTCCTGCCACGCCTCTGCTTTGGGATGAAGATTTCCGATTCTTGGAGGTGGGATGTGGAAGACTCTACTTCCTCCAGGATGAGCTCAATAGACTCCTCTGAGCCATCTGATTGGCTTCCATCAAGGAACTTTTCAAAACTGTCTTCAACTGTCTCAACTTTCACTCCTAAGGAGAACAACAATGATAGCTGCAACATTGAAATGAAATGAAATGGAAAAAATGTAAACATACATTTAACTGACATTCTTGGACTTTCAAAAAATGTTTATGTCTTTGTCTGGATAACTCTGAATAACTCTATGCTCATCTCCCTTATTCTCTAAATGTAGAATTAAGTTATCTAAAGATCATAGTAGAGCAATGAATTACTGAAGCTTACAGACACCTCTAAATATACTGTATACATTACAGCTTGATGTCACTAAAATCCTGTCTTCACACAAAATCAGCCAGACAACCTTCTTCCCTTTTCAATTAAACATGTTTGCTTTAAGAGTGTGACAACTATTATAATCTGCTATGATATGACTTACATCTCAGGGGAACCTTATTGACTGTGCCATAGTTTAAGACCTGAGTTGAATAGATTTTCCATGAGGCCATAAAAATGACATAAGGCAATAAGGCTGATAACAAGATAGACCATACATATCCTTTGTCTTTCTGTGGTATGGAAAACAGGACTTGCAGCGCTTAAATTCAGCATTTTTGCTCAAAAAGTGGAAACTGTAAAACTTATAGTAGAATTGTTTTTTGCAAGAGCTTCAAGATTGTACAAGTATTCAGTCATTCATTAAACAAAAGTCTCTGGATGATCTAATGGTATTTTGGTCATTAAGGGTGACTGTGTTGAGTACTGAAGTTTCAATCACACATTGGCTAAACCTTACATTTTATCATATTCAATTTCCTATTTAAAGATTCTACATTATGTTTTGGATCCATTGTATTCACTTTCATAAAACATTTTATAGAGCTGGTCCAAGAAATGTAAAAGGATCATCTCTGACATACAGATCTTAAAATATTTTAAAATACTTCTGAACATTTCTCCTCATACTGGAAGATCTTTTTAAAAAATGATTTAAATAATAAATGCATTTCCATTCATGAAAAAATTGTACGTTCATCAAGTTTCAATTACTATGGTCTAGTAATGCGGTTCCTATAAATCAGAAAGCAGTTGACTACTGTCCGTCCCTTCCTCCATCTGTCCAAAATCTTCCTTCTCTACAACCACTACAGCACCAAACAATATCTGCACTTCCACTCTCTGTCAACCTCTTGAATCTCTCGATATCAACCTCCACAGCACCACCAGCTATTCTCATTGGGGATACAGTAAGCTATTTCTGTGGCATTGCAACAAACATTTAATAGTAATTTTTGTTAGGTTTGAATACAAATGCATTTCCATTCATGAAAAAACATAGATACATTCAAAACGTTTCAATTACTTTGGTGAAACAAAAAGGTTCCTAACCAGGAGGGTAAATAATTGTATGACGGTACACCGTGACCCTCCGTCAATCTCTTTCCTCTCCATAACCTCCACAAGTAAGCAAGCACTATCCTCATTGGGGAGATGCCAGCTTATTCTTTGGAGTTGCAATAAACATTGTATCAGTAATTTGCGTAAGGTTTTCACTTACCTCCAGGAGTGTGAGTGTCAATACCTTCGTCGACTGAGGAGGGCACGGTAACTTGTTCATCTTTAGTGGGAGGACTTTGAATAGCTTCATCTTTGGTCACATTTTTCTCTTTTTGAGAAACAGATGGGCTTAAAAACTTACTCTTGGCAGCTTCTGCATCATCTACAGATCAAAGAGGACAGATGATGAAAATAAGAAATAGTACGCAAATACGAAGAAGAAATAACAAAGACAGTAATGATTTGAGACATTCGTGACACAACCAGATGCAACATCACAAAGTGAAGTAATGATAACCACCTGTTACCTTTGTCATTCAATGAACCATTTTAAATACAGTTCATGGTAATTGCAAACAAAACGGCCAGATTAAAATAAAGACACACTCCTACAAACAAAAAAGGAAGCAGAACTGCTCAAACTTTTAGGGAACAGACAACTTTTAGGATACAATAAGCACCATTGTGAAAGTGTCATTCAAGATTATCTGTCAGAGATGGGAGGGATGTTTCCTCTCTAAATGCAGTGTCTGAAATTTTTGTTGTGATTGAATGCATAATTGGGATTGACATGATGGTTGGTAATGCTTGTAATTGCCCTTATATGGGTCTAAACATGGAATGTCCTAGGCTCACAATAAGCCACAAACTAAATAGTCTGATCCATTATAATAAAACTTTAATTAAAACCAAACTACATGAGGTCCAGCAGTAAATTTAGATTATAGAAAGCAGGGAATGGCATAAAATATTTGGTCACCTTTAGCAATCAACCATTTTGATTTTCATAACACTTTGAACAAATAAATAGGACCCATAAATGTTATTATATAAAGCATAAAGAATATTCAAGAAATTTAAACAGAATTCGGCAACATTCAGAAAAACTTCTTCAGAGAAACAGTCATATAAATTATTACCAAAGTAGTCAATACTGCTAAGAATGCTCCAGACTCGTTTAACTTCCTTTAAAGTAGGACGCCTGGTGGCAAATGGAATGTTCCGTAGTCTTAAATCATCAGTCTTTAATATCGATTTCTTGCCGCTGAAGATCACCGACCTGTTGTAGGAGGGTGCCCTTATAAAAATGCATGAACACTTGTCAAGCTGTTCCTGCCAAGACTTGAGAAGATTTCCTACATTTTCTTGAAGCTGCGCCTCATTGTACCTCCGTAGCGCTGCCCCAGCGGATCTGGAAAATCATGACATGAATAACAGGTAAGGTAACCGTTTTCATATGCAAAACAAATACAGAACAAAACAAACAAGCAAATGTAGAACAGGATTCAAACAAACAAAGAAATCGGGAAAAGAGGACAAGTATTCTCAAAGATGCTTCATTTTATTATCCTTTTATTATGACTTGTTATCTAAAATAAACCATTATGGAACATTATAACAGACTAGGCAACTAACAACTATTTGAATGAATTTGAGTGTCACTGCAGTGTGACATCAAAAGCAACTCCAAAAGTTGGAAGCTTAACACTGTAAGAAAATAAAGCTATCGGACTAAGAAAAGATGCAACAGAATACCTCATAGTTGATTTTGAGGGGTATAAAAGAGACAACACATTAATGAATCACAATTTGCATACGTCAAAATAACAATTTGGACATCAGACCAGCATGACAACACTTCATGATCTTGTACAAAGCTAGAAAATTGCCAAGGTCATGAATATTCAAAACTCTTGTTCATATTTCATTAAGCAATGTTTATTCACTTTCTCTGGTGATGACTGATACTGTGTCATATTATCAACACATGCAACACAGTATTTAAAAACCTTATGACTTGAAACTTACCTTGGTACATGTCCACCCTGTTGACTGTCCCTTACACCCTGTGCAGTTCCCCTCTTGGCTCTGACTGTATATCGATGGAATGTTTTGTGAGCTACGATCTCTGACCTAAATACAAACCAGATACAATAGAGTGATAATTTATCAAAAAAATAAAAAGTTTCACATCAAGTAGAGCATTTATGAACAAACAGATAGACACAAACTAATGTGCATATCAGATGATTATAATTATACATATATTCTTCTGTAGGGCACAACTTTCATTTCACCGAAAAATGCTACAAGTGTTCACAAGCATGTTGAAGGATATAATTTTACCTCATGGACATTTACTGTATTGTAAATATTAAGCATGATCACATTCTTTTACTAACTGAGTGAATGCCACCAAGATTCACATGTGATACTGATAGTAATGTAGAAAATTCTACCAAACATGTTCACATTTTCCAAATGTAGCATATTCTATAATGAACATAAATCACCAAACAACAGCTCTTTCAGAGAAGTGTAGCACACCTCTTTCAGAAAAAAAAACCCTTAAGCACTACAATAAACTCCTTCAAGATATTCACATAAACATCAGCATTTGAAATTACCTTGGGTATCAAGACATGATGGCTATGATTGATCCACTAAAGGATTGATAGATTGATTGATATGTTTCACCAAAAATATCAACTTCATAATAATGGAGATACTACAGGAAGGACACAAAATAAAGGCAAAGTCAAAATTTCAAGTTTGAAAATAATATCAACAAGAGGAGTTCTTTAAATTCAAATAAAACTTAAAATGGTTACAAGAGTTACAGAAGAGTTCCCAACAGTCCATTTTTTAATGATAGCAGGATTGCAATAATTGCACCTGGTTTAGACGTACCACAAAAAGATAAATTAGAATGTAAAGGATGGTTCTCACGGCTACCATAGCTCCAATGTCAAAATGAAAGCTTAAATGCACTATACATCATCTACAGTAACGTAAATGAGGTAACGTCTGATCACAAAAGACGTAGAAACTTTCAACTTGCTATCTCCTCTGTTACCAATCACTAAAAGATTTCATATTTCTATCATCCTTCTTCCTCTTGCTGCCACTAAAAGCTTCTGTCCTTTCACAAATATCCCATCATACTTCTTAAACAGAATTTATGTGTTGAGAAGTTTACCCATTGAATATAGCAGCTGCAAAATGGCCAGCAGCAGTCATCAAAATGGCACAGTTGAGGTTAGCGGGAAGACCCGTTGCCCTGGAAACCAGTTCTGACTGTGTTAACAATCCTTCCTGTTAGTGGTAAAATGTAAATTATCAATCCATGTACGGTCTCACCACCGGTGTGATAATTCAGTTTCTATCAGATCATGTGGAAGAAACTATCGGTAAATATGTATTATACCTTGATAATTATTTGGCTTATCAATATGGACAACCACCTAAAGCGTACACAAATGATACATCCATCATCAACACACACAGATGTATGTTTTCAGTTCTGCACTTAAGTGATGATACACCTTCCATCACATTTAGCGAAATGAAAGGCAACAGCAAATAAAACTGAGAATATGATGACTATTTTGTGAATCAAAGTTAAAAGTAAAATAAAATGTTTCACAACCAGTGCCAAATTGCCAATATTATCTTTCTGTTACAAATATGTTTGAAACAACAGCTGATTAACACTTGTAAAATATTCTGCCTCACCCCATGGCAAGTTCAGACCAACTAAAGAGCAGATCATTTATTCACATTATTAATATTAACGATGTCAAACACTTAGCCATGACCTGACAAGTAGGAAATGTGAACAATTTACATTTATGTGTGTCTACAAGACTTGGCAAAGAAAATAAGCCAACATATGTAACTTTAAATCAGTATTCAAGCTTTTTTTCTCATAGTAACTTGGTATTTAATTCAAACAGACTGTCCCTGTGTATTAAAAGAGGACTTACTGTTATTCCTGCAATTTTTAAAAGCTCACTAAAGGACTGACTATCCTTCTTGCAGTTGTAGAGAGCAATGAAAACTACTGTATTCTGATCTATTTGTCTGAAAATTGCCATATTTCTGAAAAATACTTTTACATAGGAGTTTCCTCAAGGTTATTTGCACAGAAGTGCCATATACTGTATTTACCACAGGACCTGGTTCCATCAACTTTTTAGGTGAAATGTCTACTTTCTATCATAATTCCCACTCTAGTTACTGAAATTTCTCCTGAAAGAAACGTGGCACAGATTTTGCTTTCCAGATTGGTAAATGGGAGAGAAAGATGGAATAGTAACATTAAGCCCATTTTATTTTATCAAAACGTACATCCTGCTTTCAATCAAACTTGGAAAATGTGAAAAGTTTGCTCACAAATCTTACTTTCTTGGTCTGAAGTAGACACCTGTAAATCGCCACCAGATGTCCTCTATTGTTTTGGAAAAACACCTTTGGTAACCTTCTATTCCCAGAGGGTGTTCCACTCTTTGACGAAGTCTCTGCTGAGTCACCGATTGCCAATGATGTGGTGTTGAAATCACGATCATCTTCATCACTGCCAGATATACTGGAGATTTCTCCTTCAAACGCAACAACTTTTGATATTATTCCCGAGGACTAATATTAGTAAGTTCTTCTACAATTCGTTAGACTTCTAACAAAGCAAGTTTTGAATGTGATGTCACTGTGTTTCAGTTATACTAGTATCTGTATTAAGGTGCTATTTATAGCTCTGATCTTGTGTAAATTTGCAAATACTGCATATCACTTAGCTCTTGGTACTCAATAGTAATGATTCATTAATTCTTCAGGTTTTAGGCCCTTTTGTTGTTTTCAACAAAACTAGTTTTCTATTTCAACAAAACTATTTTCTTTACCAAGGAACATGTACATATATTATTTAGCCTTGTACTGGTCAATGAATGCATACATATTACATTACACAATAGGAACCAGGCTTCGACAAATTCTTTTCTTCATTACTGGTCCATCAGGTTAACTGTTCTCCAAGTCTACGTTTCTGCATTTGTATCTATTTTTCCACTACTAATATACCTTTGTGGAGACTTTGCTAGGATTCTTGCCTGACGGGCTATGATACTGAGTGGTGTAAAGCCAGAGTAACTTTTTACTTGTCCTGGACTGTCCGGGAGGGGATTTGTCAAAGCCTGTAGGAAGGTGACATTGCTAAGATAAGTCAGGATGTAGTCAACTGCATAACAGCCACAAATTCATAGGTTAGATCATAAGAGCTACATGGGAGAACAGTATCACCTTGGAAAATATCCCATGATGCACCATACCTGACATGCACAATTACAGTGTGACTAAGGTAGCATACCCTATATAGAAGCTGGAGATTCTTGAGCATTTTGTTCACCATCGGTGAAAGTCCCTATATGGGACATTTGGACAACTTTTTTGGTATTTTTTTCATTTGAGCTGTGTCCTTTCGAGCACTGAATGTTGAAGTGGGCGAGTTGAGGTATACAGTGTGTGAAAATGGTGCTAATTGAATGATTATGGAAAAGTTATGGACTTTGAGCTGGCGAAGCAGTATCATTCCAGGAGATGTGTGATTTGCCCTGGTGACAAGGTATGGTAGCTTGGACAATCTCTAGCAGAAAATCTAACCAAGGTACCGAAAACTGAAAAAGCCATGAATGGCCAATGTGTCAGCTTTCTAAAGAGTGGTAGCTTATATCTGTTGTAAACTTCTACAAGGCTTCAGAGACCACATTACTTTTGCAATTTAGTGTGTAAGTCAATGGGGAAATTAATAGGGGTATGCTACCTTAAGCTTTTAAGTAAAATCAAGCTGTTGAGGTTGACATGATATGAAGCTCACACAATTATGACTGCTACTCACCCGTCATTGATTCAAATGTTTCTTCAGAGACAGAAGGCTTTGCCATCAAGTTTTGTTTTAGATTAAATCGATGCCAGTCGAGTTTATAATGATCCGTCCGTAGCATGTAGCAGATAAAAAGATGTTAGGAGGCATTATTGTTCCTATACATGTGGTGTAGTCTTAAGATGCCAGAAGATTACAATATTCTACAGTTACGAATATTGACCAGAAAAGGAAATTCAGTGTCTGAAATGGTCCTTTAATGTAAAATCTATTTTATGCTAATAGTCATTCTAGCAACTTTAGTTTGATTGTATTGTTCAATGGGTTTCTTAATTTCTAATGATCCTCTAATAATACCATTTCTTTGTTTGTTGCCTTCTAAAAGCACCTTAGCAACCAATTATATATTCATGCATCCTATGTAATCATGCAGGATTCCACGAAAGAGAAATATAAGTTGAGTTCATTTTTGGCACCCAGTATGTTTGTAATATTCCTATTGAATTCTGTGTTGCTTCTGAGGAACGGTCCAAATTGTTCCTGTACTAGACTGCTTGCTACTGTAAGATCCCATCATTTTCACTATTGATTTCCTAAATGGTTGAAAGAGATTTTCTTCAATATATATAGATATCACATACAATTTCAGACTGAAAAAATCTCACCATTTCACCATGAGTCTCATGGTTTCGGGCATCGTCTCACGGAGAGAATGTCAGATCTAATCGTGAAGTCATTTTGATGCAATGTAAGATGCTTCCTTATTATGGATACTGTAGACCACAAATAATGCTTTACATCACTGATTTAAGTTATGATTGACTCACAGATATATCCTTGTCAGAAAAGGAAATAATTTAGCAAAAGACTCTCTTTGAAACAAAATCAAGAGGGTGAGGACAAAAATCTAAATCTTCCTAAGTTTAAAAAATACTTTTTATGACAACATAGCTTTTAGAAGCTCTTTAAAAATCTTCACATGTGACATGCGATTTCCTAGGTTTTCTTGCCATATGTCATGGTTTGCCAGTTTCGTTAGTCTGCAATTTCAAAAAGAGACACTGCAAATTTTTACAGGGACACGAGTTATTTGACTTAACACTACGAGTTATGAATCCATTCAATGGTTTTTAAAAGAAATACACAAGGCAGACTGCGAGACTCTAAATGTAACAAAAATTGCTTCTTTTTATCGATGATGTGTCAGAGTAATGAGCAACATCGTGTTTCCCTCAGAGAAAGTACAAGTACTGTACCATAGGACAGTATGTCAAAGTGTATTGGTCAGGCTTATGGGGTACTGATTCACATTGTTAACTGCAGTTAAAAGCATACACGCAGTTTGTTTGTAAAACATGGGGCTTTGAAACTGTCAATGCTCCGTCCCAATATGAGCTCTTTTAATTTTCAGACTAACAGAAAGCTGAGAAAGAGGTAGTGTAACAGGAGCATTAGGTAAATGCTTCAAAAAACTGCTTTTGAAATACAAAAGCACATAAAACATAAAAGCATAAAACATGCCACAAAAACATAAAACATGCAGCACCAGTAACCTGGATCACGTGGGATCCACTACAAAGGACAAATTGTTGAATTATCAAACTGAAGCAAATTAACATAACAATTTCAATACACTGAAATTATCTACAATGCAATTGTTTTTCTAGTGACAAGCAAAGTAATATCACATTTTCATCATGAACAATTTCTGTATGGAATTTTACTATTTCTATTCATGCATGATCTATCTTGATGTTCTTGAGTTCTTTTTGGTACTGTTACTTTGCTGTCGTCAATTACAACAAACTTTTAAACGATGTTTACTGTTTCATCTGATGAATTATGGACAAGGTCCTTAACTTGGAAATCATTAACAATGGAGAAACTCACAAAGAGAAGAACCCCCATTAGTCTACTTATTGCCTATACTCTATCAATTTACAACAGACCTGGAAAACAGACTTAATTGATGAGAATAGTACCTTCATTGATGAAGGTGTGGACAAAACTGACAATCAAATCACAGTTGAGTGAAACTAAATAATGATACTGTATGTGCACCAACAGTGCATAACACTTTGTTCTTCTCATTTTCTGAAATTCAATGCCAATCAATACTATAACATAATTTGATTGGTGCCATGATTGAAAGTGCAGAAAAAAGCTTTAGGCTGGAGATATGCACAATTATCGAGAAAGATATAAAAGTTTAGTTGAAAGTACCTGTTGAAGCCTCGAAAGGAACGTACATCCACACAGTGAACAAGCCATCTTATTAGATATGCTGAGATTCTCAAGACTTTCTGTACAAAATAATAATTAAGAAAAACATATCAATCAGTTCAAATTTCTCCCAAGACTAAGTTAGCCAATCCTTTTATAATGATGAAGTGTCATGGAAAACTGAGATTTTTTTTGTCCTTGCAAACTTTAGTGTTTGTTTTTAGTCTGAAAATAACTTGACATCAATACCTTTAAGATGTTTCTCCAAAAGAGTATCTGTTGTAGCTTCTTCATCTTCCTGAAAAACATTTGGTTGCCATGGTGACATTACTAATCCACTCAGGAGATCTGAACACTTCTTGTCTGCAAGACTAACAACTTGAGCATCAACCATTTTTGTTTTTCCAAGAGTGAACAGTAACAGCTGTAAAGCAATGAGTTGTTTTGAAACAGATTTAATTTGGCAATATCTACACATCAAAATGAATGGGTACAATACATTTCTTCCTATTTAAAATTGAATGTACTATAAATCTTTGCTATATATGGTATAATTACAATTTTGAAAATGTTTTTTGTGAAGTCTTTGTGAGCAATCACACAAACTTCTAGTTTATGACAATAGTTACTGTACAAGTGCACATGGTGGCGAGGTGACTGCAACAATTTGAAATGACTTTTCAAATAATTTAAACCACTCACTTTGATGCACTTTCAACATACATGTACCTCAAAAATACATAAACCAACATGTTTATTGTTCTGTTAATCTGTTTATAAACAATGTAAAGTGAGCGAAGGTGGAATTAAAGCTGTCTGCAGTGTCAAATCACTCTCCACAGCTTGCAGAGGACTTGGCAAATTGTACTGTAAATTTGGTTGGGGGTACAATGTAAGTGAGACAAAGGCTAAGTAATAAGTCTATGCAGTGCAGAATCCATCACACTAAACTGCTCAATGGGCTGCTTAGGACAATAGGAGGCAAAATAAACCAAAACATGAAAAAGAAATGTCCAGTCCTGAATGTTTCTTTAACATTTGTAGAGATGTTAGGGATCAGAGGACTCAGTACTGGTAGGTTCTTCCATAGGACAGGCCCACTGTGAGAGAGTGCATGCTCTCTTACATTCCAGAGGTTGGTAGGCTACTTCCAGAGGATGGTGGAATTGTGAATGGTCCAGTTGAAACCATGAGGGAGTGACCTCTGACCTGTCCATCGGTGGAGGCAAAATAAACCAAAACATGAAAAAGAAATGTCCAGTCCTGAATGTTTCTTTAACATTTGTAGAGATGTTAGGGATCAGAGGACTCAGCACTGGTAGGTTCTTCCATAGGACAGGCCCACTGTGAGAGAGTGCATGCTCTCTTACATTCCAGAGGTTGGTAGGCTACTTCCAGAGGATGGTGGAATTGTGAATGGTCCAGTTGAAACCATGAGGGAGTGACCATTAAACCACAATCATGTGCATCCGGTAGCCAGGCTGAACAGTCTCCACAGCACAGAATGGGAGGCAGAGGAGTTTATAGGATGCAATAATGAGCAGGGCCGTGTCAGTGAAGAGATTGTAGAACAAGTGCATGTTGTGATGCCTTAGCAATTCTTGCAGCAGTGTCCTGGAGACATTGCAGTCTTTGGATGGAAACTGAAGGTAGGTCAGAACATAGCTCCCAAGTTCCGAGAGGCTAGATGCGGGCCCACCTCTGACCTGTCCATCGGTGGACTGCCGGCCTGGGGTGTGGTATAAGCGGAGGGGGTGTCCCCTTCCCCCTTTCAAAATTTTTGAATTTTAGAAGAGTCTAAATGCAATTTGGTGGCACTTTTTTAGCAAATCAGTCAACACAATTTCTTTTATTGGCAGCTAAAAATATCTGTACAGACACTCACGAACTCGTAAAAGTTAAACTTCTCCACCTGATAATTATCATCGGTTATAGTAAATTTCTGGTGCAGTACATGCAGCTAAGATAATTCGTTTGAATGAACTACAGTATCTTGGACATGCAGTTAGTCAGAGGCCACTCAGTATTTTTGCAAGCATTTGATGCTACCCGGAGATCGATCGTCTGACCATGTCCGGTCGCATATCAACAGTAACACTGAAATTGTACTGCGCACAGAGAGACTTCCACTTGCGTATTTTGATGTTTCAGGGTTAAAAATGCACGGCATGATAATATTCCACTGCCCACGTTGGTGTTGAAATATTTTGTGGAAAAACTTACCTGTTCGACGATCGTACCTGCTACGAAGGTTAGGGTGTTGCGACAACAAATGTAGCACTTGAAGGATGCACTGCAACGTGATCAGGGAATGTAGGCCTACTATGAAATAGTTGAGTTTGTGTGTAGAGTTGGAAGTTTCCAGTAATAAGTTTACAGTGCTTGATATTTGTGCGTGGCACTCCCAAGACTGGAAAGATTGGAAATGAGGGTTTTTCAGAGGGCTGGGCGGGTCAACAGGTTTGGGTGTTCCAATGCTGGTCAAATCCGCGAAATGCTGGTCGCTTGGGAGGTATGCCAGAATGCAGGGAGTTTACAACATAATATCAAACCTGCTACTTACAACTGCATGCACTGATGTTTCTCTCTTGGCAGTCTTGCATCTTGATTTAGATATTTGAAATATCAAGATACAACTTACAAGTAAAAAAACATTCTGCCACTGACTTATCTACGGGTGACACTTGTAAAATGATGTACTTTGATATTTTGTTGAGGGTGTATATCATAATTTTAGTAATAAATTGGCGCTTTGTCATTTGGTTACATTAACGTACAGTATGACTAGAAGGCGCCTAACTTATCAGCTTATGGTAAATTGAAGTTATGGTTAGTATGCTACTACGAGTAGTACTACTACTAGTAGGGTTTCCGCGAAACAGTACATTTCAGACAATCCCCATATTTCCTAACGTGCATACAGCTTTTGAACGTTTATTTCTATTTTTGCTTGGGAAGATGGAAACACTTACGGTAAAAAAAATGTCTTCAGATACAGAATGACCGGCAGTCGAAGAAACATCTGTACTCAGCGAACATGCGTCTCGCACAGTCTGTAAATGAAATACAGGTTTCTCACTTTCTGGGCTAATTGTGAAATCGATCTGGTATACTGTATTGCGCAATCATTTCGTGGCACTGTGAACGCAGGGAATGTAACCTGTCCTGTACACATGTTGTGAAATTTATCATGCTGTGGTTGATTGCACAATTAACTGTGATTTCATTCTTGTTTCTTCCTGTTGGTTTTCTCTTTTCCTTTTCTGTTCCTTTTCTTTTCCCTCAAAGTTATTGCACCTTGTCGTGAAATGTGATCACCATCTAATTACAGACTTACTGTTATAGCGGTGACTCCGTTTTTTTCAACATCTTTTCAAACAGTTTGTTTCAAAAGGAATCAAAACAGATAATGTAATAAGAAGTGCATCAAAAATTTAGGTGGACCATTTCAAATTAAGTGAATATCAACATTTATATTCCAGCAACCTATAAAAGAGCGGTATTGGATGAATGACATTTAATTCCAACTTGAATGATCTCTTAACTTTTCTTCTAATGCTAGAATTGAGGTGCACTAAATTCACGTGTGGCCTGCGGCGTGGGTGTATTCTTTTAAAGAGGGCAGGGGAAGAAGCTCAAGTGGCGCCCATATCATGACTTACATGATAGTTAGTTCCTAGCGGTCCCTGGGACCACGTACCGTCAGTTGGCGAGTAGAGTATGCAAGAAAACTTTTACACAGTGCGCTTAGTTCGTAGAAATTCGACTTTCCAGACTCTGCAGGCGCCCTTTCACTCTTAGGGCTAAGATAATTCATTTGGATTATCTTAGGGTGCACCCCGAAAAGGAGGTTCATGGGAGACCTCAATGCCCCTAGACCGTTGGCAGCCATGTCGCCACTACATACAATTGTCAGCCTTATTCCAATTCTCAAATTTGGCTTTGAGAGAACTGCTCACTAAGTAGGTTCGTTTTGGAAGCCGTACTTTTCAAACAGTAGTTTTCGTATAGAAACGTCACCAATTACTGCTAGTGAGGGAGAGCAGAAATGGAACCTAGTCAAATATCTTCTCTCCCAGTTTGACTGACCCCCCCCCCTCCCCCTTTACCAACTCAAGCCAGATCAAATTGGAAACCTAGTCAAGTACGAATTTGCAATAATTTGTTCTCACTTTTCAGTTCAAGAAAGAGAAAAGTTAGACTTCTTTATACTTTCTCCAGAAATCAAATCACCGCAAGGATTGGAAGAGTCCTATGGCTTATCTTTAGCTTTCTCGCGCAAAATCTTTTCGTTCATAATAATCAGTATTCAAATTTTACACCCATGGGATTCTACTGGTGTGCACTACAACAAAGGTCTAAATTACACAGCCGGATTCCCAAATTGCCCGAATTATGATTAAGAAAAATAAAAGGCTTTCAGAAGCCCTAAAAATGTTGATTTTTATTCAAGAAAGATCCAGTCGGTCCTACCCTCCCATACGTAGTCCCTACATACTTCTGTCACCGTCGTGTTACATTCCTGGGTGAGTGAAACTGTTTTCAGTACGACTATCAACTTGAGCAGGGCCTTTCATTCTTCAGTCTTCGTTTCCCATTGGCTTCCTATTAGCAGTTAAATTGCACCTTCATTTATAATTGTTCAGGGTGTTTTACATCTGATTGATGACACATAGGTGACGTTAGTAAGTTATTAATTCATCAAACTTGAACCGACAAATCATGTATCTGTACAAATTGGCAGTAACTGATTGGTCTGAAGGATAAAGTATAGGACTAACGTAGGCTTCATGTGTTCGCGCGTTGTCAGTGACTAATTAATAACCGCACCCTAGCTTTTCCCGCAAAAATTGCGAACTCGAAAGTTCAAGCAGTGGTTTCAAACTTTTCGTTTGCAAAACCAGCTTAAATAACTTTTACCATCCCAATTTCATCGAGTGGTGGGGGGTGCAGGGATTGGGTGGAGATGTCCAAAAGGGAAGAGAACAGAAATGACTGGAGATCCTGGAAAGGGGAACAATTGTTCTCGGTCAATTGTCCGAGGACAAGTTTCTCAGTGAGAATTTCCAAGATGCATTTACAGGGTTGGAGATTGTCCGGAATCGGTTATATTGTCCGGCCCTGATAAATTGTTCGGTCACGCTCCTGAATGATCCATTTTTCAACGAGAGTAATCTGTAAACTAGTGTTAGATACAGAAGCAGTGAAATGTGTACAAATATGTGTCTAAATTCATAACTATAAGAGGAATTGTTTGAATACGTGTACCATACTTCATAACAGTATTCCCATTAATCTTGGTCAAGACATTTTGTTACCGTGTTCGTTCTCACCTTATTTCCGTTATGAATGTATCTGGTGCAGCCATTCTACTTAGTTTATCGAGTGTCATTGAAATTCTCCGAATAGTTGCAGGCTAATTGATTTTGTTCACAGAATTCGTGTTATTTTATTAAACGTATTAAATATTCCTCATGTGGTTATGGTAAATGGTCAGACTAAGAGATTCTCAACATTCTGACACATAAATGAATCAACAATGTTATTGTTACGAACGATCAAATCACGCATTGCGAATCTCTGGCCAGACACTCTTCATCATAAGATATTACCATATAGGCCTATACAACCCCTGTTCATAAAAAAATTTCAAATACTTTCAGTAATGGTAGGGGTATAGGTTAATGACCAATGAGGTTTCCTTCACACTTGTCAAAAAATAACGACATTAAATTGTGAAAACGTTTTAATCATAATAAATCTGAAAAAAACCAAGCTTGTACTAATATCATGCTTCATATGAAGCATAGATAGTTTAAGACACAGCCAAATGATATATAATGTCAGATTCAGAAGAAAATCCACATAATTTCATCATCGAAACCGGCAATGCACTTGTGAGTTTTGGTTATTAATATATATGCCTGCAGATTACTTTGGAGTAAACAAAATGTTAGTAACATTCCTTTGAAGTGCTATTTCCAATTGTGTTGACAATTGTAGTGGAAGACATCTTCATGAAACATATGCATTCTTTTTATTAAAGGTGACTTATCTTTTATTAGTTTCAGGTCACAAAAGCTTAAAGAAGGACAAACGATAACCTCCCCTCCAGTCCAAACATGCCCCCCACCCCCCCCCTCACACGCGCAAATTATCTGCCCTGTTGAAATCGAATGGCATCTTTGCTCACTAAGATCATAGTGTATAAAATGTGAGAATAGTCTTAGTTTGGCCATATCTGAAATATGGAGGAAGACTCAATATGTTTGGGACTGGAAGACCAAATTTAAGCACAAATTGCAGAACACAAGAAACATAAATATTAAAACACGCACTACTACAACCACTTTCCAACCAAATATATAATCCGGAAAGCCCAATAACGCGCAGGAAACCTTACAGCTCAACACTGCAGTATTGTACTGACTTATCATAAAAAATTATCCAACCAATATATCTGACCCGTCGTCAGTTTAGACAACAAAGATACACAGTAAACAATGCCGAGTTGCATTCAGTTTAAGGGAAAACAGGTAAATCTAAAATCTATCATGCGATATGATTTCATATGTAAGTAAGAACGCGATATTTATCTGCATGTTAGTGCTTAACTATCGATTCTACACCAGGCTCTCTTTTGTTATAGTATCAGCAGTACTTTTTCTTGCTTGTTCTTGCTTATTACTATATATAGTAGGCCCTACTTCCCTTTGCTGTCTGCTGGTGGTTCCCTCCTATCATTAATGTATTGCCTGTTGTTAACGTGTGCATTAAGGTACTGGTTTCTTCGAACTTGTCGGTGAGGTCTTAACTGACATGTAATACAGTAGTATGTTGCACAAAACAAAAGATAAATATGTTATTTATATAGATTTTGTTTTATATGTAATAATTCCCGATGTTAAATTTGTCCTTTTTGGTTACACTTTTCATACAAATGATGTCATGAACGATAGTGAACTGAAAAATCTTTCCATTTGTGAGTTGCGATGATTTTAAGTTTGGTTTCGAGTGAAGATTTATCGAAGGTGAATGGTATCACATCACTGGTTGTTTCGTTTTGCCTGATGATGTTGCTGCTTTCCTCTGTGAACAGACTTCAAGAAATTCTGTTGAGGAAGGTACTGTTACGAGAAAACGGCTGTCTTTCTCGTATATTCAGATTCCTCCACTTGAACAGCTTATCTTAACTAATTGTATGCTTTTACGTGCAGGCAATGTGGTATTTCAAGGAAAAACCGTATTTTGAGATTTGTGCTCGTAAGTGTAGCGGGGTGGTGATTCAGGGCTGAATGCCAGAGTTTGCAGGCTTCCGGTTCACAAGATCGGCTTTGTTCCCCCGAGAGGGGAGTAGCGAGGTTCGTCCAGACAGTGAGGCGGGGTTAGTTTGCTTACGTAATACGGGATAGAATACTTGACCATCTTGTGATTAGACCTTTGTGTATGTCAATCTAGCTTGATGTGCCGTAATTGGTCAAGTTGCTTGCATAGGACTTTACACAGTAATTTGTTTTGTGTGGGATTTTACACGATAACGGGATGCTTTATAATGCCATGTACGGCGTGATTTTATTCAGTAGTTTAGGGTGTACTTGTACACTGTTACCAGGCAGAATCTATGCCGAATTTTTATCCATCTGCTGATGGGCGATTTTTAGGGACTTCGTTTATTTTTGACTTATTAGTAGAGCGGTTTGCGCTGCGTAGTATTTACGCTGCTGACTCTCAGCTGCGTTGCGTATGTTTAGCTGCTGAGCTGCGTCGAATTTATCTTCAACGCTGCTCAGTGTCAGCCGCGCTGCGTTTTAGCCGCTGAGCTTTGGCTTCTCGCTTTCAGCTGCTCTGCGTTTCAGCCGCTGAGGTTTAGTGGCAATGCCTGACACTACATTGTACTGTTTACGCCGCGTAGTTTGGTTAGCTGCGATAGCAGAGTATGAGTATTGGCTTACTGCACTTGCTGTTTATTAATTTGTGGAATTATTTTATCACCTCATTTGCTTGGTATTGCGACAGTGGTGATGTCTTCAATTATATTTTCTAAACCTTACATGCTCTGTTAGTGTACTCATTTATTTTCATCGGTGTCATCCAGCCCCTACCTCTCCAGGCTCTAGCCCTTCCCCCTATACCCCCTCACCCACCTGATTCCTCACCACACGACCGGCTCGGACAAACGTTACATTGGTGGCAGCGGTGGGATACCTGGTGCCTTGCTGGTTGTTTCTGAGAGAGGACAATGCCTGGGACCAACCCGTTCGACGGCCGTTCAGCCTGCAGTGATGGAGTGGCGTGGTTTGTTCCTGAGATGTCCCCTGAGGCAGGCGATCTGATCGACCTGGTGGACGACGGGCAACGGAGATTCTCCGAAGGTGACTTAAGGAGAGGGAGAGGCCGACTAGGAGGAGCTAGGGACACCGGAGCCCTGGAACCCGAGAACCGAGGAGTGTCTGCTCCAAAGACGGAGGCACATGGAGGTCCCGTGGATGGCGCACAGGGTACTGGATTCACACAGGACCTGGATCTGGGACTGGAAACCTCTCGCCAAAGGAGCCAGAACGAGGTGGATGCTCGGATGCTGGGTACCCCTGGAATAAGGCAGATGGATGAGGTTCACCCTAGGGGAAAGGCTGGTAACCCATTCGGGGGTCCTCAAAGGATCTTGGTCTCCGATGATGACGAGACATTTAAAGTGAATAGACGAAATCCAGTACATGACTGGATAGATGATGAAGAAAGTAATGCCAGGATTAACCCACCCCTGGGGGGTCCGGAGTGGGGCATGACGGCTTGCGCCTGGAGAGAGAATGATTACGGGCGTAACAATAACTATGGCTGGATGGGGGACAGACCGCCACATTATGGGCCAGGGAGAGGGAGGGCACCATACTCGACCTATCAGGCGGAAGTAGACACGTCTGGGTACCCTAGGCACCCTACAATCAACGTTGGTAGCAGGTTTCCCGTAGAGAGGATGGCTAGATGTGAGGAATTCCCCCCCCCCCCACAATATCGTACTTACAAGCCCCAGGGGAGCCGGGTGACCGCCCCCTCGTTTGACGGCACTACCCCATGGGAGGATTATGTAGTTCAATTTGAACTAATAGCAGAACTTAATGGTTGGGATAATCAAACGAAGGCGTTGCAACTAGCGGCAAGTCTGCGTGGACCGGCACAGGCAGTGCTAAGTGATATTGAGGGCGCAAAACGCCGGATATTCCACTGTATTGTTGCTGCTCTTGAACAAAGGTTTGGTCAAGCCAATCGAACGGAGCTGTTTAGAACACTCTTAAGGAATAGAATTAGGCAGCCTGGGGAGACTATATCCAAACTTGCGCACGATGTGCAGCGCCTCCTGTCACGGGCATATCCTGACGCATCGGCCGAAATGAAAGAAACCCTTGCAAAAGAGTCCTTTGTCGACGCTGTAGGGGACAGTGAATTTAGGTGGAAAGTTTATCAGGCGCGCCCGAAAAGCTTTGACGAGGCTGTTAGCATTGCCGTTGAACTAGAGGCGTTTGCACTGTCCGAATAGAAGAGAGGGCACCCCAGAAAAGTAAGGGCGGTATCCGAGAGAAAGGGAAGTGTGGAGGAGGTGGAAACCGTAAAAGGTTTAAATGAAACACTGACCTCGGCAGTTTCGAAGGGCTTCGTGGAGTTGGCTGAAAAACTTACGAAGTTGCTGGCAAACGATGCAAAGAATTACAAAAATGGAAAACCAAAGAAAAACCCGAACATAAAATGTTGGAATTGCGGGGAAGTGGGTCACGTAAGGAGGGAGTGCACAAAACCTAACAAAGACGAAAATCCGAAAGTAGGAGAGTCGCAGCAGGAAAACTCCTAGAAGTTGACCTTGCTGGGCAAAGGTTAACTTGGAACCAAAACAAGCCCATGGAGTTAGCACTTTCGCGAAAGCGATTGTGGTCGGTCGGATCCAACAGTTTGTATGTAACTGTAGAGCTGGAAAGTGTTCAGGTGGATTTCCTGGTAGACACTGGTGCTGAAGTTACTGTGATACAGACGGAAGTGTTTAGGAGGCTGGCCACTGGAAAGGCTTTGCGACGGGGTGACGTTCCTTTAGACTTGGCAGGTGCCGACGGCAGGCCGCTGACATTTCTTGGAAGGGGGACTCTCCGTCTGAAAGTGGGGTAACTCGACGTGGAGCATGACGTTTGGGTGGCAGATATAGATGCCGATGCGCTCCTGGGATACGACTTCTTGAAGTTGTATAACTGCACGATCGATGCTGGAGCAGGACGGTTAACTATAGGAGGGAAGCGTAGTTGGGTAGTAGGGTAGTTGTTCCTGCTAGCAGCGAGAAAGTTATCATGGCCGAGACGTCTGAGCAGATGTCGGCATGTGCGACAATCGAGTGCAGCGAAAAATTCTTGAGGCGTCGACAGTTGATGGTTGCTAGAGCACTTGTGGACCCGTCGAACAAATCAATTCCTGTGAGGCTGAAGAACGCGACAGACCAGCCCGTGACCCTGTATAAAGGAACGTATGTCGGACAGTGCGAGCCAGTTGAGGTGGTCGACAGTGTCGACAAAGTTTGTCCTGTGCGGGTGGATTGTCGGACAGTGACGGCGGGACAGACGACTGGAGGTGACAAAACACAGGCATTAGGTGAACACCTTGAGAGTCTAGCTGAAAAGAGTTGTGTCGGCCTGTCGACAGAAGAGGAGGATAAAGTGAGACAGCTCCTTGCGAACAACGCAGATGTTTTCGCTCGATCTAAGGAAGACCTTGGTCGTACTGACTTGGTCAAACACGAGATCAACACGGGTGCTGCAAAGCCGATCCGACAGGCCCCTAGGCGACTTCCTATTCACAAGAAGGGGGAGGCCGACAAGGAACTCGAGAAAATGCTAAGACAAGGAGTAATTGAGCCTTCAAATAGCGCATGGTCATCTCCAGTGGTGCTGGTGAAAAAGAAAGATGGATCACTTCGGTACTGTATAGATTACAGGAAGTTGAATGATGTGACGGAGAAGGATTCTTACCCCCTCCCCCGAATCGATGATTCTCTCGATACACTAGCCGGCGCGGTTTGGTTTTCGACTCTGGACCTTGCGAGCGGCTATTGGCAGGTAGAAGTAGCCGACCAAGACCGTCCCAAAACTGCGTTTGTGACGAACCAAGGTTTATTTCAATTTAAAGTGCTTCCCTTTGGCTTGTGTAACGCGCCTGCAACGTTTGAACGCTTAATGGAGAGAGTTTTAAAAGGACTCCAATGGCATACCTGTCTACTCTATTTAGATGATGTAATTGTCTACGGGAAATCATTTGATCAGGCCTTAAGTAGGCTAGGGGAAGTTTTTCAACGATTGGGGGAGGCTAAGTTAAAACTGAACCCATCGAAATGTTGTCTGTTTCGTCGAGAAGTAAGCTATCTCGGGCATATCGTATCTGGCAACGGAATTGCGCCTGATCCAGAGAAAATTAAAGCCGTTGTCGACTGGCCGACACCGTGTTCCTTAACAGAAGTGCGCAGTTTTGTCGGATTGTGTTCGTACTACCGACGCTTCATCCGGGGATTCTCCCAGATATGTGCACCTTTGTTCCGTCTGACGGAAAAAGACACGAAGTTTGTCTGGTGCGATAAATGCGATTTTGCCTTTAAAAAATTAAAACATGCCCTGACTACCAGTCCGATACTGTCCTTCCCTGAAGAGAGGGCGACTTTCATTTTGGACACGGACGCCAGCAATCTAGCCTACGGTGCAGTGCTTTCACAGCGTAAGGAGGAAGACGCGCAGGAATGTGTAATCGCCTATTTCAGTAAAGCTATGTCCAAAGCAGAAAGGAAATACTGCGTCACTAGAAAGGAATTGCTGGCCGTAGTGGCGTCGGTAAAGCACTTTCATCATTATCTTTACGGTGCGAAATTCCTTATTCGAACTGACCATGGGGCACTACGCTGGCTAACAAACTTCAAGAACCCGGAAGGTCAGCTTGCGAGATGGCTGGAAACACTCTCCATGTATAATTATGTGATTCAACACCGCCCTGGCAAACTTCACGGTAACGCTGACGCCATGTCCAGGAGGCCCTGCTCTGATTGTCGGTTTTGCCTCAACTAGGAGAAGAAAGAGGAAGTAGCGACAGAACGAGAAACGATGGCTATCTTTGCTATCACTGATACACCTGCATCACCCCCAGCCCCAGGTGACACAGTTCCACAGTCGAACGAGTCAAGTCAGGACACGTCGTCCTCGTGGTACCATAGGTATACCCCCACAGAGTTGACGGATATGCAGCTTTACGACAATGATGTTGGCCCTATCCTCCTCTGGAAGGAAGTCCAAGATTCCAGACCTGACTGGGCACAGATATCCCCTGGCAGCCCCGCCCTTAAAAATTATTGGACCCAATGGGATAGTCTGAAACTAAAGGAGGGGGTTCTTTACCGACAACTCGAGTCTGACACGGGTGAATCTGTTCTGCTGCAGCTGATCGCGCCAAAGAAGATACAGAAAGAAATAATGACGCATGCGCATAACCACCGACTGTCGGGTCACTTAATGGCGAAGAAAACCCTAAGCCGAATAAGGAACTATTTTTACTGGAGCGGGTACCGACGAAGTGTGGAGAATTGGTGTAAGAGTTGCGATCAGTGTGCAGCGAGGAAGGGCCCCCGGAAGAAGTTTAACGCAGAATTAAAACTGTATGGTTCGGGACACACAATGCAACCATGTGCGATGGACATCCTGGGACCCCTACCGAAGTCGACCAATGGGAACAAGTATATCCTCGTGATCGCCGACTACTTTACGAAGTGGACCGAGGCGTACCCCATCCCTGACATGGAGGCGGAAACGGTCGCTAAATTATTGGTGGAACAATTCATCTGCAGATATGGCGTACCTGAGGAGCTGCACACCGATCAGGGCAGGCAGTTCGAATCGGACCTGTTTCGGCATATGTGTCGACTGCTTGACATCGACAAAACGAGGACGACACCATTTCATCCCCAGTCCGATGGGATGGTCGAAAGGTTCAATCGAACTTTAACAGACATGTTATCGGCAGTTGTCTCAAGCGACCAACTTGATTGGGATTCCTGGGTTCCCTATGTTTTAATGGCTTACCGTTCCGCAGAACATGAAAGCACTGGGTTTTCTCCTGCCGAGTTGATGCTCGGGAGAAAATTAGGATTTCCCCTCAGTACTAAGGTGCCTTCACCCCCAGAAGATGTCGAGTCAGCCCCCTCAGCTATCCCGAAATTCGTAGTACGACTAGAAGAAACGCTACACAAAGTGCACGAGCTTGCTAGAAGTCGATTAAAACTTTCTAGTGAGAAACAGAAGAAGTTTTACGACAGGTCTACGAACGCGCACAGTTATAGCGCTGGGGCTATAATCTGGCTCTTGAAAACCAAACGAAAGAAAGGATTATCCCCTAAATTGCAGCAACGATGGGAAGGACCAGGTCGTATTTTAAAAAGAATTTCTGATGTGATATTTCGAGTCCAGATGGGACCAAAAAAGAAACCGACGGTAGTTCATCACAACCGTTTAAAGCCATACGTAGGCGATGACCCACCCCTATGGTTGCTGAAACCATTACCGTCAGAAACCCCGACTCCAGTGATTGTAAATTCCTTAGAACAACTTCAAGAACTTTGATACCCCACCAGTCTGTTTGTTTATACCCGGTACCGGACTTAAGTTAAATATTTTACCCTGGATGAGTGAAGCGGAACACCTGTACGAAGCTTCCTTCGCACGAGCACAGTTTTGCAACATATTAGTGACTCTACCATCGAAATAGTTTATCCTCTTATTCTTTATTGTGATGTTTACTCGACTAGCACAATATACTACGCCTTAGCACTCACTGCTGTAACTGTCAATGCCACTCGCCTCCTCGTGTTTACAAACCTCTTAATGTTTACTATTGTATTGATTGTCTGTGGAACGCGGAAATTCTTATCTCAGTTTGTTTACTGTGGACACACTCCGATTTTTGCTGCGGAAGAAGTGGAAAGTTACCAGTTTTCTTCGTTTTAAAGCATTTGGACATTCAACGTTTTAATCGTGCGAAATGGACGAATGTATTCATTTATTGTGTTATGCATATTCAAATCGTGTGTTTTTGTTTGGATTGCGTCACAGGTCAGTTCATCTATTTTCCTACGTTTAACGTTATCATTCGAATTTGTATTAGACTTGTACCATCGCTCCTCACCGTTCGACTTTTGGGGTTAGAAAAAAAAAGAGAAAGAAGAGGATAGGTGTAAATGTCACTTTGGACCACTCTCTGAAATTAGCATATTTGTTGCAGGTGCAAGACTCCGAAAAAAGATATGCTCCGTCGGATTTCTTTGATCGAAGACACCAGGAATCACTCTTACTATTTTTTTTTAAGAAGCGGAACATCATCAACATGAATGACCTAACTAATTGTCAAAAGAACTTATTGCGCTTGCACTCACAGAATATTAATGCAAAACATGTTGTTCCATACCAGGAGAACGTTGACCAATTTCAGTTGGAAGAAAGCAGATAACCAGATCTTCTTGCCTGGACTGGGTGTGAAATTTTATTTACGTGTGAAAGCACGTGTAGGGTCATCAAGCAATGAACTCCGGCATGTTTGTGGTTAGTCATTCATGTCAGAGTTTGAAAAAATTCTCTTTCAAGCAGCTCATTTGCATCACAAACAGCATTTACCACGGTATGTGCAAATGAAATGTCTGATTCGCTGTGTACAAAGAATCTTGATATCCATGCATGGTGTATGGCCATCCATGGTCTCTACATCCATTGTGCTGTATAAGTGACAAAACATTCCTTTGTAGTGTTGGGTTTGCCGTAGATTGCTTTGGAAAGAATATCACATACAACTGTTAAAAGGTCTGCAGTACTATAGCTTGCATATGAAGTCAGAAATTTTATGGGGAGATTTCGTTTCTCTAACATTAAACTCAGTTTATTATATTTACACTCGAAAGAGATGATCGTTAACCTAAAGTCAACACACGCCAGAATAAAACTCGTTTTACTTGAACCAGTTACACGACACGGTTGCGTGAGTTGATGGTGGTGGCGAGATGAGGTTATATGTTTTGAACGGGCAAAGTGATGATACACGAAAAGACGAAAGGAAAGGAAGATACGTAGTTGAAACGAACGTCGGACTTGGTAAACCAGACAAAACATATGGAAAAGTTTATTTACAATAGGGTCTCACCATATACTGTACAGTATGCCTAGTAAAACACAGAATGTGTTTGATTAAGACACCACAAAGTACATCTGGGAGGAAGAATATAGGCTGATTGCATGTGGGCACTGTTTCGCAATGTGCCAAGTGTTCATGTCCAATTCTTAAATCCTTGACATAATCTTAATATTATGCAGAACACTGACTGCAATTTCGTGACTACAATGTAAGGAACACATTGCATTCAAGAGGATGCTGTGGGGTGCAAAACTACATGATAAGACGATATCCTCTCGATCTAGCTATCGACGCGGGGTGTTGGGGCTTAACGTAAAGAGGACTGTGGGATAACAGTTCTGCAGTAGAACCCCGTAAAACACACTTCCCATGCCATGAGGTTACATTGTAAACATGATAGTTTTTACTGAACGAAATATTCGTCTAGTCAATGGTAACTCAATAATAAAGGGTGTACCAAAACATAGTGTATGTATGTATGTATGTGTGTATGTGTGTGTACGTACGTATGAATGTACGTACGGACGTACGTATGTATGTACCTATGCACGTATGTACGTATGCACGTACGCACGTACGTACACATGTATATTAATTGCACTATTGTGTCACTGCACTTAACAGATTGTCGTTTTGGTGTCTACATTTTTGTCTTCAGTTCGTTTCTCTTGTTGAGGGTGCATAGTGTCGGTTTCGATAGAACTATTTTTCGGCTTTGCACAGGTTGCAACGTTTTGTTGCAAGGTTGTACGGGCTCGTTTTCGTGATAATACTATAGTTGATGCTGTAGTCTTCATTTTCGTGTTCTTCAGATCCTAGATATGTTTGCTTATACTCCCCCCCCCCCCCTTTTTTCGTCGTTGAATGAGTTTTAAGGTTGCTATATCTTTTTTGAATTCGGTTGCACTGAGCCCGATGTTTGTCTCCTTCACACCTTGCTACCTCAGCCTTGTAGATAACTCCTGACAGACTGTAGGCATTCTCTGTTCATGGGGGCACTTTTGTGATTCTGCATTTGCATTTCTTCTCTTCTTTATTGTTAGTCTTTTCTTATTCTTTCTCTTTGTTGATTTTCCTTTTGTTTCCTTCCTGAATGATTGTTTTGATGTTCGGCATGCAGCTGTGTGAAATCTTGATTGTGCCTCTATTACATATTTTATAAAGGGGGTGTTCCTTGAGGAAGCATTAGTTGACGATCTGTAGGAATTTCTGCCGATGTTTGTTTTCACATTTATTTGTCATGTAATATTTCGTTGTGTGTTTCTTTTCGTCTTTTCGTTTTCTGTTCGTATGTCAGGTTGCAGTGTTTTGTATAAGATGTCACCTTTCAGGGACTCATCTATGCACACAGTTAGTCACGGTCACCCATTTTCTATTGTGTGATGGCTGACAGGTTTGTCTATCATCACGCTGGGAAATTTTCTTATGACCATGAAGAATTTGAAATACCATGAGGAGCAGTTTGAAGCCGTGGTGAAATCACTCGATTGTGAAGACTTAAAAATAATAATCTCACCACATCACCTTTATTTTTGCTTTCTCATCCCATGGTGCGATTCTACCGCCAGTCATGCTATCTCCAGTTTTTAGACAATTTATTTCTGTTTCCAAATCACTCAAACTCTGAGGGTACCTTGTATGTCTTTTTATCATGATTGTTATTCTTCTGTTAAAAGTCATTACTTACTTTTCTCAAGTTGTTTGATTATTTTATGTGTAATATCATCTACAAATTGCTGTCACTATAGTCATTTTACATTTGATGCATGACTGTATAGTGTTACGTGACAAAATGCATATGCAACGCTGCGTTTGTTTGCCAGAGGTTTCTATCATTTATGAATGTGTTATGTTACATTGCCAATCTTCATGTTTAATTTTATCAGACCATTCAGAAATGTAAAAAAGCTTTTTCATTGTTTACTAATGGCGATGTCAAATACTGTGTCACATGACAAAAGTTCACCTTTTACGGAAGGACATGTCTCATTCTTATCAGGTGACAAGATAGCTATAGGTTGCATTGTAATCTGAGGCCCCATCATTTTAGTCATTCTGCATATGTTGTAACTACCAATAGAAATCTTACATGATTGTAAGTATAATCTTTGCTTGGTCTGTTGGCGTTTGAAGTAATACAATTAAGGAAATAATAAAACCACGGATGTTCAAAAGACCACATGTGGGACTGAAATCTGAATGCCTTTGATATAAGGGAGCAAAACTCTCATGCTAACAGACGATTGATTGCATCTGTAATTCACCTCAATAAAGTCAGACGTTTAAAAATAACAACTTACAGCTTGACGAAATGTTATCAAAATGTGAAGGAAGATTAAATATGTTTGGAGCCAGCGAACTGCATGCAATATACAAAGAATATCATCGCGGATACTCAAACCCTTAAGCATTACAGGGGACTACATGTCACTGCGACTAATTCTACCAGCCCGGAAAGTAGAAAGTAACAGAACCAATGCTTAGTGACTAAACGTTAATGTATTTTAGGCTACTCAGTCTGGCAAACCATACAAAATCACCCAACCAGTGTATCTGACCTGCACGATTTTAATAACAAGTAATGTGCAGTCGACGATATCAAGTAGCATTCAAGAATATTTCACTGCACTATATAACACATATAAAGAAAACATATCGCACGATATGATGTCATATAGGCCTATATATAGAAGAGCAGTGGTAACAATTACCCCAGTTTATTACTAAGTACTTCAATCGTCTATCTACTGGTACTTTACTGCCATCATCGATAGCCTGTCTATTCTGTTCATTGTCGATCCTCCTTTTAACTTAAATGCTTGAAGTGACATATACATACTTTGGAAGTATTATTTTCATAAAAAGTATCAATTTCTCGAAAGGTATACGATGCTAATCGAACACATCATTGTATAGGAAGCCTGTGGCGGATAAAACTTCACTTTTTGTCTATCAACTAAACACTTTTGGCTCAAACTTTGTTATCTGTTTTCACAAGGTCAGTTCAGATGGGGAAACCTTAAATTACTCTTCGACCTTCTTCTTGTAGTGATCGTGCCAGGGATTGAACCCAGAACCTCTGTTGCTAAGCTTTTTTTCTTCAAATGCCACTACCTTTATTCACTCGGATACAGCACGGAGTTAATAAACGTCGACTCTTAAAATACTAAACTACGTCAGTCGTCGAATTGTTATCTTCGATCCTAAAGCGAACAACACCACATCATCTGCGATATCAGGTGACTTACTCAGCGTAAGTACAAGCAAATAACACATTCTTTAAGCGTTGCCTTCTTTTAAGTTACGTAGTTCAAAAGAGAAAAATGGTTAGTTTGACATCCACATAACTGCCATATTTTGCTATATAAGAGAACAGGAAGAAACTCTGGTGAACTACATTGGGTAACTATAACGAATTTCTTAGGGATGATGTAACCCGTGCGTACTGAGTAAATTCAATAAATGTGGATAATCAGCTCACAAAACAGGAGTATAGGTTGACTATCCACAATTAGAAAGACAATGCATTAATGTGAAAATACTGTTCAAACATTCATGTAAGTCTATAGTTCATGAATATTATGATAATTACGTACGTCTTTCAAATTAAAAACCTGAACGTAAAGGATGAATAAAAATATCTCTAATGTACATATTTATATCAAAAACCTTTTGTGATATTGTCCACGAAGTGGACAATATCAAAATATCGATATTGTCCACGAAGTTATTTTCACAAAACAAACTTTTTAATCCTGCTGTTGAAATGACCATCACAATATCATTATAATATATATTATATATATTATATATTATATATATTACCACATAATTGAGATGATTTTGCACAGTACCTGTAGGTCATATAACTGTGTAAAGCATAGTAAAGTACATCTACATCGTGCTTATTGGTTTAATTATCTTTATATCATTTATTTAATTTGTTCGATAATTTACCAGTGCAGCTCCAGACAATAGTCATATCAGAGTGTCAAGACAAAAATGGCTTCCAAAGGTACCTCGTAAGTATAACAATATAGTACAACTGTTTGAGATTTTAAAATAAACTTGTTCAGGTTTGCTCACGACTTATGTTGGTGATAATTGAATGGAACGTGTCATCAATCCTCTGTATATGAGATTTTTATAGATTTAAAGAACGGTTGAGATGCTGTTCGATCCAAAAAAAATATGCAAGTACTAACCTTCTATACATTTGCAGTATGTCTAAACATGGGGATGTGAATATTGCATAAGATAACCCAGTTTTTGCACGGGTTGTATGACAGAGTGTTTGTTTATGTTCCGATTTTGATGATGTGCAAATGTGTAGTCAAAATTGCAAAAAGACGTAGGCCTATTAAAATTCAGTTGAATGATCTCAGTAACTTTTATTCTTACCAGTTACTTTCCTTCTCTGGCCTAACGTTCACACATATCTCTCTAGATCTACTGTATATATTGTATGTACTGGTTGAATTTTGAGGATAATGAGATCAGGACAGGCGTGAAAAGTTTCTTCTACAGCGATGGACCCCTATCTCAATACCTGGTCAAAGTTGTCCCCTTTTTCCTTTTCACATAATATAGTGCATGTGTACACCGGTGCAAAAGTGCCGAGAATCTCCGCAAAAGACAGTTTAAGCGTCTTCTACATGGATTTATCACAGGATGGCTCTCGTCTGGCTGTTTCTGGAGGCAACGATAACAAGGAAGACCGTATGACATTCGTAGACCTGTTCGCTTTACGTCATGATCCTGATTCTCAAGAAGTATCTTTATTTAGGACATCTGAACCTTATTTTTCGAAAGAATTTTCCCAAACTAAAGATTCTTCATGGCTATGGCGGTCTGTTTCCCTGCTAGATGATTCTGTGTTTGTAACATGTTGTGATGATGAAATAGAATCATACGATAGTAAACAGGACTGTCTCGTCAGTCAATGTAAATTAGGACGGTAGAGTCAACTGTATTACGATAAGAGGTGAGAGAATCTACGTTGGTTTAACATTTAGGGACGTAATTGTGTTTGATCGGATGCTGAATCAGATTAATACAATCAAATTAAAGGAAATAACAGGATGGCCAAGAGACATTGCAGTAAACAACAACAAACTTTTTATCAGCGCAGGCAAATTCGGGACTGCTCTTAGGTATAACATCAACGGCGATGTAGAGCAGACATACCAGATACCGAACCTGTGGTGCAGCTTTATAGAGAGTGTAACAGTTAGTGAAAAAAATGGATTAATTTATACGTTATGGATGAGTACGAGTCGTGCTCGTGAACGTTTTGTTATTGTTTACTCCCTCCCCAGGGGTCATTCCTCCATCCACGGGGGCCATTCCTATCACTCCGGTTGTCATTATTTGGTTGCATTTAATGTTTCTACGGATTCTATGAGAATCAGGATCAATGACAATGTAAACAGGTTGTTTGTTGTGACCAGGACTGGAGAAATATGTGAATATCACACAGTAAGTACTCACTCGGGATTTAGGCCGAAACAATATCAGAAATTGCTGCCGCTTTCATATTGCAAATCCTTTGATAAAATATCCATAAACTAAGATGCCGATAAATGTAGATAACTTAGGAAAAGACCGTACTTTTACTGGTCCCTGGTCTCTTTTTGTTTGTTTGAATGAATTTGAAGTAAAGATTTTTTGTTCGTTGGGGAGGTAAATGAACTATTTTGTACACCAGACACTAGATCTAAATCTACATAAAAAACCTCTTAAAGAAATTCATATCGCTTTCTATAAGCAACGGATATCTACAAATTTCGAGCTGATGCATGCAAAAAAGACACTCTTTACTTTTATTTGACATCTTCTGCAAAATTGAAATGTGAGTAAGAGTTAGACGATTGTTTGAACAGAATGTGTTGTGCTTTATGATATTCTATGTCTGAGAATCTTAATTCTTAATCTTAATTGTCTCAGAATTTTCTTCTTATGGAGCGAGCAATTTTATTGCCAAGAGACAGAGCACTTTAAATTATTGCACAATATGTTAGAGGCTGGTCTCAATGAAGATGACAATCATAAACATTTCACTGCAAAGGACGGACACTTCTATCAACTGAACGGTGTGCTGGTGTCAACAAGTTATTCGAAGAACGATTAGGGTAGGAATGTATGCTGTGAAACTGAAAGTAAGTGCTGAAAGTGAACGGAGATGTATTAACCAGTTGAAAATAACGGTTTAAATCATGAATGAATAGAATATCACTATAATACAGTCAGAATGAATATCTTGTACTGTAAGAACCGTATCTCAAAAAAAGAAAGCTGGTGTAATGCCAACTTTTTCTGTGTAATTTTTCCACTGTGAGGAGATGATCCCCATTCTTTCTAATGGATTTCAAAGGTTGAAAGATTTTTGAAGAGCTGTCAGCTCTGCAATACAGGGTTCAAGAAACTAGCTTCATAAATTTTAGCCAGAAATCACGGAGTCCTTTGACTCCTTTTGATTCACTTACTCTTTCCATTAGTACTCCTTTCCCTTTTCTAATTCATGGAAATTAAAGAAGGTATATTTTCTACATTAAATGAATCTATAGATTCCTTCGATGCAGAAAATATAGTGGACTTAGGCCTAGTATATCTTTCTGATGCATTTGGTAGCTTTCCACTGAAGGAAGTAAAGAAGAGATCTTGTTATCACTTCTACACTCAGCCATACCTCGTTCTGAAGGACTGGAAATTCATGCAAAATTCATTACGGCATTCCGGCATATTTGATGTCATCATAAATGACATCGCTTGAAGCCTTTATGGTGAAAATTCGAGAAGAAGAGTCATGTGCTCAAATTTCCCTCAGCTTACCGCTTCCTATATTCGTTATCATTTCTTGCCCAATCCAATTCGAGGTCTCCAAGAATCAGTATATTGTGTATTGGCAGTGATCTGGGAGGTGTTTTCAGGACATTACGCACAAGGCATCAACATAGAATACCAGGAGAATATTTGGATCACGAATAACCATATGCGAAATGTTCCTCTCCTCAAAACGTTATGCGTACTACAAGTTGTGGAAGATGCTTTATTTGAACTTTTGAAAATTTCAAAAAACATCAAATACCCGCCTTTTATCTCTAGGAAACTCATTATTTTTCTAATGAAAGCCTACATTTTCCTTATTTTTTAATTACTTATCATTTTGTTTGCACAAATATTGCTGTTAAAAACATTTCTTTTGTATAAAAACCGACATGTTTTCCTTTAAGGTATTTTTAAAGATTTTCACTCCGAAAGAGCCGAAGCGATTTTATAAGTGGAAATATTTTCCCCATATTTCCAAAGATTGATGTCTTTGTTATTGATTGAGCAATTGCAGCCTATTCCGTGGATGGGCATATACTTCCTGAGGACAACTTTGTATCTACAGAATCTACAGTTTTTATAAAGCTGGAGTATGAGTTGCACTGCCAATCGCCAGGTGATCTACTTTTGTTCTTGTTCAGTTTTTAGGGTTAAGTAGAGGACGAAAATAGCCTGTCACAAAGACGGAAAGAAAATCCTCTCATCTTCCAAATATTTGGATATTTGAAAATTGTTTCCACAATGTTGTCCTACAAACTTCAGAAGTTCAGAGTCTCCAAGAAAGATCAGCAGTCAATTACAGTTGCTTGAAATCAAACAGACCAATGGGAATGGATATGAATATTAATGCATGCAAAATTGGGGCTTGATGTTTTTCGTTTGTAGTTGCTATGACACATTCGGCGAAATTTGACTTCACTGATAAAAGCTCAGCTCATGTTGGAGTTTTAAAGTCAAAATTTGTCTGATACGCTGAGCGTAAGCTGACGATGGAGGTCTGCTTAGGTACCGTAGCTCACGTAGGCGACCAAAATAATTTTTGATAGTTGGCGGCTTACCCTGAGATGATTTAAAAAATTCAGTTGCGACCATCGCTTAACGACTGAAAGCGATTTAATAGGCATAAATATTATCGATAAGTGCAATCGACATTATTACCTTTTTTTCATAGAACGATGTTTTTCTCGTTTATTGAGCAATTACAGATTTGAGATCCCTATTAAGGCTAAATACATGCAGCCGGAGTGCCGTTTCTGGCCATCTGCATGGAATGAGTAGGGGAGGGGGTGTAAAACCAAAGTTTTCTTATACGCTCCTGATGGTGGAGCTCCGCTTATAAAGTGATAGTGTTCGTTTTGTGCATACTTTACCACATCCTTTACAAAAGTTTGGATTCGCTTCTGAAGAAGCATCCATACCAAAACTGTTAATTTGAGACTGCTAAGTTGCAAGATCCAGTTTTTAACCTTTATTATCAGTCAAAAATGTTCGGTGTATCTCCATTCTTATTTGAAATGTGCAGTCAGACATAGATAGACAGAGTACTTTTAGCTTCATGGTTGCTCCATTTTAAAGGTTGCACCCCAGAATGTGAACATTTACAGGACTGTAAAACTGAGCATGGAAGAGAATCTTTTATCAACTGCTTAACTCGAAAGGTGTATGTCCTGGAATTCTCAAATTTGACTTTCCCCCATGTCACACACTAAGCACGAAAAATAAAATAAACAGTCAAATTTAAGAGATTACCTGATAATGTCCTGAAATGTGATTGATTTCAGGTGAACTGAAACTAACTTGTGGTATGTATGGGTTAACCATACAGAATGTAATTTCGGTTTCTAGTACAAGCAAAGAAAAATGTCCACGTATAGACTACGGCAGTTCTGCACATTTTTGCAGAACACTTTATTAATTACACAAGATTTTAAAAGACTCATCAGAATATATACCTGTACCTGTACATCTAACTCTTTAGGGGGAAACCATGGTTTGGAATGATTCTTAAACACAGCATAAGTCTTGTCACATTGGAGATAATTCTGATCAATGTAGCCAATTTCAACAGAGGTTACCAATTTGGATCAATCATGGGGTAGTTCATGTTACAGAAACAATTCTGCTGTATGCCATACATGTTAGGTATTTTTACAGAGAGACGTAAAACTGCAGTTATGAACCATGATGTTTCTTTGGTATTATTAATTCCAAGATAATGAAAATCAGTGAATTTTGATCCACAGTGTTACAGTACGCACGTTGTATTTCTTGTACTCTTATTTTGCAGAATGATGTTGTCAATCTAAATAATCTGCTGACATTGATTGAATTATTGCTTAAACTGGAATACCAGAAGCTACTCAAGTGGTTCAAATTTCCAGATGATGAAGCAAAGGCCATTGAAGAGAGTGATGAGCCGTCCAAAAAACTTTTCCAACATCTTAGGGAGACAGGCAAGATTTCTGATGAAGACATCAGTCCTTTACTGACAGCTTGCGATCACTTGAGAATTCCGGAAGTAACAGAAGCATGGACCAACTATCAAAGCTACCTGTCATGTTAGTGCTAATTACAAATATTGTATTTGAATTGAGTATTTGCTACTCGGATTACTTTCTCTCCACAGCTCAGGTTTATATGTTTTCTGATAATGTTTGCAGTTCATTTGCACCATAGCATCCATACTTTGTGAAGCATGATGAAAGACAGAAATTACTGCGAGATGATCAATAGGTTTATATAATTGAGCTTTCGTTTCAACGAGTTTCACCCTGTTTAAATAAATGAGTGATATATACGGTAATTTTGATTGTGGAGATTTGCTGGACTATCGTAGTATCTTGTATGATTTGCGTATATATTATATAGGCTATATGGCGATAGGCTATATAGTGGTCTACTACATGCTAGGTGTATTTTCACACTGACATTCACACATAGTATAGTAGTGAATCAGGTGGCAACCGGTGAAAGTATGTTTAGCAATTAAGAAGATTTGCTCACCAGACAATAAGGGGCAATTTTTGTTTTATTGATATTGTAAGTGTTAAAGAAGTATCAGTATGTGGGTGCACTTGCGTAGATTTGATTGCGATGCCTACGCTATTCACGCGATATCACAGGAAGTCTAGACTGATTCCATATTTGCTATGTATGGGTATTTGATCACAAGAAGTTTGTTTTGGTAGAAATTGATTGTCCTTTTAGTCTAACTGGTCTAATCGTGCTTGACAACGTCTTGAGAAGGAATACATAAGCTGATCTAATTCACAATACGCATAATAAATTTAGGTCCAACCAAATGAGATATGAAAGGAGGTTAAGTTTCATATCATCCGCAGTAATGCTTCAATAAAGGAAACAAAAACTGTGACAGCCTAGCGCTATATCTTACTTGTTATTAGACTGTTTTGCTATTCCACAGGCACCGAAAATTTGCACAGAGCCCAAAATTGCTGCAAACAGAAATGGTCCTGGTGTGGGAGGGCTCGGTAAACTTGCAGAAATCCCGGAATGGCGTGCTCTCACCCTCAATATTTGGCATATCTGGTACATTCTGTACTACACTCTGTAGAGTACAAGAATTGTACAAGAGATGTATTTTATGGTCCAAGTCAAAGATCATTTGGGGTCAGCAGCGTTCAGATTCACCCACAATTTTTCAAGTGAAGCCTCGACTGATCTAGTATTTATTTCTGTAGGTGCATCACACTGGAAGAATCCTATTGCTTCCTTTGAATAAAGGTCACTAGAGGCAACTAGCCTAGTGTCAAATTGTGAAAAGTTAAGCATAATATCTCAAGAAAAGAAATTGGCACTGATTAGAAAGTTGTAATTATTGCATAGTGGTTCTTTTATTTCGCAGATCACAAATTACTCCGTCGATTAAAACAATCAGAGAATCAAAGAAAGCAACTCAAAATAAGCCTAATAGAATCTACAAATGCCAGACAGGAACTTATCAACATATTGGAAGAAATTCAACTAGAGAAGGTGGAACTAAGAAAGAGACTGGTAACAGCCGAGGGACAAGGAGCACAAGTATACTATAAACTAGGAGAATCAGGAAATGATACAGTAGAACTAGCAGACAGACTGGAGAATGCAGATGAATGGAGCAGAGAGCTGACAGATAATCTGACGGTACGTCAACCACTTGTTAGAGGAATAAATGCAACTGAAAGAAATAACTCACAGATGATCTAAGAGTATTAGAACTTGAAAGGCAATGACTCACTGACACCTTGGAGTTGCCAGCTGATAACTTTGGTACAGAAATTATGATACCAAAATGATGGTTTGTGTGCTTGGGGTCGTTACTGTTTTTGTAGGACATCATCAAGAGTACGGTACTTTAATATTACAGAAACAACAATTTCAAGAGATGCGGACAATTAAAGTCAAATCCGTACTTGTAACAGATCATTATCGAATAAACAGATTTACAAATAGTGATTTAATTCTGAAACGAAGATTTGATCATTCTTTAAAATCTAGCAACAACAACAAATTCGATTCTTGTGAGTTTCTTTCCACTTGGCAGGAACTCGAAATGACTTAAGTTAGCTTTAGAGCTTGAAAGTATGAATTTTCGTAAGGTCAAATGAAACATGACAAGTAGTCGATGGCTCTCAAACGGGCTTTGCACCAGACAATTAAAGACAAAAACTCATCACCCCAGACAGTTTCAATTCTCCCAACCACCTATACGTCTAGTCCCTCCCTCAGCCTGTCTTAAATTCCTCCACATGTGTAATCAAAACAATGGATCCCTGTGTACGCTGTGTAATACGAGCTGCTCTGCATCTTTCGAATTTGCTGTCAATCTAAGAGTACTGTAACTTAGAACCAGTTGAGAATTTTCCTTTCAGGGTTGTAAAAATATGGCTGAGGGTGATGCAATACAGCCTTTAAAATACGGGAGATTAATTTATGAAAAAATAGTCAACATTGCTATTACTGATTTGTGTAACGGTATCGCTCACAGACACTTTATACTAGGGCAAAAACAATCTGAGATGTAACGACTAATAGATTAATAAGAAAAGTATTGACAACCGCACATGTTAAACGAAAGCCTCAAATGCACCATGTGCTACACTGGATTTTTTTTTTATTTAATAAGAAGCAATTTAGGGTTTGCCAGTACTATGTATTAACTAATGCATTAGGTTACACTAGAGTCGTATTAATGTATAAAAGTGAATATTAATGTTAATATTTGTCACTTGTTTAATTTTACCTCCAGGTGCAATGTGATGGACTACAATGAACTGAAAAACTTTCAACTTTTTTACTTTTTTTTTTAATTTTTATCTTCAATATTTCGTGCGTAGATTTCAATACTGTCTGCGCATGTGGCTACCTATATTTATATTTCACTTCGTTTTTTCCTTCTTTTTGTCTGGAGTATAGAATTCAACAGATCCTTTTGAGGAGGAACTTACGCAAACGGAAATTTCAAATGTATCTCAGGGATCAGCAGCTTTAGCACGTGAGATTAACTTACAGATTAAGAGCAAATGTTGAACTGATATTCTGTTATAAAGCTGCACTCGTTTTAAGATGCAAAGTGCACTGGCACTACAGTTGGACCAAAAATACTGCACTTCAGTAATTATGTCGTTGTTGATTCCTTAATTCTTCTTATGAAGTTCGCTAGTAGTTTCAAACAAACCATTTCAAGATAGGCCATATGCCTGTTTTTGGTTCCTGATAATAATAGCCTTTAAAGTCATGATGGTGTGTGTGTTACATGCATATGTATGTTTGCAATTGATGGTTGGTGTGAAAGGGTGTGTGTATGGAATTCTTGAATCAATTTCATATTTGGTACAAAGGTGGATAGAAAAGCTCAACATGGTCAAAACTGTGAAAACATTAACAGGATATTTCAGAAAGAGAAGTTTGGACAGACTTCATATTTGGTATGTAGGTGTAAAACATTAAGTGAAAGACTCCCATCTGCTTTTTTGAGGTCAAAGGTCACTGGGGCGCAATATAAATCAATTGATGAAAACCATGTAAGTTTCAAGGCTGAAAAGTTCGACAGATGTAATATTTAGCATGTCGATGTACCACATTCAGTCCAAGAACCCTATTTTTGAAAGACGTCAAGGTCGTTGGCTTGAACGGGGTCAACTTGTTAGAACGTTGTAAAAAAATATCTCAAGAATGGAACTCGGACACATCTCATATTTGGCATATAGGTGTTACGTATTAAGTACAAGACTTCCTTTGTTTTCGGGGATAATAATGGTCAATTGGGGTCAATAGGGGTCAAATTATAAAAACTTTGAAACCATACTATCATGATGATGGGACGCCTACAGTGATCTCATACTTGCTAATGGTGCAGTGTGGTGGTGTAACATGATGACAACAAAAACGTCTTTTACAATTTCTATGTAACCTATTGATCCATAGAATAGGGGCAGCCACTCCCTAGAAGGAAGAAATGAGTAAGCTTCTTGTTATTTTCATGGCCAGGACAATCCACACCTTTTTCATTTACGATTCTTCTGTTCTTCCTCAAATAGTGGATTATGGTAGACTAATCGTAGATGTTGCTGAAGATCTAACTTTGGACCACACTCTGAAATTGGCATATTTGTTAAAGTTGTCAGACTCTGAAAAAGATATGCTCCGTCGGAATTTCTTTGATCGAGACACCAGGAATCACTCTTATCAATTTCTTGAAGACAAGAAACGTCATCAACATGTATGACGTCACTAACCTCCAAAAGGGTTTATTGCGCTTGCACTTGTACAGCACAAATGCGAAGCATGTGGTTCCTTACCAGAAGAAGATTGACCCATGTCAGTTTGAAAGAAAACCGATCACCAGATCTTCTTGACTGGCCAGGTGAGAAATTATATTTATATGTAAAAATGTTGTCTCATCAAACAATGGTCTGTGATATGTAAGTGACTATTAAATTACTTAAGTGTTAAATAGTTATCTTTGGCATGCAGCTCGTTTATATACGTTAAACAGAGGGTCAAAGGTTGTTGTGATTCCTCACCAACATTCATGAATAACAAAAGTCAAACTGCATGTCGTTTCCAATTACAAAGTGCAAACACGTTTCCCTTCATGGGATATCATGGCTTTAAAGTTTCAAACTGTAATGGCGGCTAAAACCAATCATGCCGGTCGATGAAGTAGAAATCCATTGTCTAAAACCTCACTAATTCTTCGTTTAATTGAGGTAAAACTTGTTTGCAAACCTTAGGTCATTTTGTCACCTTATTATGTGACTCTATTATGCTGTGACTCTATCCTACATCTACATGGTCAATTAAAATCATTTTCGAGCTCGTGGCAGGAGATCGTAGTTTTCCGACATGTTCATAGGTAAATATGTGAAATTGAGACTAGAAAAGGATCTGCTGGGTATTTTAGAGCAGTCAATACATCATATGACTTTTGAACTTCATCAAGAGATGATGAAAATCATCTCATCAACCGCTACCTATCTTTGATTGTTCAGAGTGAAGAAGATCCATTAACAGCACTTCTTTAGATGTCTTCCTTGCAGATTTCTTTCAGAATCCAACCGTCAAATGAGATTGATCACTACAAAAAACAATTAGGAATCATTTTCTGTATCTGACAATGTTCTTCCAACGCACGGTTTTTTTTTTTTTTTAGTTAAGGCAGCTTTTCCCTTCTTAAGATATCGTGTTTACAAGCTAAGGTGTCATATCCACAGACACCGTACACACACACATCATAGTGACCTATAGATTCCTTCGACCTTCTTCAAGGATTAAAAAAATGAAGATACAATTGAGTAGTATTTGTTAAGAAAAAACCACATTACTTCATAAATATATAATTAAGTATTTTCTTTACTTATGTGTCAAATCATGGGATACGATCAGTGTATTCTTTAACAAACAGCTACTTAGGTAACTTGGCCTGGGCAGCAATACAATTACAATGCAGAATGTAGATATGCAGAACAATGCAACTTTCGTAACTGAAATTCATATTGCTTATTTGCAATTACAAAATTCTATTTGCAGTATTTGATCTTCATATTACTTTGAATTCTCATGTCTAAGATCAAAAATCTGAAGCGTCCAGCAGCAGTTGAAACCTCTGTGTCTCAGGACCCTGGACATACAGACATATCAGAGAGAGCTCCAAAAGAAAGTGTCGGAGAATCACTGAAGACAGAGGTAGAAGGAATGCCGAAACCCAGACAAGATCTTCAAAACATGCATAGAATGCAACCATACATGGAACACAAGGTAAATTGTAGTGGTGGTACTATTACTCTCTCGGGGGTGTGTCTATCAATTCCTTATGAAGCTCTGTCAGGTGAATACATCATTGCTGTGACTGTGACCCTGTGATCCAGAAGTACTCCTCCCTGGAAGTGCTCGAAGAGGTAGAATGACACCTTTGATAAAACTAGAGCCAGAAGGTCTCAACTTAAACAAACCAGCACTACTAACTATCGCTCATTCAGCCATTATCCCCGAGCCAGATCGTCATAATGTGGTGATCTTCACTGGACTTTCAGCTCACAAAGAGTCACAGGAAGGTAAAGACATTTGTTTTTCTTGCCGATTCTGTGCGATGGTCATGTCATGTGTGTATGTATGTATGTATGTATGTATGTATGTGTGTGTATGTATGTGCGGTTGGGGAGGGGGTGGGGGTGAGAGTGTGACACTGCTTCCTTGCTATCTCAAAAAGCGTAACTGACTTCATACTAGGTGTGTAGGTTGATCATACTATTTAGAATAGTACATTTCCCCGATTGTGTATGGTTAGGTCAAAGGTCAAAGGTCATTTGAGTTCATCAGAGTGGGAACTGTTATGTTATCTTAATATGTTTGGTTTTTTTTATGCGGGAATGAACATTAACTCAATCAAGCTGTGAAAACCTTGTAAACACTGCATCTAACAAGCTTAGCTGTGTGAAATGTTATAGGTTATTTAGCATGTGGATTGCTCATAACTTTTGGTGGAGGTCAAAGGTCATTTGAGGTTGCCCATGCAGATATTAAAGTTTGAAAAGGTTTTGATAAAAATAGCTCAAGGAGTGAATGTTGCTGGGACTTTAAACTGGACTAAAGATATTGTTTGATCTTGATGAGTTGATTAAATGTCGTATTTGAAGGAGTCTATATAGGATCACAAGTCAGTAGAGGTCAGTGATAGTTGAAGCAATCGGAAACATAATAATTAAAGAAGGGAAGTTGCTGGAATTTTAAGTCGGATGATTTCCTTGTTGTTATTAATGGACTTTTAAAGATCACGATATATTTGCAATTAAAGACGATCAGTTCTGTAATGCAATTTACTGGAGACTACCTTCATGGATATTTACAAGGAATCGCATAATCTTTTAACATTCTTGTTATCAATTTGGAATGAGTCAAAAGGCAGAAAGACAGTTAAAAGACAGTTACTCAATTATTTCAGTTTGTATGAATGATTCTCTACCATTGCTTTCTTTGCGGCTGATTGTTTTGTTAAATTTCATGTTCTCACTTTTATAACTACATCCATTTACAGATCAAATAACCTGGACTGAAGAGAAATCTCTGGAGTGGAAGCTTGAGCAGGAGACAATCAGTCTTAATATCAACACCCTGAGCTATGTTTACGTTAACTTAGTGAATCAAAAAATGGACCAGATCCATATGTTCCGCGTTGTTCCATTTATTGATGGAATACTTAATACCAAAGATGATGTCTTCATCACTGTTTGCTTCTGTAAGGACAATGATTTAGAATACAAGGTAAGATATATATTGGTTTACATTAAATATTTGGGAACACAAATTAATGTTGTGTGTCACTAATTTATTCTAAACTGCATAGCTCTAATTCTGCTTCCATGGTACCGGTATTATGATCACTTTCATAGTTTATGTGTATTGTGGCCTATTGCCGCAAGTATGTTATGGCTTGCCTCTAGGTTTTAGTTTAAAATCGTCTTAAAATTCTTCTATGACAGTTACATAACTATTGCACTAGTATTATACTACGGAGACTGAGAAACATAATATAAATATTATATAAATAAATATAAATGAAAGTGGAATGGAATCGTTTGTATAGAAAAAGGAAAGATACTATACCGTAGTCATAACGTACTTTATTTGGGTGACGTTTTGACTGATTGATTTGAAAAGATTCGTGTAACATACATTTGTTACTATGATTTTTATGTGTGTGAGATGAGTTTATAAACACAAAGACACTGACACAGTTTTTCTGTGTATACATTTTTTGTTTGTAAAATAATATATTCTGTAATTTATTCCACAAATGACAATTTATTAGATGCTTTTAAAGGAGTTGAAGCCCAAACTGATTCTCGGAGACCATAAAACATTTCAAGTCAGTCGTTCTAGTTTGAATGATGGCAAAGAAACAGGTTCTTGCTTGGAATTGGTCATGAAATCTCTGGAAGACAATTATCACCTTCAGAAAGGAGAAACAAAACAGGTTTGTGTTATAGGGTACACTACAGACAATTCTCAAAGTTAATCACACAAATGAACTGTTCATATATATTGATATGTGACTAAGCATTTTTACATTATGTTGAAGAAAGCAATGTGTCACCTTAAACTACACTATAGTCAGATAGTATGGAATGTTGTGAATAATGGACCACGAATATACTGGGAGACACCAACCCATACTTACTGGCATGTTCTCTCTGTCACAATGTATTATGTTTACAATCCTAATTCATACATCCATGTCAAATATTAAAGAACACTCATTGCAGTTTTGAGCTACGCTTGTGCAGTTTCATTCATTTTGTTTTTGCATCATATGGTTTGATGAAATATCAAATGTACTGTTTGCCTATAGTTCATTGCAGAATAATGTTGTGTAATGATATCATGTTTTCTATGTTATTGTTAACTGTTATCTTTTTTACTTGAAACATTTGCCTTTAATTAGGTTGTAGATATTGATCAACTCTGTGCTACCAGCAGAGTTTCTCATCGGTTCAGACTCAAAAGAAACAGAAATGACGAAGATACTGACATTATCGATGTGATGCTGAAAGTATCACAAGAAGGACGGAAAGAGATTTCTCTTATTCTTCAATCAAAGGTGGGTGCAAAGGGGGGGGGGGGGGAGTAGTTTTATACATGATGGATACTAGAGGGAATATGAGAAGGGGGAAAGGGGATAATCCTAGCCTGATAATTCATATTAAGCAAATTAAATACACACCTTATAGGTATGACATGAGAACATTTGCTTTTTTTATTTGTGCAATATTGTTTTAGGGTGAGCATTATAACGCAAATGAAATCATACTTAGCAAAACTAAGCTTTATGGTCCCTATTTTAAGGCTATTTTAATACCATCTTTCTACTCAGGTCAGAAATATCCTTCTTAACACCAGAGAGCCAAGACTTGTTATGTGGTGACATCACCAGAGGTATGTCCCTAAAGCAGTATGTTTAAACCTCATGATCACCTCTTATAGAATGGAGATGTTGTTCCATATAGTTTTCTCAGTATCAGAGCATTGTCTCATTCATCTTCTTTGAGAGATAAGACAAAAGCATGTAATACAAACCTTTCATATGCTCAGGATATAAACTGTATATTAAATCAAATGTGTACACACAAAATGATGATAGCATTCTTATGCAATGTTAGGAATGATTAAAAGCTTAAATGATTAAATGATTAAAAACTACTACTACAATTTGTAAATGACGTTGTCCCTTATTCCACTATTACAACACTATAAAGTTCACTTTTCTTGAATGAAATCATATACAATCTGTCTGCTGTGACTCAGTCAGCATGATGTAAAAGAAGATCTGAATATCTCTCCTAATTTTAAAGGATTTTGGACTTTATGCTCTATAAAAAGTCACGGATGTCAAGCAAAGACTAGGTGGGCCAGGGTATTTTCATAGGGAGACAGTGAAAGTTTGAGTGATTACCAACCTGGGGGTCTATGGGTCTTTTCAATTAATTAGGTGCAATTAATTCGGTGCAATTTCCTGCATTTTTGAGCCATATTCTTTAAGAGAAATCCTAGTTTCCTGAAAAGTTTATTAAACAGTGTTTACTCTCGTGTGACCACAAGTGCCACACTTGTCGATGATTTTATAAAATAGGACCCACTTGGTTGTTGTACTGATAACTGTTGCAAATGATATCAACCATGTTGAAAAAATGCCATGCAACTGTATTTTGACAGGGGAATAACTGAAAGTAATTTGCATGGGTTCACAGAAAGCTCACGTGCCCTCCAGTTTGAGAAATTTGCAGTTAAAAGATAACCTAAGACGCAATCTGGTGCAATTATTTCGTATCATTCGAAAACCATATTCTTTCTAGAAAAATGATTACATGTGTATGAACTGATAATTAACTGTTATATCTGATTACAACGCTGTTGAGAGAAAAATGTTAGCACCCAATCTTGTGCAATATCTTACATCTTCTGAAGTTTCTTTTTAAACTGAGGCTTTCCTTTTTTAAGGGAAGCGAGAAGGCGTCGGTCAGTTGCTTTCCGCGCTTCACTTGTAAGGCGACTAAGATTTGTAAACGTTATTACATTCGCCGATTTCTGTCAGTGGACTGAAAGGTTCCGAGCAAAGCGCGCTGTTTCAGCTATTTCATTCATTTTTTTTTTTTTTTTTTTTTGTAGAGTTGACGATTTACTTCTTACAGAACGTACAATTTTACCATAACAAGTTATTTATGTATGCCTCTATTTCTGGAGTCGTAAGGTTAATTTATATGAAGAACACTTGAAACGCAAAAATTTCTTACAAAATTATTTAAAGCTTACTTCTTTCATTAATATGAATGAGATTTCTGCTTACCCCATGTCCCTCCGCTTTCTTGTTCGCTGCCACCTGTCTCTTTCGTTTTCTTGATTTCTTCTGTCGCCTTCTTATTTACCTTCTCATTTCCCTTTTATATTAAGTTATTGGCGCCAGAGGGTAGCTGGGGCAATCGCCCTTGCCACCCGTGGGTGCCCCTGGTTAAGCAATGGAGTATTCCTCACAGATGTTTAACTGTCTTGGTACTTTCAGATCTGCAACAATATGAAAATCTGAAGAAAACTGTTTCAAGACTGCTTGACAACCATCATTGTGAAAAGTTAGCTGTGTTCTTTGATTTAACACCAGCTGAAAGGGATACAGTTCAGAATAATGAAGAGCCTGGAATGGTTCTCATTAATATCTTGGATGAAAGAGAACTCATAATGCCAGACAAAATGCTCGGCCTGTATGAAGGATTAAAAGCTAGCCACTTGAATAAGATAGGACGCCATGTCCTGGAGTACATAGATGCCTCACAGAGAGAAAAACTGAAGAAAGAAGGTATTGAAGATGCTGATCAGAGGGAGGTTTGTACTTGAGTTGCTTGAAATCAAGAGTTGTTTTTTTTTTTCAGTTAAACAGTTAATATTTGACGGAGTCCATAATTCCCGCAAATTTCTCAGATACATTTACATTCAACTGCTGCTGGACTATAAGGCCAAGTTATGTGTGTTATCTTTGCTTATACTTTGCAGAAACTGCAGACAAATGACAAGGACGTTACTCAAGAGACAAAAGTCTTTCAGATGTCCCGAAACACCAAAATGTTGATAGAAGAGGGATATAAAATTTTGGATGTACATAGAGCATTACAATTATCTCATGGAAAATTGGACTTGGCAAGACGAATACTCCTACTTGCAAAGGATGAACATGGTAGATGAATTTCTCAATTTTTCTCTTTTTTTATTTTTCCTGTCCTAGTATATGTTGTAAAGGATGTTTGTGAAATCTACATAAGTTATTACCGCCAGTGGTATCCATTTTTCTATAACAGGTGTTACATGCTATACTACTTAGCAACGTAATATTATTGATCTCTTATCCGTCTTTGCAATGCGTAATGTAAAAGTAACTTTAAAACTTTGAAGTCTCATTTGTACCATTTATGCAATAATAACTAGCCTTCTGGATATTCTGTGAAAACTACACTAATTAATGCTCAAAGCATTTTCTTGAATAACTAGAAAATGAGACATTGCCTCCTTTACAAAGTTAACTTTTCAATGAAATATCCATTACAGGATGGGAATGAATGGAATCTTTGGCATGAAACCTTTAAACTGACGTTGTGTCTTGCATTTATATTTCAGAGAGACTTCTTCTTTTCCCTGGGTCTACCCTTTACAAGGAACAATACATTGATGAACATGGAGGGGACCTCATTATCTCTGGTATCCATCTGTTCGTACCAGCTGGTGCACTACACACTGGACGTATTATCAGTCTCAGGGTGTCTGCTGATCCTACTATTACGGGACCAATCTCAAATGAAAGCTTAAGACTAGCACCATTTGTGACATTTGGTCCACCGGATGTCATCTTTCAGAAACCTGTGGTCATGATTATTCCACACTGTGCCTTGATTACGAATGAACAGAAAGGTCTCGGTGTTCACTCTGGTGTATTGCAAAAGGGTATTTCGAACAAACAATTGTTCTTACATCTAAGTCATAACTAATGAGCTATGTATATATGGTACTTATCTGTTTTTAACAAACAATTCAAACACTTTTAGTGGATTTTTTCCCAAAGAAGTTAATTAATTTAGGGTATCTTTACTCATGTAAGGTTTTTTATCACACATAACCGTCGTTGGTTCACTAAGGTCATTTTTCGTTTTAAACAACTGTATGAATACTACGAGTAAGAATTTTATCCACTGCAGTGTGTTGCTGTCCCCATTAGTGCTCTTGAAGAGCTGTTTTATTATTATTAGACCCCAATAATTACTTGATGTATCCTGAATGTCTTATGAACCGTAAATGTGATTTGATCATTTTCTTTTTTACTTCAGGATTTTATAAATATTTAAATCACATTTTGTTTTCAAATCTCTCTGTTTGATCCATTGTAGATAAAACCATTCAGTGGAATCTAGAATGGAAACAGTTTAGCTGTTTAATGAATAACCATCACCTCGAAGTTAAAATTCAGAAATCATGTCTCATTGGTCCTCACATCCCTTACCATTCGAAGATGAGAAAGCGAATTTGTGTGGTTCCAATCCTGAGGAGACTCTCTGGCTTGGAAGATGAGTTAACAATCTGTCTTTGGTTTTATAATGATGAAAAACTAGAATATGAGGCAAGTAATGCGTATATATTTTGTAGTCACCCTAAATAAATCCATGTGGTGGGACACTCATACTTACTACATTAATGTAAGAGCTCAAAAGGTAAGTTTCTTCCTCTTTTCAAAAAATCCGATAACCTTTATTTTACGTTTAATAATAGGTGTCATTCATTGGTCTTATTTCAAAAATACCTGAATTATTAAATCATTTCACTTCGAATCTCAATCACATGACAGTCTGGACAGAGGAAAAATGTCAAGTACAGAGTCAGAAGGAAAGAGATTGCACACCAATGCTCCAAGAAGATTGATACTAGGCTATACTCACTCAGTCATATTGATTATTATGTAATAGTCCTAGAACTTCTTACTTTATGGAGCAGAACATTTGCCAGCAATGATGTGGTTTATCAGTAGTTTAGTATGTACCTCCTTATATATACAATGCAGAGCCTCGTCAATGAAGAACTGCACAAGAACAAAGGAATTGAACTGCATCCTCCTGTTTCTGTTCTCCTCGAATCAATGACATCAACTTTACCTGTCAACATTTATAGCCGCACGCCACAGTGTATTCCATCTCCCAAGAGAGTGGTTAGTTAATTATTTGTTCATCATTTTGTGTTGCATGCAGGATTACTTTATGTTGTTCTTACAGGCCATTATTACCTGTTCGTTCTGTTTCTTAATCTGTCATGGCTAAGAATACAGAGTCGTTTCTTTGTGTATCTTCATTCTTTGATAAGTGTTTGCTGCATTTTAGCTGAAAAATCAAAATCAATTTTGTCTGATATGTCACATCTGATGATGTTCGTTATTTTTATTTTGACCCCTTTCATGGATCTCACATGTATTAAAAGTCAGTTTTCCGCATGTAATTGGAGTTAACTGATGATATATTCAAGTCGGTGCCCTTTGTAGTTTAATCATACTCACTCCTGAATGCAGCGTGCTTTTGTCTTAACGCCATCTTAAAGATCTTCTTGCAGCACTGTTTTAAATGAAAGTTTCTCTCTTTTTTTTTTTTTTTTTTTGCTCCTTCACAGGATGTTGCTGCGGATATACTTTGGTTACAGAACAGACACGTTGTTGTATTCAATTTTCAGAGAACTGACAGAGGAAATGTCAGTCTGGAGATTGGAGCAAAACCTGGAATATTAAAGAAGCCTCTCTTCCGTTTTAATATTCAGCTGAAGGTAACTTAAGCAAAAGGAGTATTGATTTCTTGTTGAGATATGTCCCATCTGTTGTAATCATGTTCTCTTTTCACTATCAATACTTAATTTTTAATAAAAAACTGGATGACAGTGAATTATTTACGTGCTTTTAAAGATTTTAGCATTTGCGTCCTTTGGAATGAAAACATTAATGTTATGAAGTTATCTTTCTCTTCTTTTTGGAATGAGAATGAATTACGTACTGTGTATATATATATATATATATATATATATATATATATATATATATATATATATATATATATATATATATATATATATATATATATATATATATGGAATTCATCCTGGGTAAAATTACTTAGAAATAATGGATGTTTATATTGGTTGTACCCCTTAATCTTGCAGCTGGATGACATGCTACATTCCAAACAAGTCACATCTCCATTTCAAAACGTGCTAAATGAATGTAAGTTGTTTTGAACAGTAATCAACAGATAACAAGTAATTAATACATACACCAATAAAAGAAAAAATGGTGTCTGAAACTAATTTTCAGGGAAGTTTGTTCAAAATGTAATCATCTTAGCGGATTCATGATGCAGGTATGTGTCAGTTGCTATTCATTCTGGATTTCTGCTAAGTTTTCATTGCATTACTCTTACTCGTGGGAAAAAAATGTATATTGAGACTTGTATTTTGGCAAACAATTACATTTTTTTAATAGATTGCCTAATGTATCAGCTATTATCATTGAATTGTTGTGTTCTTTGACCTGATAGCCATTGTAGAATCTTTCGAGCAACTGAAGCAAAGACTATCAGAACATCTGACTGAAGGCCAGTCTACCCAGCTAGCGAATATTTTTCAGCTTCCTGAAGATGCGATTACCAGGGTTAAGAATCAAAGAAAACCAGGATATCTCTTACTGGACACGCTGGCTCAGAAGTCTTTGATTTCTCCTGCAAACGTTTCTACTTTGGAAAATGCTTTGACGGCTCAAGGAAATGAAGACTGCGCCAGATTTGTCAGAGACTTCAGAAAGAACAATCCGGTGGTACAAGCAACAATGTGGGAAGAAAATTTTTAAACATTTCTAAAAACTTTATTGTATTTATTTATTTCTTTTTTTAGATTCAATTTTATCAGACATAACTGTTCTGTCTGCCCTCTTTTTCAGTGGTCTTCTGGCAGATTTGCACCGTTTTTCTTTTTCTTTTTTTTTTTTGTGATGTATCATATCGAATTATAATAATTTCACAGTACTAGATGTTAGAAACGTCTAAATTTCAAACAATTTCGAACAAGAATTTGTGAACTTTGACTCTCTCTCTCTCAGACATGCAAACTATGCGACACAAACGTAGAATTTGAAAACACTTCGGGTATATTTCACTGTCTATTTCTAAACCCAACAAAACATGATACAAAGGCAGATAGAAAGGCAGTGAATAGGCCTATTACTTACGGATGAAAACATCACAAACGTGGCCTCGGTACCGAGTCTTTTGACAATGTTGCATAAACTAGAATCTATAAGACGAATACAGAACAACAATACATACTATCACTATGATTGGAGCCTGTTCTACTACCGAATGGAACGATTTAATTACGGGAGCGAAGACTGATTCATAACCCAGGAGTCTCCTTTAACAAATATTATGACTAACGACATCACAGTATGTCCGTAAAATGCCGTATCTCTTACAGTAAAATGAGGGACCCTCCAACCTCACCTCTTTGTTTTACTGAGGTTCAACTTGTTGCAAATCCCCATCACCTTTGGCAGTTTTATCACCTCATACTGTGATGACGCACATGGTCAATTAAACATCGATGTTGTGAAAGTAGTTTATACGCGTCAATTAAATTTCTAGGCCTTCTTTATAAGGGGGGTATAAGGTGTCATGTCGATAGGCAAAACATGTGTAATCGAGAATGGAAGATAGTCTATGGGACATTTTAGCACAATCATAACGTCATGTATGTGACAGATCACACTAAACTCATTCAAATGATTGGCCTAGTTTTTCTCTTTTTTAATGAAATGACAACTTTCTTGATTTAGAAAAATGACTTCAAAAACTACTTCCTGTTTGTGAAATTGCAATTCACATTTTTATTTCCATTTATAGCTACAAAAGAGACTGTTGTACTGCAAAGAACGACAATTTCATTGCAATTTCACGTTATTCTTTCCGTTAAAAAAAACAAAAAACTTTTAATCTAAATCATAAACAGAGCCAGAAAACAATCATGTCCATCTGGTACATTCCGTTGCCGCACAGGTCTATTTGAATAAATAGTGAAGGTCTTGTCCTTTCGTTGATCAGGGAACTGTGATTAGAAGCTCCTTGCAATGATAGAGGCACTCGATCACTCTGAAAATAAGTAAATCAAAAGAGCCTTGATTAGTTATGGCATCACTCTTTCACTGTATAATGTTAAGAAATACGAAATAAGTCTATGCGTATGACAAACGTATACATACGTTTATGTATAGTAAGTGTCGATGGTGGTAGGAAGAAGTTAAAATTTGTATTATTTGTAATGTCAAATTAGGACCGTGTATAAATGAAATTACGGAAATATTCAATAAATGAAGGGAAAAGAAATGCATGTTACAAATTTAGAGCATAGCAACTATGAGAAGCCACTTTAATGGTACCAGACATACCTAGTGACTTTTTTAACCTCACTTTTACTGTTCTAATGCCATTTGATGCTATATTCATTATAAAAAAAACACTGATCAGTTGATATCCTTTTGTATGTATTACATTTTGAGTCGTAAATTTGCGGTTTTCTTTTCTGTTGTATGATGTACATACCCAGTATATTTAAGACTTAATTTGAGAAGGCGCCAGTATCAGAGAGTTTCTGCTGTCAAGATTTTAACTTAAAAGTCATCTCATTGTAGTGAGGATCTTTCAGCATTTATATTTCAGCTGCTATATTATGATGAAAGTATAATACAGTTACCTCAGGATTGGCAGGCTTCTTCACAACCCACCTTCTGTGGCCCAATGTGGTAAAGAAATAGCCTTTGCCATCAATTGGGAGGATCCTTGTGACTATTGTAATCATAGGCCATGTATACGTTATAATAGGGACTTTTTCTGACCATGGCCAAATAAGTCCTCGACTACTGCAGTGTACGGTATCCTACATTTATCCTACCTTTACTACATCATTTGGTTTTAGTATTGTTATATTTTCTTTTATTATTGTCAAGACTCTCTATAACGATGGAAAGACAGCAGAACATTTCTTATTCCGTACGTCATCCTCCAATCGAGGAGTTGCTCTTATTATCCAACGGGTCCCAGGATGTTGTTTCAGTACTTAGCAAAAATTGTAGATCTTAGTATCCATGAAATGAATATCAAGTGATGCAAACAATCTCGTGTGCAAGTAATCATGTAGGTTACATGCAACCAGGGTTCTAGCCACCCTCCCGAACGTATCTGTTAGACTATTATGATACCGGCCTTCCAAAAATTCAATCAAAATTCCACGGAAAAATGTAAAAATTCATGGAAATATAAATTACTGCTGATATCAAACGAACAGATTTATCTGGCCATTCGATGCAAAACGAGAGTGATTCATTGTGAGTCCCAAACCAAGTCCAAAACCGGCGGAAGCTCCGTATACTAGTGGTGGTCTTTGGGTGACACATCAAATCTCGGGATAGGTATATTTTGATTCACAGTAGGCCTACATCCATTAAACGCAAAGATTCCAAACGATTTTAAGTAATATCTACTAAGGGGCTATTACTCTGAGTTGACAAGAAGAAAAGTTATTACCCCTGGTAGGGTCTAGGGGCAAACCTTTGTAGGGGTCCAGGATTCAAAGCCCCCGAAAACTTTGAGGTTTTAACATAACTCATTGTGAAAATTAAGTCCCATGATAGGTAAACTTTGGTTCAATTTGCATCATCCAGTGTAAATATTCCAAAATGATTTTAAAGAATTTGACAATTCCTCTACATTGATGCCATGACTACTTACGATCCCTGGTGGGTTCCAGATGTAAGCCCTTTGGGGGTCCAGGGGACAAAGCCCCAGGAAACTCTGAGGATTTAACATATCTTTGGGTGAAAAAATAAGTCTCGTGAACTTCCTAAAACAGAAAGGTAAAGGCAAAATTATGAATATAAACAGGAAATAGCTATATACATGTACAGTATGTATTTGTCACGTCACTTCAGTCGAGTGGGTGACAAATGGGGCAAAAGTTCAGAATAGGTGGCAAATGCCCCAGACCCCCCCCCCCCCCCTTGCCGCACCACTCTAGTCATTACGTCAGCAACTATAGAGTTTGTCTTTACTTGTAAGTGTATATATCTTTCCATTATTTATCCATTTATTTGAAGAATGTCACGAAATGGTGAAGTTGTAACACAGGTAAAGTTGTAATGTATACTACATTTTATGAGGGCCATGAAGTCATAACTTGTTTCCTCGGTGAAGACCACTGAATGACAAACCGAAATATGGTGCACTGTGATTACTTTTTCACACAGGTTAATATTCAGTCCAAGTCTACATGAAGATGGCGTTTATCTGTCATAGATAATAACAAAATATAAAAAACAGCAAGAGCAGCTGAGAATACTTCTTTTTTTCAGAGATAAAATTCCATGATAAATCAAGATCCTCATTGCGTTATGTGTAAAGGAAGTTTGTCCGTTCAGTGGAAATGATCATCTGTTGCAAGAAACGTCATGCGTATTATAGTCCTACGACCGATACATGAAAGTGTGTTGGTTGAGTCTGGCCTTGGGCTATTTTGAAGAGGATCCGATTCACCCAGGCTGCAGAAAGACACACAAACGAAGAAAGGAATACCATGCTGCATGTTCCGACTAGCCTCTGTACGCTTTCAACATTTTAGGACATGTATCTCGAAACAAGTTGAGGCAGCTTCTTGTTTCCGAAAATGTTGACAGTGGGTACAGAGCAAAAAAAAAAGGTTGGCAACATGAAGGTCTATCCCAATATGTATCGACACTTGCCATAAATCAATACATGTACCACATGTACTGACTAAGCGATGACTTGCACAAACGCGCTAGTAATTAGCCACTATATGGTGCCTATTTGAAAGAAAATTACTTATGGTCTTTCCATAGCAACGATTTGGATATCCCGAACCACACGGGTGTTTCAAGTTACTATGAACACGTACGTTGGACAGTTGCATGGATAGGTAGATGATATCACCGTGGAGTCGCCATCGAGGAAGGATATACTCAAAATACCACACTGCGCAAGCGCAATTTAATTTTTCGATGTAGTCTGCAAACCTTTCTGCTAGATTATAAGACAGTATTACATCGGATAAGGCTTTCATCCAATGCAGTTATGGATGATCTATCAAAATTGAAATGATGATTAAATGTTAATTTATCTCTGTTTTGATGTATGGTAATTATTGCAAATCTCTACGTATTTGAGTCAGACTCACTTTGTCCATAATGTGCTCTGTAATGTTTGATCGGAAGGCCTACTTCCACACAAGGAAGAAAACATAGAATCAGCTGAAAACATGAAGCTATTTTAAATGACGTGTTCTCCTCTCACACTCGTTCGTGACCAGTACCCTCTCATCATTGTATCGTTTCTACTTTGCACAGGCAGGGTTTTACAATCTCATCGCCCTATAAGGGCTAGATGAGATATTGTAGTCACTTGGCTAGTGGAGCTATGTATTGTACTGTGCACCCATGGGAGAACGGTTGCCATGGAAACGCTTGGAGTGGATGAGAAGCGACACCCCAGGGGTACCCCATGGTAGAATGACCATGGGTACAGGAGGGTCCTGTTGGGTGGTATAAATGAAAACGTGTCCGTGCCAATGTGTGTGCTTGTGTATGCGTGTGTGTGTGTTTGCGTCCGGACCTGTCCAAATTGTGGTTTTTTCCAGAATGGTTTGAAAAGCATATGAGCGATTAAGTTGAAACTTGGTACGGTTATGCATGATGCCAATATGTGCAAGATATATTAGCTGTATGGTAAATCGAGTCAAAATTGCTGATTTTTGAGGGAAAAAAGGCAATTTTGCCCCAAAATTGCTATTTCCAGCATATCTTGAGAAGTATTTGGGCATTTAATGCAAAATTTTGCAAAAACTTACCTGAGAATGAAAAATTTCAAGGTGTATCACTTTTGTAGTAAAGAGAGTGAAATTTGCTGATTTTTGAGAAAAAAAGTCAATTTTGCCCCAAAATTTGTATTTCCAGCATATCTTGAGAACTAGATCAACTAACTTACAGTTTTGTAAGTACTTACCTGAGAACACATTGTTCAAAACAATATTACTGTAATGGTAAATTGAGTCAAAATTGCTGATTTTTGAAAAAAAAAAAAAAGCCAATTTTTCCCCAAAATTGCTATTTCCAGCATATCCTGAGAAATATTTGAGCATTTAATGCAAAATTTTGCAAAAACTTTCCTGAGAATGAAATATTCAAGGTATATCACTTTTGTAGTAAAAAGAGTGAAAAATATCAGTGCCAGGATAGGTACTTGGTGACATGTGGTTGCAATAACTATTACAAATTACCATGTGCAGACCCTGTATTGAAATCAATGCATGTTGGCAATCATGAGATACGCAACTCTGTGACTTGCCCTCTTGTTTTTTGTTTGTTTGGGGTTTTTTTTCGTTTTTTATTTAAGTCGGATTTTTTTCTATTTTCAATAAGATTTTTTATTGAAATCTGACTTGTATCATATTTTTTTTCTTTCAAATTTAAATTTATTTTCACTGATTTTTACAAAGACCTTGAAATGGAGAAATTCTGAAAAATTTGATAAACTCTGTCATTTTGTTTTTTTCTACAAATCGTGATAGTCACAACTTCAATCAATGAGTTTACTCCAACAAAGTAATTAGGGCATTCGACTAACTGTAATGTCTTCATGGAGATAACGTATAGGCCTAACTGTAACAAAACCACAAATTATGGAGAACAGTAGGACAATCTTAGGAGGGCGAAAATCAACATTTTAGGGATAATCCGTCGGCATTAGCACAGAATCGTTTTGGGGCAAGATAGATCTATGCACTCCTGTAAGTTCATTTCAAAATGTTTCCTGTTAATTAAACTTAAGCTTGTGCCAAACTTCTTCAAGCAGTCAGTGTGTGTCACAGGGGTAAGCGTAGCAATTACAAAACCACATTTGAATCAAGGGCCTAATAACCATCCACATCGTGATACCGGGGTAATATTTTTTGTCAATTTTATGTTTGCTGCCATGCACAATGCAAACGACAGCAGGAACTTTATCGTTGGCTAAATATTTAATCGAAGCCCATAGCTTCGATTCTTGGTTTACTCAGCTCGTCGTGTGAATTTTTTCTCATTTTCACCTGCGTTGATGCCCATGAATAGTTGCGTTATACGTTCCTGAGCACACAAGTATATTGGCAGCTTCACCGTGAAGGTGAACAGTGACGCAGACATTTCTATTATTTGTTAAGTGCCAATCACCATTTTAGCCTGCTTGCACGACCCTTTGAATTTTATCATAGTGTGTAACACCGTACCCTTTCGAAATATTACCGACATTCACTCAGGGAAAATGGGGGATTTCATTGATTGTTTTAAGTCGTTTCCACCTACCTGGTAGCATTCTGTTGATTGAAGCTTCAAACTGGTACTGACAGTGACATATGCAGCTAATGCGCAAGCTTCCTGGTAGTCGTATAGTGTAGCGATAAGCACCATACCACGACCAACGACATATTAGTGCGGTCATTGTGTTCCTGCTTTTCATTTCGCTACTTTAAGGTCTTCAGTTTACTACCAGAATCCGTTGCTGGTGGAGTATATAAGGCCTAGCATATACTCCCGCTTCGGTTTTAACAGAGTTTGTAGGTTAATTTATATTCAGGCATTACTAAAGCTTGGCATGTGTGATTTTTCTTTCACTGTGGTGGTGTTTCGTGTGCGTTCTCCGAGCCATACATACGTGGCTCCTAGTGCGTGCCGTTATACCATCTAGGCCAAGCTTATATTTACAGTTTGTCAATCTCATTTTAGATGTACATATTTCGTAGCCTAAAGCCGTACGTGTTACTGTGTGGATCTGCAATCATGGGAGCAGCATATATGTTCACAGTCCTAATGTGCTTCGATTTACTTGCCTGCAAGTTCACAGGCCCGTAGCAAGCCCATGTGGAGGGGTGGGCCTTTTTTCCAAGATGTGGACCTTTTTCCAAATACGGAAGCGGCTGGCGCGTGCCGTAAACATGCAGTTGCTGGGATCCGCGGGGCATTTTCCAGCTTTTTTTTTTTAAATCTGCAGATTTACCGCAATCTGGAGCATTTTAGAGGACTACAAAAGACCTTCTGTCGTAGACAATTTACATAAATAGTAGACATAGGGGCCTAGCCAGGAATATGTCAAGGGGGACGGTGCGAACTCGTGAAGACTATCTAAGCGGAGCGCCACCATAGTTGGCACGTATAAGAAAATTTTGAGTTTTACAAACCCCTCAGATGGCAGGAAATAGCCCTTCCCAAGTCTTTTCAGTTTCATGAACCCAGCCTTGAAATACAAATGTCTACAATTTCTCAATCACTGTGAAAGCAATTAGTTTGTGAAAAATAATGCAATGCCGAGAGGAGCATTCAAAGAAACGTTTGGCTCTACAAACCACTCAGATAGTAGAAAACAACCCTTCCTGGGTGTTTTGTATGCATACATACATGCTCCCTACCCGGCATTCTTCTCCTGCCTTGGTAGACCTGCCGCATAAATTGAGAATTACTATTTAGCGATATCGCGGCGAAAAAAGCGAAAATGAGATCAAGCATGGTCGCCCTCAGTATTCGCCCTCCTTTCCCTGGCTATGCCTATGCTCCTGGGTATTTCTGGCGAAGACCTTAAAAAAATACGACAATATGGCCATGGGGGGGGGGGGGGGACGGTCGCGGTTTGAACGGGGCTTAAAATGTACCGACTGCACCCGACTACAATTGAACATATTTAATCGGGCCCGGCGACGGCTTACGACACAATTGAACTCTGGTCGTGGAACCGGTCACACCGCCACGACCACAGCAGACGCGGTGGGTGGTCGCCGTCGTGTCACAGGTTAGTGTCGTGGCAGTGTGTCCCGGGCATTGTATTGTATCTAGTTCAGTGATATCCACGGACACAATGACATAACCATGCATGTGCGTTTTTGAGCTTATTATCTCATCGCCCCACATAGCCTAGTATATGTATGTGTTGATGAGATGTTGTGGTCAGTTTGGCCTGTATACATTTTATGGCATAAATGGAAAGGTTTTATCTTCCTGCTAAAAGTGAACGGAAATTCGGCCTCAATATGTCAAAATAAAAAATATTTTGTAGCTGACCCTTCAAACATAGGGCTGGAAAATGGACCTCCCTCAAGTTGGGGTGGGTCGTTCGAACGTTTCGAGCCCCGCCCCCCCCCCCCCCCCCTCTGGATATACGGGCCTGGTTCAATCATGCTTCTACATAGTTTAAGTAGGACCTCAAACAGTCACATGAAATCCAGGGTTACGCAGAAAACATAAAAATATCAGGATTGTCTAAGTTTGTTTGTTGCATGAGTCCAACAAACACAATTCAGTTGAACGTGAATCCCCAGCTAACCCCCCCCCCCCCCCCATTTCGCATGACTCCCTCCACAGAACTAAAAGGTGTGACAATGTCAACCAACGTTATACATTGTATACGCAAGTCCATTCACACAAGGGCACCCCATGAATGAGTTTAACCTGTACGTTAGAACAAGTTACCTGAAGCGGTATAGTCGCGATGTTTGCCTGAATTTTGGACAGCTATAATGAGAAGGTTAATTCATCCTTAGTGCACCTATGATCACACTAACTTTTGTTCACTTATGTTGCGAATGTACATTTATAAAAAAATATCGGACAAAATTAGAGTCTGCCTTTAGTCCTGAAGAGTGAGGCTATGGCTCCGTGAAAATATCACTTGGTGATACGTTGCGGCAATGAAGGAAATTCAGGCACTGAGTAACAATAGCTGGTGAAGGATGATAGGTGTACGCAAGGGTGGTCAAATACCACCATTTCATTTTGTGGGACTATGATCGATGTGAATGAAGGGAGGAATGCACCAGACTTGATGTGGCACTGCATTGTCCGTGCGTTATCCAAGTTCATTGTAATCAGCTGATATCAGTTTGGTATTGTTTTAATTTAGAAGTAGGTTCTTTTCACAAACAAAGCAATCAAATTTAGCTGAATTCTTTCAATGAAACACAATTGCTGTCAAGCTTTTGCTTCTCACGTCCTGCCCATGTGATCATAGAGAACGTTTGTTGAGCTAGACCAGGGAGCTGCCATTTAGAACGGCATGTGAACAGACGGATTTCATTTAATCAATTACTTATGCATATTTATAGGCGCGTGCGCACTTTCAAATTTTTTAACTACTCTATATTTCGCAATACTTTATTAATGTGGCGCCATAGATGCATTGAAGCCAAAAACCGCAGCATGCATTACACACGTAGCCCGTATATATTACACGTATACACTGTACGACATCATTTGCACACAATAGAGAGGACTCCATGATTGCTCCGGTCATAGTCATACCATTACAATAACAAGTACGTCGTAACCTTCGTTAATAATTGAATATTTTTAAAAAATTGACAGAAGTGATATGCATAGAAGTTCGGTGAGAGATATTTCGGTAAGAAAATGTGCATACAATTTTTAAACTTTGTGAAGTTGTTTCTTATGTTATCTTTATTTTGAATGAGTATGTTCACAAACGAGCAGTTAATTTTGCTAACCAGGCGGAAACACTGTAACGCTAGTAACGCCTATGAGTGAGTGTGAGTAAGCAGGCCATGTTACTGTGCACTATATGTACTATTACGATGCTTCTGCTGCCAAGTGCCAATGCTGGCCTACACTACAGTAGGCTAGGTCTAGGAAAACTTACACTTACCTGTAGGTTTGGCCAAAGTTATGGTGACAGGCATGTATGAAAGTGGGAATTGACATGAAGTTACATTACATATAATTTGCGTAATAATCCTAGGAAAACTTAAGAGACTAGGCCTAGAGATTACCCAGACTTATAGTATATGCCAAGACTTATATGAAAAAAAAAAGATAGGGAGGGATAACTTGGAACCTTTGAACTAAAAACTTGATAATACCTTGCCTGTGTCAACTGAGCTAAGATCTGTGATTGAGTTTTAAGTACCTGACCAAACATTCCGAAAATTTGCTTGCCAAATCCAGAGTTTCACTTGCATTGTACAGGTGACAAAATGCAGAAAAGTTTTAAAATGATACTTCTTCTTAAGTAGAACACGTCATTTGTCATGTCTGTGTGCATGTATTGTTAAAATGTTAATGAACAAAGCAAACTTTTGTTATGACTTCACAACAAACTTTTATCTTAACGGAAGTTACAGTTTGTTTCAGAATACCTAACATGGTGTGAATTTTGGACTTGGTGCAAGGGATTACGTTAGTTCCCACCGCACCCCTGATAGTTTCCACACCTTAAAAAATGTTTGTTTTCAGCCTTTGATTTTTGTTGCAGAAAACAATGTTTTTAGGCGTGGAAAGTACGACATCAAATGAAGATTCAGTTCAAATTTAAGACTTGATGAACACAACTAAATGTCGAACATGACCCAAATGTAGTAATACTGATCAAGGGAAAATCAAATTTAGTCTTAGTCTACAGGTGGTGCATGCTTTCTGCTGCCTCAACTGCTGTCAAAAAACTCAGTAGTGGAAGTAGCCTACATATGTAGGCTACATGTACACTTAATATGGTGTTTTGAAATTGAACATTTTTCAAACATGTAACTGCTGCCTCCACCTTGTAAACATGTTTAGAAATGCATTCAAGATAGGCAACCTTAACTAGTACAAATTTAACTTTTAGGCCTATTTTCGAAACATCAAATCAACACAAAGTCATGCCATGGACAGAATGAGGCCGGTACGCTACTTACACAATTTCTAAAACAGTGACAGAATGTTCACTGACATAAAAATTGGAAATAGAAAAACATGTAAGTGAAACCTGAATGATGAACTTTATTTTCTGCCCCATGATTTTAAGGGCAGAAAATCAGGAGCAGAAACTACCAGGGGGCAGAAACTAAATGATCCCTGGTGCAAGCACTGCCACTAGTTGAAAACCTATTGAAGTTTGGTTATTTTTCTTAAATCTAACCCAAAGTTTGCCCAGATATTTATATTTTTTTGGGTCTTCGAAATGTCATAGCATTTCTTTTACCCTTTCACCATTTGGCAGAGACAAGTGTTTTCCTGATGTCCTAAATTTGTGCAAGAGTTTGAATAAATTTATTACTGTAATAGTGAACCTAGAAAAAGTGTATAAAACATAGAAAATAAAACACTCCTTATGCTTTAGAATCTTTACAATTGGTTGAAAAGACAACTGTTATTTTGGAGAACCAATTTAGCAGATGCTGTACAGTTTGAAAGTGTTTTGCAATTCCCTATCAACCAGCTTAGAGTTGCCTCTCTATGCATAGGACATGTAGTATTCATCATTGAATTCACCACAGATTTCTTGCACCTGTGGTTAAACTGCAAAGATACGACACATTTATCCATTAATTTAAGTGCTATCCTGTAGGCCAATGTTACATCAAGTCTTGAACTTTCATGTACAAAATAGCCTAATGTTAAAATTTTTTCGCTGATGTTATTTGTGTTAGGCTCAGAGTATGGTTGTAAGCTACAACAAAATGTCAGCGATGTCTTTTAGGAATCTTAACATTTGTTGAAAGCATCATATTTTTAGGCAATTTTGAGATCAGAAATATGAGAATTACAGCCCATTTCAAGGATAATAATCGTAAATTTGTTTGTTTAACTTTTTGGAAATGGTACCAGTTTCAATAAATCAGTGCAAGATAGTCAATAAGTCAGTGCAAGATGGATTTGTAAAGGTACTGGGTAATGCCGGTAGAAAGGTACTGGGTAATGCCGGTAGTAGTAATTGATGATTTAAATTGGCACGAAGTAGAACCGGTTCCCAAAATACCAGTGTGAACTTGAGTACCGATATACTGCCAAACCCTAATTCCATGTGTTTGAAAAAAAGAAATCATGGTGGATTTTGTAAATCTGCAGTGCACCTTTTGAGGTAATGGCCTCTGATATAACCACACCAGACAAGATCTTTTGCATTTAAGTTGGGACCTATTAAACATTTGTTGATATAAATACAGCTTAGGCTATCATTTACACTGTAGTGCAGTCGATGTATGCTTCTAATGTTACCAGAACCTAGACAGACTTTACGAAGACAGAATTGTCCAAAATCACCTTCTATGCACTTCCTAACTGTCTTTACTTTGTTAGTACAGCACTTAGCTACTGTAGGCTACTTCTAACAAAGCTTCTAATCTGTTATGTGAGACCTTTAAAACTTTTTGGCAGAGTGGGTGATGTAACCATCAGAAATGAGCTGTGTGCAGCTTGGCTAGCATCAAAGTCAACTTTGAGACTGCTTTACTCATCTTTTGTGACAGGGTCCACAGAGTATGTATTGCTAGCAGACATAATTGTCTTGTAGTTGTGAATTCTGCTTCGTGAAAGTGGATAGTAACCCCTCTCCCCTCCCCCAAACTGTGGCATGTTTGATACTCTGGAGCCTTCCTGTATGCAGCACTGTAGCTGGTGATTTTGTTGAGTTGGCATCTGCCAGGCCAGCAAAACAACAAATACATGCAGTAGATTTACTGTAATCTCTTCACATGGTTTGTAGTGCAGTGAGAATATATCTAAATTTGTTGGCCTACATAGTTCCATTTAAGCAGAATTTTTAGTTTCGATGATAATTGTAACCTTTGTAATCATGCATAAGTGTGTATGTGTGTGTGTGTATACATGCAGTATGTCTGTGACATCCTACCATGTAAACATGATATCTCAAGAAGGGAACCTTAGACAGATCCCATATGTGGTATTTAGGTGTACCACATTGAGTGAAAGGAAAAAAACAGAAAAGCCCCATGGTTTTTTGGTGGAGATCAAAGGTCATTTGGAGAAAGCAGGGGTCAAATTTTGAAAACGTTGTAAACACGATATCTCAAGAAGAGAAGCTTGAACAGATCCCATATTTGAGTATTACTGGACATACTGAGTTCTGTCTTTTCATAATTAAATATGTACAGTGGACTAGATTCTTTGCATTTACAACTCTCTTGAGGATATTTACACTGCTGTTGTTGTGAGCATCTTATATCAGTAAGATCACTGAAACCCCTGGAATTGCAGACTAGACAGTATGCAAGGGTTAGACATGTCACTGTTCAACAGTTACATTAATGCAGAAGGTGATCACTGCAAAGTGGGTAAAAAGTCTCTGAGTTAAGGTATTTCATTGTACCTTAATAGCAAATGGTTCTACGGAAACGTAAAATGAGGGCCATCTGGGAACCAAAGAACTCCTGAATAAGCTATGACTGGTGTTATTGACTCGTAAAATTTTCAAACTCAGTGATGACAATTTGCATTGTGAAGTGTTTCTTGTCGCTGAAATAAAACTGAAAATAGTTCTTCATGTTGTTGGTCCCACTGTTAAAGCATGTTCTTCACAGATACCCACAGTGCAAGTCTTAAATAATCAGTCTTATTGTTGAAAACTCAGGTAAACCCAAGATGAAGCCTAAAGCTTCTTAAATGTGTTTGTGCCTCGTGACCATTTTTTCTTCGGAAGAAGTGAGAAAAGGCTGTAAACATCTGCTAGCAATATTTGCAGTAATATTTCAGTTCTGTTGCAGACCATGTGGTTGCTATGGAAATGTACAATGAGAAACCCTTCACAAATCACTAAGGCTGCATGATTCTTCAGTTCAGAGTCAGGAGGTACCTGTGCTATATACTGTGCAGTATGAAGTAGGTACTGTACGGTTGTAACAACACTTCAACTGGTGTGGCATGCAGTGCATTCATGACTGTGCATAGAATGGAGTTGCAATGGTTTGCTGGAGTTGAAGTTTAAAGTACAGGTATAGTACAGGGTTGTAAAATGCAGAACAGCAAATCTTTATAAGTTAAAATGATAATCACAGCAATACTGTGGCATTTCATTTAAATTACCAGTTGTAACTTTTTGTCTGGGAAACTAAATTGACACACACAATTTGTCATTCAAGAAGCTGTGTTTTGTAGCACCTACCATGCACATTGATTCATTTGCTGCATTGGAAATAGTCTTTCATACAAAAGTAAGTCAAAAGAATTGTTTTGTTGAATAATTTTTTTGGTGTTAACTTTGCCAGATCATGTATATGAAGTGGAGTTGTGAGCTTCAAATCAATTTTCTTTCAATCCAGCTTCAGTTACCTTTTCAGGGAAACGTATTAACTGAGTTGAAAAAGCTAAAAATAGTGCTGGCAATTTTTGGTCCTTTGTGCACGAGTGCCAGTTGAATGGGAGTGCCGCGAAGTAACACCCGATGCCACCCGAAGTAACACCCGATGCCACACGGTATGAACTTATTCAGGGCTGGATTTATTGGCAGAATTTTTCAGTAGTGGTGTTGTTTTTCTTTCTTTACACACACATGTGGTAATATCTAACAACTAAGAAGTTCATAGCCCTACTGTAGCATCCTCTTTTAAATGGCGTGGAAAATATTCATAATACAACTGCTCTCAGAAAATGTGATTCCAAACTCGTGACAAGCCACGTACATGATCTTTTTCTGTGACCTGACGACAGGTTTCTTTGATGTGCAAGCTGGTCCATCACAAGACCTTGTCTTTTAGTATTCTTGGAATGATACATCATTTTTGTTTCAGCTGATGTGATGTGATGGTTAATTCATAGCTCTATAAAGCATTTTGATAAATCATGGATGGAATGTAAAGCAAGGCTTTGATGGGACCCATCTTCGTTACAAGAAACCAATATCGATCACGAGTGTGTGCTCTGTGGTATTTATTACATACCTTTGAAATTCTTAGAAGATTTTCGGCCATGCTCATGCATTGCAGTCTGCATCTCGGAAGTCTCGTGACCTCTGGCATGCCATTGAATGATGAAGTTGTACATCAGAGCCTCTCAGTTTTAATTACCACCTTAGCAGCCGCAATCAGTCTGTCGTAACAAAACCGGGGACTCTACCGTAGCAGAGCACCTTCACACGTTGACAAAGTACACTGCACCAGCCTCATCGTGGGGCGAAAGTATTTGCAGCGTGTCTTGGTATGGACTGGAACATTGAACTATGTTTGAACCGTGGTTGATGCAAGTACTTAGAGGCCAAACAAGGTGCAGACAATTTACAGTACAGTGATCACATGGGATTGTGCTACTGTATGTAAATGTGATAGAACAATGTCTTTCATTTGATGTATCTTCAGTTTGTGTCTAACATGCAAGTTACTTCCAGAAGTAGTGAGAGAAAAGAAAATGGAATCTTACATCATCCTGTTGCTGCTAGCTTTCATGCTGCTATAGATCGCGAACTGTATAGCTATTGAGTATGGTAGTAATCAATAAGTCTATTTACCACTGTGGCAGTGTTCGGATCTAGGTTTATGAACTTACTCAACTATGGTATTGTAGCATTTTTGTTAAATCCTCCCTCTATCCCAGGCCTGTGTTAAACTCAGCTTATGAGCCATGGCCCAGTTTCAATTTTTACTGTATCCATGGCCCACAGTAGTCTTGGGATGTCCAGGATGTCCATCTCTTCCTCCAAGTGAACTGATTGTTCCTCCGCTATCCTTGACCTTTAACAGAAACAATGTCAAGTTGACCCTGATAGCGTCAACTTGAGTTTGACTTGTGAAATAACAAACATACATAGTTTGTCAACATGTTTGCTTTCTAATCAGTGGAACTGCACAATATTTGAATATTGTCTCCCTAACATACAAGTTGTTACTATTCTTTTGATAGCAAATAGCAACCACAGAGCTCTATTTTTGCCTGATTTGCATTATGTTCCTGTTAATAGTACAGTAGGCCTACTTCTTGTTAATTTTGACATGCATTTTTTTGTTACTCACTGTTAACAGTCTTGTGTGAATAACTTGATCTCTGGAGGCCAGTTTGACAGTTTTAATTTGTTCATTGCCAATTTCCTAATTAATCAAAACATTTGTCACATGTTGTTTCAAAGATCCCTTGATTTTCATTTTGTTTTCTCAGAGTTACAGTAGATAGAGTAGAAAGTTCAACATCTTACAGTAGTAATTTTGAAGTGGCAGTCAATTTGCTTTGATTTATCTGTCAACTGTAGTTTCTTTTGTCAATTGTGATGTGGTGGCAACTAGCAACAGCCTCTGTTCAAATATAATAAAAACAAAAATGTTGATATTAAATCCTGCAATGAGCTGAAACAGACAGATCTGTGGGTAGTCAATTGCTGCAGCACATACAGATGCTTGAAAGGATATTATGTGAGGGAACATACTGTACAGTATGTCAAGTAGAATTGAACCACACTGTACAGATTACACGGTGAAGTGTTTGAAGAATCTTTCCATGGGGAAGTCAAGATTGACCAAGTTTATTTTATTTTAAAGGTCATGTGACATGAAAATAACATTTTGGAGTATTGAGTGCATTGTGCATTGAAAATGTTAAAAATAGCCACAAAATCCATCAAAGATTGACAAATTTGCAGGCAGATTAGTGTCTCACAGTTGTATCATGAATAAACATTGGCAAGTATGCAAATTTGTGATGTCAAGAGATGGACTCCTATGATATGCCTTATGTTAATCGTTTGTTTTTGTAAACTTTATTCAAGGACTTTTGAGAAGTTTAAATGCCCAGAGGGTTCTATTTTGGAAGTATGTACAGTATATTCTTCAAAAATATTGCTGTCACCTCAAGAGACAAAGTATTTAGGCTTAACAAAGAAATACAGTACGGACACTGTTTCAGTTCTTTGCTGGTAGCACAGTATACAGTATTAAGATGTTGTTTCACCTTGCTCTAGAGCTCTTGTAATTTTTACATAGAGTTAGTTTCTTCCTCTGTCACCTCTGATCCACTTTTGCCGTCAACTTTGACCAGAACCTACAATAAGGAGAACAGACAGAGATGCCCCATGGACTTGACATTTCATTGTTGCTACCAGACCGGTTTAGAGCTAACCTATGATCAAAGATCCCCACCAACTTAATTTATTATCTGAAATATAATCCATCCTGTCAGGTTTGTGATTGGCCAATCATTTCATCTTATCAACTCAGTCATGCATATTTTTTTGTTTCCTTTGTGACTGACAGAGTTTGAACTTCAATCCACTGAGATGGGGTCGTATTTCTGGAGCAAGCCTCACACAACGTGTACTGAGTGGCAGGCGTATTGTTAGGAGCACTATCTGTCTGTTTAATGTGTCAATAGTAGTAGACTAATTTAGCACTCTCTTTCAAGTGTTGCTATAAAAGATCAGGTTACGACAGGATCGAACAGAACCCGAGGACATAGTACCTGCGATAACCCTGAGGAACGGAACTTGCCAATCTGCAGTACCTTTCTTTGCCATCATCGGTTCTAGCAGGAACACCGCCACATGGACGTTACAGTGTGTCGCATCAAGTGATGTCCAGGACTCAGAAGATTGAGAAACTAAAAGGAATAGGACTCCTCTCTAGCTTGAAACGTACAAAAGGATCAAACTTTTGTTTCATTTCTAGACTGCTACTTCTTTCTCTGTACATTTTCAACTTCCAAAACTGTTTTACATTTCTGGTTGAAGAAGGCGAAGTTTGTAAATCAAATTGTAGATGGGATTCTAAGGTCATTCACCATGGTGATTTACGTGGGGCCAGGGTTCGAAGAGCCCTTACATTCTAGCTGCATCCAGTTGGCGCCTTACGCTCATCAGGTCGGTGGACACGTAGGGGTTCTAGCATTGGACAATCACACCGTCTGTAAGCCACACATTGACCAAGAGCACCAGTTTTACAAAGGATTGCCAAGAGATCTGAAGGAATTTGTTCCAAAATTTAAAGGTTCGTTGCTTCTTTTGCTTTCTAATATTGTATTTGCAGTATTGCAGCATGATTATGTTGGCATGTGCTTTGTCTCTTTGTTTGTAATCCCTAAAATATTATTAAATACTGTACATTCAACTCTGTTGCTTTAAAGGTTTTTAGTAAAAACATTAACATGTGTACAGGTAGTATTGCAATACTAACGTTAGTGTGAAAAGAGTAGGATTGCATTATAGATTTTTTAAGTGAGTTTGATAATCTGTCGCTGTGAAAACTTTTTGTTATGATGCTTAGAATTTGTCACAGAATTAATAACTAGTACCTTGCTGCCCTGTAATTTTGTAAATTCACCATGAGTACACACATGTGAATTAGTTTAAGATCCACAGTGCGAATAAAAGAAAAAGTTTGTATCTGTCCACTAACTTAAGTGGTAAATACTGTATGAAGTCATTACAGTACATAAGGCACAACTGTTGCCTGGCATGCAGTAAAATCTGGCACGAGTGAGGTATTTGGCATACATACACTTGTATACTGTACCATGTCATGGAATACAGTGTAGAAGTCATTTTGAGTTAGAGCCACACATGCACACGCACGTGCCGTTTATGCTGTGTAAGAGTCAGGCTTTAATTAGATTCAGACGCCAGTACACAGCGTCAAGTCTCAAGTAAGAATTCAATGAGCAGCTGCTTTCTTCAAGATACGATCTCCATTAGATGAATCTCGCAGATAGCCAACCTGGTGTGACATCAAACTTTTCACAAAAGCATGATTTACAGCGGCCAATCCTGAAACCTCCAGCAATCAGGTCAAAGAAATTTGCTTTTCACCATTAAGCTGTCACTTCACCAGGTCTCTTGCAGGTGCTGTTTTAACAGGGATCAATTTAAGGCAGACTTTATAGGATGCCTTACATGTGTCTTTAAGGAAGTCATACATAGATAAGGAAACACTGCAAATGTTCATGTAAACTTGTGTATTTAAAACCCAGTGCTCAAGGCAACACAGTACAGCATTTGTGATATCTACAGTATAAACCTGTGGAAGAAATGTGGAAACGTAGTGAGAAGGAACTGTACTGTTATAGGCCTTGGTGCAAACATATTGTAGTGTACACCTGCTTGTACACATTTTGTATATCAGTGTTATGAAAAGAAGCCTTTTTTACATTCAGTATTTTTAATAAACAATATTTTAGGCATTGAATTCAAACAACATGTATCATTCTGGTGTGTTTGTGGATTCGCTAAGCTACAGTAGTTTACCCTTTGTGTCTGGTTAGAACACCCAGCTACGTAGCTGGTTTACCTCTTTCAGCTATCTGGGTCACAATTGGGTGGCCTGTTTGCCAAGTTGCATTTAAGTACAGATTCCATATCACCTTAAGCAAACACACTATCAATGAGCTTAATATATATTTGAATCAGTGCCATCATAAAAATGGAGCTGTATTTAGGAGTCTTCTCGGCAACTCTACTGTCGCTGTTCAGTATCGGCCCTGCCCGTTCCATTTTGCTCCCTCACTGCTCTCAGGGTTTCATTTGTGGGATTGAAGGGTCTCATGCTGAAAAGAAGAAAATTTCAAAACCTTGGTATTGTTTGTTAATCCAACACTCGACAGAAATTAGTACTTGACTATAGCTCACAAAGTACAGTTTGACATCACTTTGAAACAACTTTAAGTTTATGCTAAGTGTTGATCCACTGATATAACATTTCATGCAGGCCTTGTGTGTGTTCAAAGACATTCACAGTGGATGCACTACAGAACTGTTTAGAGTTCAGACTTCGAAGATCCTCACAGAGAATCAAGATCAGATATTTAGAGATGATCGTAAATGATAAATAGCCTACAGTATGTGAAAAGTAGGAAATTGATACAGTAGACAAAGCTAGCACAACTTCTACTCTTCTGCCAAGTTGTAGTTTCTGGAACTGCCAAGCAAGATTGTAAAGATGTGCATGGTTTTGTAGGTACAATTGTATATTATTTCCCGTAAGAAACATTGGAAAAGACATGTCTCCGTTGATGGCTTTCAGGTTTCTCCAGCACACAAATTGGAGGAGTTGGTATGAGCCTCAAGTGCATAGTGTAGTGTTCTTCACTGTAAGGCTGGTCACCTTGATTGACAGTACCCACAAATATATGTCAGTTGATCTACAGTAAAAGCTAAGTTGCACAAATTTTGTTAACTAAAAAACCAAACACCTATTACAAAACAAAGGATTAATTCCACATGTATTGTTAATACATGATCGACTTGGTAGTTCGCTTACTTTTCATTTGACATCCAACGTGATCATCCATTTGACCAATTTCTGACCTCCACTGATTGTGAGTGATTCAGTTAGTCTACTTCTCAGTAATGCAGTATCTCCATTGCCCTGTGGTCTATTCTGTGTATCCTGTAAATAACAGCTTTCATTGGAGATTAAATCTCATTGCTCTATCAGGTAAGTGTCCTTCCTGGACCACTTACACAATCTTTCTTCAGCCAGTGAATTGTCTTTTTTATCTCATGGGTTGCCATGTGCTGGTACTGTACGCTATCTGGGTCAGTTTTCTTCTCTTTGTTTACCTCGTGAAAATCAATAAAAGTAGGGTTTTTGCCTTAAAGGGAAATAGGGCGTTTGTTTTACAGGAAACATCCAAACAAAAACCAATGTTTGTGGATGTAGAATGATAGATTATTCAAAATAAGGTAGGACAGGAGCCTTCTTTTCAAGAAATAAGTTTTTCACCGATAGAAACTCACTTATCTCGACACTAATTTGTTCACCCAAACTTTTCAAAATTCAAATGATGCATCTTCCGTCACTCATCACATGCATAATGTTTTGAGGAGATGAAGCTTTGGCAGATGTTTACTGATGAGACCGAATGGTTTAACAATGACTAACGCTATTTCTTTTGTTTGTTATGTTGGTGCATTCTAAACGCCCTATTTCCCTTTAAAAAAGTTTGAGTCTAGTAGTAGTCTAGATGTTCCAGAAGCCCTCTGGTGCAATTTGAGCCTCATTTGGTACTCTTTTCTGCTAAAGCTTATGACCCTAAGTTTGGGAAAGATTCCTAGTATTTAGTCATATGAGGGCATCAAAACCCTTTACACTAAAAGCTTTCATTGTCTTTCCCTCAAACTGACAATTACTCCAGGCATAAATTTTAGACTGCAGACTTAAATAATGGTACAGTATGTGGATAATTTGTTTAAGAAAATTCTGTTATAGGGCAACTGACAAAGACGGCAACGAGTGTAGAGTGAGGAGTGTTAGTAACTGATCTCTGTAGAATTGGCTGCTTGTTGCTTCCTGCTTCCCAAAATCCCAACACTTACTCACCCAGCCTTCAATGTAGCCACCTAAGTGTGTTTTTGGCCATGTTTGTTTTTGGTGGTGTCATAATCGTCAAAATCTGTTCTGCCGATCCAATTAATGCAGAGATCAGTGCTTCCATCAGGGTGCAGTACATGCAGCACATGTATGGATTGAAAACGAAATAAACATTTTGTATGGTACTGGCATGTGCTAGAGTTTGTTGATAGACAGGGATTCTGTTACATTTGCATAGCGACCCCAAGGTATAGTAAGGTACAGTATGTTCAGGTTAGTGCAATGCGTGATCCAGTGTTGCGGTGTAAGTTTGGATTTTACATTTGGAATATCAGGCAAAATCTGGTACTATTCTACAGTACGTTTCCCTCCAAGGACAGCCGTAAAAGCATGTGATTGTGTTAGTCCTACCACTGTAGTAGGATGTTCTGTGAATAAAAAGCATGCAAAATCTTCTGGCCTTGGCTAACTAAATGTATTTCTTCTTGCTGCAGCTTGGCACAACAACAACACGCTTGCCAGTTTACATACAGGGAGCCCCGTGACATTTCCTTTTCAATAAACAAGTGATCAGATCTTGTGAGCATTCTCATGCATTTTCCGACTGTGATCTGATGACTAGCACCTGGTCTGATGACTTCACAGACCTCATGGGAGCTTGATGATGGCCAGGGGAGCGTTCATATGGATTATGGTTTACAGTTTGATGACGAGTGCATGGTCTGGTCATAGCCTGATGACGAGGGCATGATCACATGTGAACATAGGGCAAGGTTAAGGTTACCCGTTTTGACCAGTACATTATTCAGTACATTAGTGACAAGGTACAGTAGAGTAGTGACTTTATAGAATCTTAAAGATTATGGTTCATCTTCATGTACATGACATTGCAGGCCTTTCAAAAATGCTCGTCTTCCTGACAAGGAAACTTCCATAAATTTTGTCTAATTTTTACCCTAATTGTTGTTACTTTTTCAGACTTATTGCAAATGGAGTAAACTTTACCGTGGCCCCTTTATATCAATTGCTGAAATGTTGCTTAAAATGAAATAATTATAGTTCAGTAAAGTTAAAATTACAGCAAGAAGTGAAAAACTGTGCCAAAAGAAGTTCATCGATCAAAAATTGATGTAAATGTTGAAAGACTCTGATCAAGTGACGTAAAGACAATGAACAATGTTTGTCAAATATCTTCATTCTTTGTGAAAAAGATGTTGTAGCATTATTTAGCTATTTACACTGTTAAAAGTGGGACCAGGAAATATGCTAAAAGGGTTAAAACTTTTATTAAGTCCCATCCAAGTATGTTTTGCTGTGATATATCCCTAGAGAGATCACTCAAATTGATACAGTATCTACAGCACTCTATGTACAGTAATGTAGACAGAAACTTCTTCACAAGTCAAAAAAAAAAAAATTCTATCTTTGGTTAAAGACAAAAACTCATCACCCCAGACAGTTTCAATTCTCCCAACCACCTACGTCTAGTCCCTCCCTCAGCCTGTCTTAAATTCCTCCACATGTGTAATCAAAACAATGGATCCCTGTGTACGCTGTGTAATACAATCTGCTCTGCATCTTTCGAATTTGCTGTCAATCTAAGAGTACTGTAACTTCAAACCAGTTGAGAATTTTGCTTTCCAGGAGGTAAAAATATAGCTTCAGGTGATGCAATACAGCCTTAAGTAAGGACAATTCTGAAAATGAAAGTGAATATACAAATCAGTGTAGGCACTGGTGGCTTTCGACCTACATGTATGTGAGATTTTAATCGTTTGTACTGTAGTTTGTCACTTTACCACACAACAGCCATTTTGTTCGTTCCTGTTGTGACAGAAATTTTGACTTTATTGTACTTACAGTACAGAAAGGCTAGGTGTTGAGCTACTTGTGTCTTAGTTTTGACTTGAGTAATGCTATATACTAACAATACACAAAGCCTCACTGTGGAGCTACTTGTGTCTTAGTTTTGACTTGAGTAATGCTATGTATACTAACAATACACAAAACCTCAAAGTGGAGCTACTTGTGTCTTAGTTTTGACTTGAGTAATGCTATATACTTACAGTAGAGAAAGCCTCACTGTGGAGCTACTTGTGCCTTAGTTTTGACTTGAGTAATGCTATATACGTACAATATACAAAGCCTCACTGTGGAGCTATTTGTGTCTTAGTTTTGACTTGAGTAATGCTATATACTAACAATGCACAAAGCCTCACTGTGGAGCTGCTTGTGTCTTAGTTTTGACTTGAGTAATGCTATATACTTACAATACAGAAAGAGTCACTATGGAGCTATTTATGTCTTAGTTTTGACTTGAGTAATGCTATATACTTACAATACACAAAGCTTCACTGTGGAGCTGCTTGGGTCTTAGTTTTGACCTAAGTAATGCTGTATACGTACAATACACAAAGCCTCACTGTGGAGCTACTTGTGTCTTAGTTTTGACTTGAGTAATGCTATATACTAACAATACACAAAGCCTCACTGTGGAGTTGCTTGTGTCTTAGTTTTGACTTGAGTAATGCTAAATACTTACAATACACAAAGCCTCACTGTGGAGCTACTTGTGTCTTAGTTTTGACTTGAGTAATGCTATATACTAACAATACACAAAGCCTCACTGTGGAGCTGCTTGTGTCTTAGTTTTGACTTGAGTAATGCTATATACTTAAAATACAGAAAGAGTCACTATGGAGCCACTTGTGTCTTAGTTTTGACTTGAGTAATGCTATATACTAACAATACACAAAGCCTCACTGTGGAGCTGCTTGTGTCTTAGTTTTGACTTGAGTAATGCTATATACTTACAATACAGAAAGAGTCACTATGGAGCCACTTGTGTCTTAGTTTTGACTTGAGTAATGCTATATACTAACAATACACAAAGCCTCACTGTGGAGCTGCTTGTGTCTTAGTTTTGACTTGAGCAATGCTATATACTTACAATACAGAAAGAGTCACTATGGAGCCACTTGTGTCTTAGTTTTGACTTGAGTAATGCTATACTTACAATACACAAAGCTTCACTGTGGAGCTGCTTGGGTCTTAGTTTTGACTTGATTAATGCTATATATACTTAAAATACACAAAGCCTCACTTTGGAGCTATACACAAGACCTCACTGTGGAACTACTGTACTTGGGTTGTAATTTTGACTTGAGTAATGCTACAGTATATACTTACAATACACAAAGCCTCACTGTGGAGCTACTGTACTTGTGTCTTAGTTTTGACTTGAGTAATGCTGTGTATTTGCAATTCACAAAGCCTCACTGTGGAGCTGCTTGTGTTATAATATGTAACTCTGCTTACTTCATAAATTGTGTTTCCAGTAGTCCTATGTCCTCTTTTCAGAGAAGCCTTGATAGTGTCTTAGATAAGATTCCAAAAATAAAGTAAAGCATACCTAAAACCACAGTACAAATATGACCGCAATGTAACCAGCAATAATTTACCGTTATACTGCATACGTGCAACAGCCTGATAGGATTATGTTTTACTGTAACTATATCAGAGCATGTTTACAATCCTCTGTGCATACAACTACTCGGTACTGTGTACTGTATGTCGGCCATATATATGTCATGGAGGTAAAATGACGGTACTCAGTAGTGGTCAGGCACTAAAATGTTGTTTTAGTGTGAAAGACAGACCTTCATGTGTTCATAGAATCTTAAAAATGTACCTATGCAGGGAATAATTTAGTCTTCAAAGTTTGTGTCTACGGCAGTTGTAAGGGTTTTTGATATTGATTGCAGCTGGCAAATGTATGGGTTATGCAAACAAAAGATTGCTAACACATTTTTTCACTTGTGTAGCAATTTGTGATGCGATACTGGATAAATGATTCCCCGCTGCAGTATTATAGTTGTGTGTTTTATCTGGTGTTGCAGTGAAGGCCAGAGACAACCTTTAACACATATCTTTACCTCTTGTATGTCTTTTGTTTGAATGCTTTTTACAGGTGTAGCTGATGTGGTGGTGAAGAAGGCCAGAGATGGTTACCTTAACTTGGTTGCATGTCCAATACTAAGCAAATGCTATGACAGCAATTCAGAGGCAGCAAATTGGGAAGACTGCCTATGCGGTAGTGACCACCAACAGAAGGTTGGGTGTCCCTCCCGTGTACATCCTTCGCAAACAAGGTCGAAAAATTCCAAACCACTTTACAGGTAAGAGCGTAGACCTCTGGAATAAAGTTATGGGATTTGCACATTCAAAATAGAATGTCATGATAAACTCTTTGCAAAATATAGTGAGTGACTGTTGGGTCTATGTGCAATTTTGGGGCAATGAAAACTGAATAAATATTCAATCCCTTGGCATAACCACAAATGTTGCATTCTACTGCTGCATATGGATTCTTGCATGGTTGGATTGAAAATTACCTAAAAAGCTAAAGTGATATACAGTACTTGCAAAAAATAACCATTACTAGTAGTTTCAGTAAAGGTCTAATGTCCAAAATTGTATGTCAGACTTTCAGACAACTCCAGTAATGTGCATATGATGTGAAGGTTGATTTTTTTTGGTTTTGATGAAATCATAACCTTTGTGATCAAACGGCAGTGTTTGTGTATATTTGTTTGTGATGCGTACCGTGTAAACAAGATATCCCAAGAAGGAAAGCTTGACCAACCTCATATTAGGTATGTATGTGTACCACATTGAGTAAAAGAACCGTATTGTTTTTGGTGAAGGTCAAAGGTCGTTTGGGGTGAACAGGGGTCAAATTGAGAAAACCTTATAAACAAGATATCTCAAGAAGGGAAGCTTGTACAGAACTCATATGCAGTACATAGGTGAACCTCGTGTATAACATCTCTACCTATTTTGGTGGAGGTCAACGGTCGTTTGAGATAAACATAGGTCAAATTGTGAAAACCTTGTAAACATAATATCTCAAGAAGTGAAGCTTGGACAGATGTCATATTAAGTCTGTAGGTGTGTCTTATAGAGAACAAATTCAATTTGAGGTCAAACGCCATTTGAGGTCGACAAGAGTCCCACAATGGAATTCTTGTAAACATCATATCTCAAGAAGGGAAACTTTGACAGATGCCAAATGCAGTAGGTAGTTGTATGTCATTGAGTACAGTGCCAGAATCGTTTGGTCTTTAATGGAGGTGAAAGGTTATTCCATGTTAACAAGGGTCAAACTGTGAAAACCTTGTATACATGATCTCAAGAAATGAAGCTTATACGGATTTCATATTACATGTAAAGTACTGTTTGAGTCTGGAAAAAAATACTCATAATCGGATGATCGAAACCACAATGTGTTTGTGCCTTCTGGTTGATATACCTTTATTCCTCCATTCAGTGATGAGATCAGTGGTCAAATAGCCAAAGGATCTCTGAGTAAGTCGATCATTCATGAGAAAATCACAACTGATTTTTTTCAACCTGTTACTGGATCTGATTATTTTCAGCCACCTGTTACTGGATCTGATTATTTTCAGCCGCCTGTTTTTGGATCTCTTTTACAGGGTCAGATTATCACAGGGTGGAAGCTTAAGCATCGATCAAGATTCCGACAGCGACGATCTGTTCGAAGACATGTCGACGGAGAGCGGTTACCGTAGATTCGGTTGCAATCCCTGGAGCATGCACTGTCACAGACAGCAGATAGCTAAAATGCAGAAGACACTCAATGGGGCTGACGACCAATCACACAGTATCCTTTTAGTGAATGCTATCTCTTCCTTTATTCAGAGACCTAGAATTTGAAAGGGATTTCAGAATGTTTGACACTTATCTCTGTTTTCAAACACCTGTTGCACTCTTAAAGGCCATGATAGTAAAGATTGTTTAACCTTTCACATCACATTTCATGATGGTTTGGCCTGATAATACTTTCATTAGCACCACTGAGTTTGCTCTTCCTTGCCTTTTCTCAGAAACGTAAAAACATAAGAGAACAAAAGAGAGGACAGGATAGAACTCTGACCCTCACAACTTAAAGGGGAATGTTAGTCAAGGAACATGTGCTCTTACTTACTTAAGCCATTTCAAACCATTTTCATCCAAATTCCTGATGCTTTGAAATGAACTTGTTATGGGCAACATGGTATGTTCAAACATCCCGCTCAGCTGAGCTTCTAACATTATGCGTGCATACAAACGGCGCGGCCATTGTGGTGTATTTGACTGTGGATCTTTGTGGCGTGTGGCATGTGACGTGGTATTCGATGACCAGCAATGACCAACGTGATTAACCTATGTATTTAGTAATTAGACACACTGTGTATTCAATGTACTTATCACTAGATAAAATTAGTAATCAATAAGATCAAGATGAAACACATAAAGAAGGAATTTCTTATCAAAAGGCCACATCGAGGAGCTTAGGGCAGTGCGTATAATACCTTGAAGATAAGGAAAACGTAATCTTCATTAAGTACGCAGTAAACCTTTTCAGAGACGGGAATAAGCCATCTAATTACTAATTATATAGGACAGTCAGATTGGTCGTCCTGGATTAGAGCTGGACGTTGACTACGTCACAAGTCGTAGACATCACGGTCAATTACATCAAAATGCCCCCCCCCCCCTTAGCGTACATGCATAGTGTTAGAAACTCTGTTGGGCGGGAAGTTTGAACATATGATGTTGCCCATGAGAAGCTCATTTCAAAACAGCAAGAATGTGAATTAGAATGGTTTGAAATGGCTTTAAATTATGCACACTCAGGCTTAATCCCCCCTCCTTTCAATATGACCACCCACTGTAAGTACCAAACAGGCACAGGTTCAGTAGAATTGAACTTAATCTCTAGCATATCTGCACACATTTTGTCCTAGAACACTCCAACAAATATATAACCAATCCTCCTACTAATATATGACTACCCAAAAGTACTTGTGTATTCTATAGGTGATTATGAATGTGAGAGAAAGAATATTTGATTTGTCCTTTCCAATATTTTTTCCTTAAGCAAATGCTTTTACAGAATTTTTATTACTGGAGAATGTGACTGATCAATTCCACCATCCATGCATCTTGGATCTCAAGATTGGAGTTCGCTCTTATGGAGATGATGCAACAGAGGCCAAGAAACAGTCACACATGGCCAAAGTGCAGGGAACAACATCGGCCAAATTAGGAATCAGAGCGTGTGGAATGCAGGTAAGGGGGACACCCTTTGGTTGCCCTAAACTTGTGGATGTTGGTTAATGAAACCTTATGCTTCTGTCGCTTAAACTAGTGTGTGTCTCTGTATACACTGGTGCATCATCTCTTACTATGTATTGGTAGATGTCTGTTCATGTAACTCATTCTGTATCATTAACATTCAACTAGTGAGTGATTTTAGCATCAGTCAACCACCAACACATTGCTTGGCAGTATTAAATTTGGCCTTGTTCATAAGGTGGTCCGATGAATATCATAACAGCAGAGGCTGTGTCTATAAATTACAAGAATCTGACATGTGCCGTAGAACCAGGCTAGTGAAACAGATCTTAGATGATGACTCTGAAATATTGAGGTTGCAGACAGATCATCCAGAGTTGAATATGCAGAAAAAGCTAGGTAAATCAGCTATGAAAATGTAGAGATTGGTATTTTGTTAAACCAGTCTTTAGTTGTACAACAATGTAAGTGAAACTTTTCAAGTACAGGGGGGAGTTATGTCTCTTGGCAATGGCCATCACTGCAGAAACATCCCAAGTCAACATGTCTCTAAAAGAAGACGACTCTGGGGTCTCGCATCAATCGACATCAAGTAATATGTGACTGCACAATGAAACAAAAGTGTGTGGATGCTAATTTTTTGTTTCTGTGTAACATTAATGAATGTTTTACTGGCTTGGATGTCACTATCATCTACTGTTTATGATATGTGTCATTATTCCTGATTGGACTTTGTAACTCTTGTTCTCTCCTTCTTTGACATTCCATTTTATTCTTCTGGTTTTCCTAGATCTACAGACCCGACAAAGGGCGATACTTCTGCCGTAATAAATACTATGGGAGGCGGCTGTCGGAGGAAGGTCTTCGCCAGGCCTGTCGAAGAATTTGTCTTTAACGGAAAGAGGGTACGTTTAGAGGTTGTTGCTGCAATCATTAAGGAAATCAAAAGACTAATGGAGACTTTGTCAGGACTAGATTCCTATCGATTTTTTGGCAGTTCTCTCCTCCTTATTTATGAAGGGTCAGACCATTCGTCCAACCTTTACAGTGAAGCAAACATTTCACAGTTTTCTCCATCTATGAAGAACTCTCTGTGTACTGATAGGGAAAATAAAGTCCACAGTGGAACCCAAACAGACCAGGATTTGGGTTTTCATGAGGAAATGATGCCAGCTGCAAAGGAACTTGATTTTAGGGAAGATGACTCTGGAATGGCCTCAGACTGGGATTCAGAGAGATCTGGCTTTGAGGAGGAAGAAGAACCAGAGGCTGATTGTGAACCTAAAGCAGAAGTGATGGAGAATAAAACATGTCCTCAGAACTCCCAGATACAACAACCAATTAAAGAGAAGATGCAGGAGAATCTCAGCAAGAATCATTGGAGAACAAACCAAACAATGCCATCATCAGTTAAAAACATCCTCTGCAACATCAACATCATCATCAATAAACATTCCAAGTAGAGAGACGAACCATCATAAAAAGGCGAGACGTCCGTCCATCGATGATTACAATGTCCAAGACCTATTAGCAGGTCGTCTAGCACAAATCAAAATGATTGACTTTGCTCACACTGAATTCAGGGAATTGTCAGGCAGAAGGGGTGAAACCTATGATGGCCCAGATGCTGATTTCATATTTGGGTTGGAGAACTTGCTACAAATATTTAGGGACATTCTCTATCAGAGCAGGCTAAAATATGACCATGCCACCGGTGAAAAGGATTTTTGAGTAAGTGTTTGTTAAGACAGAATGATCGGTTTGGTGGAAGTATTTCAGGTTTTTAGAATGTTGTTACATAGGATGTACTTAATATAGGTGTCATATGCAGTAACTGTATTAACATAAAATACTATTTATTAGAATATAGTCAACATGATATAATCACTCCCATCTCATGAAACCCTTTGCCTTAAAATTACTTAGTGCCTCAATGCCGTCATTGTTCAATACAGTGGCCATGATAAAGTTGTATACTGGTGGTGCTTAAATATGTGCAGTTAGTGAAAAGGTCCTCTGAGCTGTTAAGTGCTTACGTGAGTTTTTTCATTTTTAAATGTTTTATGTGAGATCCCACATGATGACGGTAAAACATAGCACACATTGCTGCCATGTTCAGTGAAACTAGGTCATTGGCAAGCCATATGACTACTTATAGTACTTGTTAAAATCAGTGTTTAATAATCTAATTGATTGCTTTACTCCTCATATCTGTGGAACATAGTTTAAATGTTTACAAATCTAGAAGAAACAAGAAATACTGCATACCTTTGCTTGATTATAAAGCTCTTTGTTACCTGAATAGCATATTCTATGTGGTTTACCATTGTATGAGCTGTTCAGTACTATGCATACTCTTATGAAGTGATGTTTAGCTGGAAATGTTATTGTTCTCGAACTTACAACTAAATTGTAATACTCTACATGTATTGCAGTGTGGATATTATACAGATTTTTCTAGGAAGGCAACCTGATGTTTCTGACAATTGGTTAATAACTCAAGATAGTGTCATCCCCACATTCCTATGAGTATGTGACTTATGTTGTCTTATTACTCAAGTTACGAACATTTAACCTCAAGAAATAAATCATGTGCTGGCAAGGACTTATTCTTCTTTGAATAGTTTTAAGGATTTGGTTACAAGATAAATTCAGATCTTCTTTACATAAGACAGAACTTGATGACCTATTACTTGACGATAGTTGGTTTTATTAAGGTCTTTCTGAATGATGTTTCATTATTATATGTGATTGAATTTTGCACTTGAACGCATTTATCTTAATATGAAACAAAAGAAGTGTTCGAACTGGAACCTTTTGGAAAATCTCCTCTTTCCAGAGCACTGTGGGAGAAGGAAGACAGGGGTGGGTGTGGATAAGGTTCATGTAGCAGAGATAATTGGTACGCAGGTATTTCTGAATCTTATTAAACCAACTTTGCACCAGTCTGTGTGTGGTAAAGGTTTTCATACCTAGACAACTAACCAGGTCTTCAGATGTAACCAACAGGGAGGATACTGTTATTTTAATACTATATTATCCTCTTCAAAGCCAAGTTTGAAATTTCTTTATGATAAGTAGCTGAGGCTGCATTAAAATTCTGAAGTTCTTTTTGCTACAGTGCTCAAATATTTGTTGAAAGTTCTTTTGGTCACCCATGTTGAAGGCAGTAGGTGGGGGAAAACCAAAAAGATGACTATGAGATGGGTATATTTGCAGGTGAGGTGGTAGGTTGTTGGCCATTGACAAGAATTACCAAATGTTTGCTTGTGATGCCTGTATTAAATGACTTCTAAATATCTTATTGTTCATAGCTGCCTTTGATGGTCAAGATGTGTATTTATTTACAGGACAAGAATAAAACTGGTCCTACATGATGTTTACTTGTTGCTGTTAATTAATTTGTTTTTATCAGCTCAACCCACAAAGTGCGGGTAGAGCTTACATGGTGGTTTAAAGTGAAAATGTCTGTCTCTCTCTTCAGAATGTTTCCTCCCTGTCAAATTTCATCAGATTTGTCTAAAACGTGAAGTGGAGGATCTCATACAAGCATGGCAACAGATCTTGCAGATTGGTTGAGAGAGTTTTGAAATATTGATAACTTTCTCTTTATCAGAGATGTGCTATTCGATTTAAAGATCTGACTTTTATCTGTCCAGTGGTAACAATGTACTGTGCATGTGTCTGATGTGATCATCTAGAGGGAGTGTTTATTAATTTTATCGCAGGCCAGTCTCTCCCATAAGACATCAGAAAAAATACAGGACAAATATGTAAGCAGTGACAGTGACACTCCAAGTAAACTTTTCTTGGATAATGGATCATTTGGAGGGACTTATTGTACAGTAGGAAGGTATTTGTTAACAAAATAAAATCACTTGCATATAACTACCAGAGCAGCATTAAATAGTAAGTTTATGGCAAAGCCTGATGCAGGTACAAGGTTATTTTGTGCAATATGTCACAGAATTGTTAAATGGACAAGAGTAAGGCAGCTATGCAGTAGCAGCTTGAAGTTCTCCGGACTTAAAAATTGTGCAGCTTGAAATGACCCTAAATAACCGTCAATCAATGAAGAGTTCTGACACTATTTTCATAAACTTCACCTACACACTAACTTCACAGTGCTTTGGTCTTATCCTTTTGAAATAGTGCTTGCACAAGATTTCTCAACCCTGTAATTTCTCAACCAATAATGGCACCACCAGAACCGGTATACAAGCTTTTTTACTTTCCCTCGACGACAGATACAAATTACAGTTTTGGACTCAAACCAGTTGATTGCATTCTATCATGTTTTCAAAGCCAACTGAGACTCCTACCCTCACAACTAAATTGCTCTAAATAGCTAGTTGCTGTGGAGATATTGCCATGCTTGTGATGTGTCAAAGTAAAGGATTTGGACTAAAAGGAACTATCTTGAGATACTGTACACAGTAATTTATGAAGGCTAATGGCAATTGCCAATTTAGTGTTCCATTAAAGGAACACCTTGTGTATCACTTCTACATATGAGCTATATGAATCCTGAAAAGGTTCATCAGAGTTCATTGACAGAAAAACAACCCTGAACTCACCTATTACTGATCGAACTGACGAGTGAGTTGACAGAAATGTTGTCATGAAGTTTGTCACCCCTCAGCGACATCCCATTGCGGGTCGTATTCTTAAAGCAATTATCCACACCAATTAAATCCAGTCAGTTTGTCTGATGATAGCCAGGTTCTAACAAAAGCCAAAAGGATGGCACACAGGGAACATCGTGTGCCCAACCCCTTGAAAAATGAATTCATTTTAAAGATTCGGATATGAGTAGAAAGCTCAGTCTACATGAAAAGAGTACAGGAGACTCGAAATAGTTTACATTTTATGTATTAAGCTTATAACTTTTATCCTAGGTTTTACTGTATATTACAATTATCAGGAATTCATACTGAGTTATGACAAAGGGTTACAAACATGCATAGACTCATGACAGTAGGTGTAAGAAAAATGAATAAAACCCTCAGGAAAAGATAAACTAGAATGATGACAGCAAAACCATTTTTTTAAATTGCACCCCATTTTATCCATCTGCCAAGCATGACACAATTCCTTACACAGCCCTAATTTCAAATAACTGCTGAACTGTTTACAATTAATGCTATCAACTCGTGCGGAGTATAACAGAATTCTAAGGTAGACCAAATAAATATACATAATGTTTTCCAAAATGTGTGAAAATAAATTGCACTGTTGGCTGACTTTACAGAAGATTACAAAAGATGGCCTTGGCGTGTAATACAGATATTACACACCTGGCCTTGGCGTGTAATATAGGTATACACACCAAAGCCATCTTCTGTAAAGTCAGCCAACAGTGTGATTTATTCTCACACATTTTGGAAAACATTTAACTGCACATTGTGTTAGAAAATTTTTACACCCAGTGATGATAATGGTGTCACCTACAAACCAACTTGTTTTACATATCAAGTCAATTGTCGCAGAAGTGACCGTAGATTACTGACATCTCCCTGCCCACACCAAGAAAGGAACCAGTGAGAAGTCTTTGCTCAACCTCCATGTGTTGAGTTGATAACCACTGGTAGATAGAACCGTCGACACCCTCCTTTTGCATTACATTTTTGGAAACTTCATCTTGTATCTCAATCCTGTCTCTTCCTTCTCACTGAATAGTCAACATTCCATTAATGCTACTGTAAAGTGGCAACTTTGCAGGCCAGCAAGGAAAAAAAAAAAAAACATGCAATTTTGTTTTCACAATGTGTGGGTTACAGCTACAAGACTACCATCCTATTTTTATCGATTTTGTCTCTCAAGAGTTTAATTTCTGGTAAGTGATGTAACTAAAAGCCTTCAGCTTCACATGGGGCTGATCCTTATATTCTTAAACAAAATCACAACAAAGAGATTAACAACAGTGTGTCACCATGGCAACAGAATCCGTGCAAAACGTTAGCAGACAAAAAGAAAAGTATGTTTTGGTCACCTAGAGATGATGCCAATATAACTTAGATGGTTGCTATTTCCAAAAAAATGCGAGTTGCAACTTGAATTCCTTCTCATGTCAAGTGTGGTAAATACACTCAGATTTGTTCTCCTACCAAGCACCTATTAACTCATCATCACCATTATCATAACCATTATCATCATCGTCACCGTTATCATAACCATTATCATCATCACCATCATCATCAACAACAAAACTCAGCTGCAGCAAATGTTCCCTGGAAACATTCCAAGATTGTTTCAAACCTCTCCTAATCTCTGCTTCATTCAGGTACTAACTCTCAAACAAACAATCATCAAACCTCGGCTCAAAATAGTCACTTTAAAGTACTGTCCATCCTCACTTTCCGCTCTGGCACTTCAGTCTGCCGAATATTTACAAATGGACTCACTGACGAAAAGCTTACCACTCACAGACCATGGTCATGCACTAACAATATATTCATTTTGCACAAATACCATATCTTTCAAACACTTGATGGAACTTGTGCCCTGTTTAAATCAAAACGAGTTTTTGGCGATGAACTACTTCAAGCAGGATGAGTTCATGCAAACTTCTTCATTCCTTTTTACAAATTTCTTTGTCTTGTTCAAAGCAACAGATCAGAATAAAATGGTCCAGCTAAAGGCATAATATATGTTTACCTATTTGATAATCTAACACAAAAAACAAAGCTTGAGTTGATTCACCTGCTTTGCTTTGTATGAGTCCATCAGCACCACATGGATCTGTCCCCTGAAGGGCCGAAACAAGCCTGCAGCAAAAATGGTTAATTGGTGAAAGATTTTTGAGGCTTGGGTAACTATTCAACCATCTGCTTAGAGGGACTGGAAGCACCACTTGACCACTGCTAGATGATTAGAGGGGTTGAGGGTACCACTCCGCCACTGCCGTATGATGGTGATTTCATTTTATTTTGTTTGGTTCTGTCCAAGGAGTCACAAATGATGGCAAGGTATTTCTTTCGAAGAGGTACTCCCATCAGCTACTTCTTTCAAACAAATTGATGGTTGGTTGTTTTTTTTTCTTTTGCTGCAATTTCATTTATGACACTCTTCACTGATCTTGTAACATCTGATTTCCAGGTACAAAGTTTTGCTTAATTAGACTCAAAGCAGGCATGCAACATTGAAAATGTTGTCTGTCAACTTTTCCTACCCTTGCAGATAATCAAGAAACTCTATTTAAAGTATACAATGCCATAAATGGGCCAACAAATGAGATCCTTTGATCAAAAACTGGATGAAACAGACTCGGATTTACCAAATCGGACAGATCGATTGCAGGAAATTGACATTAACAGATGACTCATCTTGGTAGTAACAAACTACTAAAGGATAACACATGGATAGTTTGGTCTCTTGATCTGCATTTAAAACGATAAAGAAAAATGAAAACAATTTATTTGCACACAACCCTGGAACTGATTGTAAATAACGTTCGAGCCTCAAAATTGTGATTTGAAAAGGATACATCACAGACTGCGAGCCGCCACAATTGTGATTACCAAAACATTACATTAAAGATTGTGAGCAAACTACAATGATACATTTTAAAGAAAAATTATCCCACATTCACAGCTCCTGGCCTTCATATTATACTTATGGTCCATAATACCTCTTAAAATAGAAGGAGCAAAAATTCAAATAAAAAATAACCAAAATATAGTACAACATAGAACATATCCAGAAGAATGCCTCGCAAATTTTAATGTGCAATCACACTATAATAAATCCATTTGGACTTTGTCCATGCAACAGACCACAAATAGATGAGGTCAAAGAAAGAGTTGGCCGGTTGAAACATGTGGCATTTAACAAAGAAACAATGCAACCTTTAAAGGATGTAGATAAATCTTCATTTCAATTTGCACACAAGTTTTACTTTCACTGCTTACTATGAGGAAAAACCAAAAAAAAAAAGGAATAATAAAAGGGAAGCGAATCTCTTTTCACTTCAAAAAATCATTTTCTTGGTACTGATGATAAATGTTCTTTTCTTAAATACCATCATCTTCATCCTTCAATGATAATTCATCTCATGAGGAAGAGGCGTAAACTCAGCTCGTCAAGGGGTGACATTTTGTATCCACCTTGCACCGAAATGGCACTGGTCGTGTACCACCTTCTCTGACCTATTGCGACGACTCTGACCGGTCACATACTCGCTTGAATATTTTGATAACAAAACAAACATAGTTGACCTCATCCTGCTAATGGACACAGATGTGGCTGAACCAATGAAATGAGTTTAACACAGAATGATGTCACAATATTAACAACTCACACAACTCAACAAATGAAGTCCAAGAGAATTTGGTTGCATCCTGCTATGATAGGCAAAAACAGGTCTCTGTTTTCATCATTTAACATATATCATGTACATATGGTTGTTCGTTTGATACCAAACTATAGCTTCGGGCAAAATCAGGCGCAACCATTTGATGCTTTGAACTAATTCAATAATAGATGGGGAAGTCTACATAAACACATGCAAGTGTACGTGTAAATGTATATGCTGAGGTTGCCCAGAGCGGTGACAACTGATGTGTTAGTGTTAGTAGTAGTTTTACTACATAAATCAGCTATGCAGTTAACAATAGGCAGAGAGTGGCATTTGTGGCGTACCAATGAATTAACGCTGGGTCCACAGTATCCTGTTATCAAAGATGTTACCTGTGTATAAGTTTCAGTTATTCTTTCATATCTCTGCATTACATTAAATTGGTCATTTCACAATTTGCAGGTAGGAACAAATAGACCACTTACCATTTTCATTGGCAATAAACACAACTTAGGCCTAACGAAAGTTGTAGAGGAAGCACGTGTCTGAGCCTGATGTACGACAATATAAAACTTTATGAATGCATTTATGACGAAGTGAATTACTTGATGACTTCTTGATTGCTAAACTGATTGGTATGATGAAGAGCTGAAAACAAGATGGTACCATTTCTTGACTTTTGAAAGCTCTTTATTTCTCTACTTTCATTAGGTTTGTTTTACATGCTGTTCCAAGAGAAAATTTTTTGCCTTACAGAGCAGGATGCCATAAAAAATTCCTTGACTTCACTTCCTGCTCCCCAAATGTCATTCCTGTCAAAATATATTTCTGTGAGCAGAACTCATCAAACAAGCACATGCAGACATGGTTGAATTTATGTCATTCCTGGACAGCAGCTGAGTGGTGTCATGATAAGTAAATTAAACTTTCTCTGGTGTTGGTCCAATTGCAAAAACCAAATCAATAAAACAAAAAATGGTGGCTTCACACCATAAAGACAGTGGTAACCCAGCCTTAGCCATGACAGAGCCAATACAAGCTAACCCTCATGCCTGATGCGGTATGAAATGAATGGAAAGGGTACATAGTCTGGGCATTGTCAGGAGAAGATCGTAAAGTTATGCTGTATATCTGGAGGATAGTATGACTTAATTCAGGCAAGACACAATGGCATCACATGCGGCATCACGTGCAGCATCACATGTAGCATCACCCTGTACTTGATATTTGAAAAGACAAATTCCAGCCACTGAAGATAAGCAAGGATTGTAATAAAACTGTGTTGTTTGAAGATGCTTCTTCCAATGACAATATGAAAGATCTATAATCATTACAAGAAAACTAAACCAAGGACATGAGAAAAACTGAACAACTGGTTTTTCAGATGTATGAGGCATGAGTGAACATACAAGAGCAGTCATTCAACTAGAAATCACAGGGACAAGGGATTCTGGCAGTGAAAGTTGTTTTGGGAGGAAGAAGTTGGGGGGGGGGGGAAAGTTAAGGGAATGAGGGAGGGGGTTATGCAACAGCTTAAGTCTTGCTGACTAGAGGTTGTAACCTTATCAATTCAGAATTATTTTGCCTCTTTTTGTTCTCTCTTCTTTGCCTCTTTTTGCTGTCCCTCAAGGTCCTTTGCTTTATGATTGATATCACGATTAGAAGATGTTAGTCCAGTTTTAAACAGGATGGCACCAAACATGGTGTTAAAGATTACCGGTACTCTTGATATGGTAGATGGGAGAGCAATTTTATGTTGAGACAGGTAACATAAGGAGTCTAGTAAATACTGCCCTTGAAATACTTATGATAATGGCATTAAGATAAATTATGCAGAAAGATTAATGCACTGCATGAAGCTGGCAATAACCAAAATAACATAATTTCAATAGAAAGAGTTAAAAAAAAAATGCATGTCATGAGACGTAACAGATTCCTTGTGGATTGGAACGACACAATATTGAGAAGCTGACTGTGATAACATCAATCATAATTCACTGTCTGACCTTGTCAGGTGAAATAAACTGGTGAATTTGAATGAAGGATGATATATCCCGACAAGGGATATATCCCAACAAGGGGATGTATCCCAACAAGGGGATACTGCAGTATCTTGTGATCCACTTGATCATTGGCTTTGACATATCACAATGGTTGTACATCTTAGCTACCATGAGGGGTGGTGGATCACCTCAGGTGCATGTGAAGGTGGGGAGTTCGAAAAACCAAATATTAAACATTGAGGTGACTTGAATTTTTAACTGACTTTCTATGATTCTTAATTTGTGACAACCTTTGTTTAAGTCCAGACATTACGATCACTGTGACAATGACACACAGAAGAGCTGAAGTGTAATGAAAAATGAGAAGTCAAAAACCATAAAAATGTTCGTATTTACTACCATTTTCTGCCAAAGTTCCAGAATAATGACAAGATAGCCTCTGGAAGAGGAATTCCTTGTTCATTTCTTATCTTTCCTGGTGTTGGTGGTTCAACATTTACAACTAAGAGGCTGCTTATCTTGATATCTGTCCTGAGCGAATCTCACTCGATGACCTTCGAGATAAACTCTGTGAAGCGTTTAGCAGTATTCTTTTGGCTTAATGGTGGAAATTTCAGCACCGGCCTGCAAAAGAAAATTCCAATGGGAAGAAAAGATTAATCAGGAGCAACAGGTAACATTATGAATGTGGGAGGTTGACAGATTGCAAATGCTTGAGTAAAGTAACTACTTCATCAGCTGACCTTCCCAAGATGTTAGTATGAGCCTGATCATATCTGAAAATGAAAATACAGCCTGGACTTTTAGTAACCTCTTCTACAGGAAATAGTAAGTTTCATACAAGAAAAAATTCGTACATAAAAACCAATATTTATGGACATGAAATAGTAGATTATTCAAGATAAGGCAGAACAGCAGCCTTCTTTTCACAGTGTAAGTTTACCGAAGACAGAAATTCAGTTATATGTTGTTCACCTTAACTTTCCAAAAGTTAAATGATAATTCTTCCATAACTCATCTTGTGTATAATGTTTTGAGGAGATGAAGCTAATATTGACCTTAAGACTAGATAGTTTAACAATGACTTTAATATATTTTCTTTGTATGCCACATCAATGTATTTCAAATGGAATACTTCCCTCTAATGGTGGAGTGATATACTACTGAACAATAAAACAAGAAATCCCAAACATGCCTTTTCCATAACATCATTTAGAGGGAATATAAACATGCACAATCACATATTAATTGCTATGTAACATTCATTTTAGCCTATGTCAAACTCTATCTAGCACTGTGTGTCTAGTTTTGTGGTGTGTAACTGACTTCAAATTTTAGTAATGCCAAACCTACTGAAAAAAATATTTTACCAGATACCCTCAATCAATTGTCCTACTCCTCCCCCCTCCCTCCTCCATTTCCTCAAACTGTTCTTACACTATCATTATGACAGGATAAAAAGAAGAATAAATGTCACATAAGAAGAATGAATGTGAAATTCCAAGAGAGAGTGAAAGCCTACAGCAACTCAAGTCAAGAATTTTAAATAATAAAGAATGTTTAATCCTGATTTTGGCAAATCCGTGGCAACACAAAATATATTTGAGTTGTTCAAGGTCACCGTAAGTGGCAATAAACAGAACAAAAATCAGAATTAGAACAAAAAACTGTGCAGCGGCCTGATAGGATATCTGTCCTAGGCACGCTGCACAAAAACCAAAATTCTGAGACAAATTACTCAGAGAAGGGAGGATAAATTTGAACAGAATGAACTCAGCTAGAAAAAATAATAACACAAGGAACAAAAGACACGATTACTCAAGGTTTTCGATTTATCCGCATTTGCAAGAGGTAAAAACAGCAGGGGACAAGTAAAAGCATTCTGAAGCACTTGAGCCAAAGGCAAACGAGGGGAGCTAGGCCTTAGAGGGCGCATTGCTAGAATTTGTTTCGAGGACGATTTGAGCATGGGTCAAATGTCTGCATTAGTGAGGCAAGGCGTAAGTATATGTCATTGATGAGAATTGTGTAATATTACTGCATTATACAGTTTGTCATAGTAGAATACACTGACTGTCATTGTCACATTGGCTGCTCACTCTAACAAACACCTGCAGTCATATGACACTAGCTAGAATAACCTGATGACAGCAAGGTAGAGACTAAAGCAACTTCAACAATGTTGCTTGGCCTGTGAATCATTACTTTCTACCCGGTGCTAATTGGTTGTAACCACTGTCATAGTTTCATCAGGCTAATTGACAGCTTGAAAGGACTGAAACTAAAATCGATTCCTGAAGGTTCTCCATTTGAATCTGATGAGGTTTAAACATCTTTAAAAGTTTGTAACAAACTGAACAGCAACCACAGCTCATTGAATTCTTTCCATCTCAGAGAGTTTACACCTTCCTTGCTGTAAGTGTAACAGGGAAATACCTGAAAAAATATCAGGGTTAATATAATCATAACAGAAGCTGCTGTAAGTCTTTTTCAATCTATCCTGGTTAAAAACTGAACCCAAATCTGACCTTTGACCTTCATTATGACACATTTATGTGGCAAATCTCCTGTTTTCCCTTTCAGGACATTTGCACCCTACATAACAACGAACGATAAGACATCTACAAACTTCACCGAGATGACTTTGTCAGCCAAAATGTTGTGATATCACTCTCAGCCTGCTGGTCATCAGAACATGAAGTTCACATAAAGCTAACTGTTTGCAGGGTTTGAAGTTAACACCAGCACTGATGTCAATGGCCTCGTGCTTTTGCCTATGGTCGTGTGCTGCTCAAAAGTTAACATTAACCGACGGCCAAACCTGCCATCCAGCCTTTTGTGAATGGTTGCTTACTGATGCCCTTTATTAATAAGAAATAATACCTGACTATCATATCAAAAAACTGTTTGAAAAGAAAGAGGAGAAAGATATAAAAGTTCCATTTTTCCATTTTTTTTTTTCATATATCTCAAATTCCATTCATGATTCATACAACACAATACATCAGGCCCTCTTAACTATTCAAATGTTGGCTCAATGTACATGTGAGGACTATAACTATGCAGTAGATGCTCTGAACTCCCTGGTGATGTAAAAACATAAAAAATCGTTGTGCACGTAGTTTCAAATTCCAAGCGCACGTCATTTTTTTTTTTTTTCGAACTAACAAGTTGGTCGCTGTGCTACTCCATGTCAAAGCCTGGATTGTGGTAGAGCAATTGGTTATATTTTCTGAGAAGAGGGGTTCTACAATAACATTAACGTTTAGTTATGATGATTGATATTACTGTATATGCAAACTTTTCCTGTCGTAAAGTTTTCCCACCTGACAGAAAAATATTACACAGTGTCATCCAGTTGGAAACAAAATTATCTCACAGATAAGATACACAGGCATTTGTTATCGTTCATATAACGACTTCTTAACAAGACCATTGCCTATTGTTAAATCGTAATTGGCCAAACAGCCAAATGTTATGATTTTAGTAGAGGCATAACGTATGTTAGGATAGAGCAAAGCAATCATCCTGACATCTTCAGCAGTCAGATTAATTATACGCAGTCAAAGGTCACTTATGAGAAACAGTATGTATGACATCGTTGATATTAGGACTGTGGACCTGTCCGTATAGGGTACATAAACCAATGAGGACCTTAAATGTGTTGGTGCAACTGACTGCATGTTCACCGTTGATTTATGCATTGTGCATGTTCTCCTGGTTACTGCTATGTGTACAATGCAGGTCGGGTCACCTAAAAGTACACATACTACTACTGTATACAACCCGATAAAGTGTTTATCATAAAAATGGCCATAGGTGTGCCCTCTTTTGCGCAGGGTTTTGCTATGATGCCTTCCTTAATGGCTACGGTGTCCTTCAAATTGAACAAAAATTAATAGCCATTTGGCTGTGCAACTTTTGAATCTTATTTCAAACCCTGTGCTTGTATCTATGGGTTTCCCTGTGGTGGTGTAATTGTCAGTTTTTCCTTTCCATGGTTTAAACCAATAACAATGTTGACAGAACGTCTATGTGACCTACACCTGACACAATCCTCTTCTTGCAACCTCGAGTAAAGAAAGATATTTCCAAGTGCTGAGAATTTGGGTCAGTTTACAAACACTTCTGGTTTTGATAGCTGTTATTGGATTGTAGCAATCACACCATTAATGGTGGGACTCCATCTTAGATATGCAATGAACTGATCGCTATAGCAACATTTTTGCACAATAATTTATTAGTGATACTACTGACATTAAAATCCACATCAAATGGAAATCCAAGCATTTCACTGATGCCTGCAAAATAGTAAACACAGAAAAGTGCCGATGTTTCTCCTCACTTCTTACCAGCTCTGTGAGCAGACTACTTACCCCGTGTTTAACTGTCTTCGCGGCCTGAGCGGCCTTCTTTTTTGCACCCCAGTGAGTGAGGATATCGATCAGGGCCATAAAATAAATCTCTCTCTTTTCACTTTCTACAATGGGAGACAAAAGAACGAAGAACAAAAACAGAATTGATCAAGGATAATTAACAAGGGAAGATGTTATTATCAAAATTTGACTGCTAAATATAAGCCACCTGATCGATGATTGAAAGTTATGAGCTAAGACCTTTCTGGAAGTCGGCTTATTAAACGCCTTCAAGCTCTGCAGAGAAATTGTTGATAAGCACGTACCTGACATTTTGTGGCAAGATTTAATCAAATTAAATGTTTCAAACAATGTGGTAATGATGCTTTTGTCCCACTTTGAGAAGTGACGTTCATGGATTATCAATCACACCTTACTGGGTTTTGGCATCAAAAGAAACTAAAAGAACAAGTTTCTCCTTTATCATTCACGATACTAACAGCAGAGAGGACATGATGAACTTAAATGTAAAATATTCCAGTAGTTGAAAGTAGGATGATAATTAATGCATTGTTTCAGCAGTGAAGTGTGCATAAGATGTGAAGAGAGAGGAAGAATAAAAGGACGACGTTAGGTAATTTAATTCCGATGATTAGTACAATCATAAAGGGTGATAGAGCGGAAAGGATGGTACAAAGCACATTATTTAATATTCATAGGGAACACTTTCACACTATTCAAGAGATCACATTATTGATCATTTCTATTAGGTCACAGACATCCAGATATTCTTATGTACATTATATATTTCTTTATAACCTATTTGGCATATATACTACGTTTGTTTCTCAATCGCACTTTGTGCACCAGTTAGTACTTGCTGACACACAAGCAAGTTCTTCCCCTCAATACTGACAGTGATGTAAGCTTATAATAAACAAGAGACACAGGATAGCTCAAAATTTTAATCTCTATTAGGGAGATGTTTGAAGTTTTTTTTTTGGACTGGAGGTTGTCAAATGTTGACTAACAGTTTCAGCATATACAATAAACACACCCACCCTCCTGACCCTATCCAGTCATCCCCAACCTATCCCCTCACCCCACCCTATCCTCTTGCCAGCATATCCTCTCTTCACACTATCCCTTCCATGCCGTATCCCCCCGCACAAGTTTTCAAGATCATCGACATCTTTTTTTTTTTCATTTTCAAATCAACCGCGACCTTGATCTTGTCTTTGACATATCACTCACTCTCATAACTCTTGATAGCATAGACGTCAATGGATGGGTCAAAGTCACCGATGGTGACGTGTCTTGGTCGAGTACTGGGACTATCTGGAGGGGTTTCAGCACCAGAGTCTTCTGGAGTTAGGATGTCGTTCTCACTCAGGTCATTTTCACTCTCCGACTCTTGGCCCTCACTTTCGTGTTTGTCGGCATCATGAATTCCCACCAGGAAGCTGTAGTCCATCAGCTTAAGCTCTGCCAAAAACTGGTCACACAAAACAAGACGGTACAAAAGACATTAACATTAAAGGAACAGGAAAGAGAAAACGAACAAGTTAGCAAAATCTGATTTAAAAAAAAAAAACATGATACAACAACATGATATGTCTTTTATGCCTCCCTCTTCCTTGAACATGAAATGTTGTTTGGTTGAAGGTTATCAATGATTACCTAGACTCTGCAGGTAAACACTTGATGGTCATCAACCAAAAACATTCCTATTGCAAAGACAGATAGAGCCATAAAACACATACTCATTAATATTATCTTGCAGGCCACAAAATAAGAGAAATTAAAAAACTAATGTGTTTCTTTCTGTCAACTAGGGAGCTCTCTAGCAAAATTTGTCATTGGCAGATCATTTTACTACCACAAATCTGTTAAAAAGGTATGATTCTGCTCGACTTGGAGGAAGAAAGAGCAAAAAGTTACGTAAGATGTATTTTGCAACTCCCTATCCTCCTTTAACAATTTTGGATCAGATTTAGTATATTTTTTTCTTTCAGTCAAGAACTAGTATTCAGTAACCTCCATCCATCATCCCTCCAACCCCAAGATGAGTGTGTTCCTCAGAAACTGTGATAGGCAAATGCAAAACATCAAAGATCACTACAATGCAGCACAGATATATTGACATGACCAACGTACTCACAGTATAGTCTGTAACATGAAATCTACCACAGACACTCCTCACTGAGACACCTCAGCAAAATATTCCACTGACATACACAAAGTACAACAAATCATGACCAAGTAATAATTCAACCTCACTTTCTCCTAAATCTGACAATGTAATAACAAACCAAAGACAAAGTCTTGTAGTAAATTACCTCCGAATCAGCCTTAAGTTTGGCCAACACTTCATCCTTGGCCTCGTTGCCAATGATGATTCCTGTTGTTTTCAGTTAGGAAGTCTATATCTTTAAATGTGGGAAGGTCCTTGGCCTGTTTGGGAAAATGAAAACAGAACAAAAAATTGAAATGAAACATGGCTCACTAGAGGTGGGGATTCGAAGTCTGGAACAGTAAACTTACCTATCTCCACATACTTACTGCATCGCTTCTATCATACCATGTACCCAATGACATACTGTATATGATACAGAAATACACTAGGAATCAAATGTTGCCTTCAAATGACTAATGCACTCCATTATGCTATGAACCTGACTTGTACCCAAACTTCCTTTCATTCTCGTTTCCTTAACACCTATCCATCCATCAACCCATCCATCAACTCCCACCAACCCCATCTAACCCCTTCCACTCCACCTGCATCATCTATGTCCTCTCTTCTCATTTGTCTCATTTATTCAGTTCTGAAAGCCATTATTCTGTCAGTGTACTGACTAATGCATACCAGGAGGGTGATCAAAACAGATTAATGACAACCATTACTGATACAAACAGAAGTGGTTACAGAATGTGGGGGGAATTTGCGACAGTTTCTGCAACCCCCTCACCCCCCCCCCCCCCCCCATTGTAAAGACTGGAGCGAAAGGCAAATAAGGGTGGGTTAGACCTTAAAAGGCACGATGCTAGAATTGATTTCAAGGACATTTAGAAGCAAGGCTAAATGTAGGCAATAGTGAAGCAAAGGGCAAGTATATGTCTACGATGCAAATGCCTAATCACATGTGTTCTAATATAAACCTCTTAACAGGCTGTTCCAGCAATGGTAGCTTAAACAAACATTGAAATTACTATCTCAAATGACACATTTCTGTCCCAGCAATAGCCACAATAACTATTAGGTTTTCATAACCAAAATAAGAAACGTTTATTCCCCCCCCCTCCTCCCCTCCAACGGAACATATGCTTGAAAAAGGCCTCGAAACAAAGAAGTGAAAGTCATTGACTAGGTACTGTGACAACATCTCCATACATGATGTGACAATATCTTCAGATGAAACTGTGACAACATCTCCACACATTATACCATGACAACATCTGAAGAAATGTAAGATGTGTGACAATATCTCCTTTACATGAAACTGTGCCAACATCTCTATGAAACTGAGACAATATCTCCACACATGATACAATGACAACACCTCCAAGCAGTGCATGACACTGCAGCATCATCTGTAAACATGATACTATGACAGTATCTCCGTACATGTTACAATATGTACTAAGATAATTGTGGGTTAGAGATTGAAGGTGGAGAAACTATTTTAGAACTTGCTACTAGTGGATAATAATGTGACAATGCACTAATAGTAATGCAAATGAAAGCTAGAGTAGAAGGCTGCCATCACCACAGCAGTCCTGCATATTATCATTTGAGGACTTGAAAATTAATCAATCTTTGAATGGCGTGACTACAAACATTGACAACTTGCTCATTTACTGTAGGTGGCCTGCTGTGGTTGACAAAAAGGAGTGATGTGGCTAAAATAAAAATTCCAATGGCAGGCATCAGGACAGATGTTTCACCCCAGAAGTGACACATTATGTATAAGAGTGGTTACTAGGGACTCATGACTGATTAATTGGCAAGTCATCACTAGGCTAGATGACTACAGTAAGTAACAACCTGGTGACTTTAACCTAATCAGGAAGTTACTCACAATACAATGCAGTGTTGATTGTGGAGTCCAGAAATAGTTTGGAGCAGAGAGATCTAGGTGACTATTTAAATGAGACATAAGCAACTGAACTACACTCAGCAGACTCTACAACAGTATCTTCGCTTGCATATACAGTAGTAATGTCTGCATGTTATACCAAACTTACTACAAGGTATTATATCTCCATCAACTCACTGGGGTGGGGTGGAGGCTGGTGTCAAATCTCTGAACAAGTTATGTAAAATTTGTTTAAGTCAAGAAAGGCAAGGATGGACATTAAATGAACTACCATACAAAACATAAGCCATGTTGGCAACACAGAGATATCCTGTATGGAGATAAGTTTCATGTAGAAACATATTAAACTTTCATGTCAGGAAGGAAAAGGCACTCTGGGGGTAATGAAATGAAATAACTTCATTAACAGCTCAAACAATAGTTGCAAAAATGAGTATGACAACAAAGCTGGCCTTTATGTCAATAAAACATTGCCAAAGGCCTGTTCTGTGCTACATATGATCTGCATAATATAGGTTAAATTTTGAGCTATGAATTAGATTTATTTTGAAAGATATGCCGAGCAAACAGCTAACAATGGATTCGAAATTGATTCATTTTGTAGTCTAATCTTGAGATGAACAAATTTATTCATTTGAAATGTTCATTGCATCAACACGGCTCAAAATCACGGAACTATAACGCGATAATCATCTAAGAGTCCGCAATTACTTTTAGGACAATCACAGGAGTTCTAAGAGAGTTTTTATTCTCAACAGAAGCAATTCTGCCTTTGGACATTTTACCTTGTAGTACATATTAAGTTTGTAGTATGCAGACAACAAACAGAGGGCACAGGGGGGCAGTTAAGATAGAAAACAATCCTGTGTTATTTCACTTAACTTTTGCAAGACAGGAAACAGAGTTATTAAACTACAGTAACAAAACAAAACACTTCTCAAAGAAACACTTTTCAAAATACAAAATCATCAACTTTGCTTTCATCTGAACAATTTACCTTACCAATCAGCTCTGAGAAACCTTTAACACCATATTATCAAAGTGGATAGGTTGTGCTTTTTCATTGTTAAACTCACTGAAATGGGGATTTGTATTTTGTAAAATGTGATACGTTTTGACAGATAAACACGATACAAACCAAACACCAAGCGGTACTAGTACTTTATCCTACATCAATAAAGGCTCAGTGCTTTTATCTACCCACTGTACACCCTCCTGCAACAATCACCATTAGTACTTTACTGGGCCTACACTTATTTAGACCTGCACTTTCATCCACAGACAGCTACCAGGGTTTGTAAAGTTTACACCTTCATTAAGCACAAATTTTTACTTTACTGGACCTTGTCTCTGTTGGACCTATTTTACACTCTCTCCCTGATGTGCAGACAGATACTGGGTATTTGAAACTACTTATCCCCTCCTGCAACAAGCAGTAACTACAGTAACAGGTACTTGAAACTACTTTGATACCTTCATGCAATGAGGACTCTTTGGTTTTTATTCTACCAATAACCTCAACCACTGAGCCCTAGCTATGGCAAAAAGATTTCCTAATTGTAAAAGCTTACCCTTTAATGTAACAGACCCCAAGTACTATATCACCACACCAGGACACTAGACAGACTGTGTTACCTTATTATAACCTTAACTGGAAACCATCCTGAATGGCATAAACAAACAGAGTCTTCTTATGAAAACACCAGACAGAATGGCAGCATGGTCAACTTGATGACTAAACCATCACTGAGGTTAGTCATCGGGCTGACCATACCTGCTGACTCAATCCAGATGTTCAAGACATATTTCAGCTGGCTGAGATGCTACACAATCACATCCTATGGCATAGTCCTCCATTTTGTTTGAGTGGTCCGAGAAGTCAAATCATGATACAACAAATCAAAAGTTGATGCTAGTAGAAAACTAGGTCACAAAAATGAAGATACCTTTCATAGAAAGAGAGGGTGGGCATAAGCTCTACAAATCCTTTGAGAAAACAGTCAAAGGCTGTAATTTGATCTTAGAACACAATTAAAAAAACATTATGGACGTGAGGATTTGCATTGTTCCTGATTAAACTCAATTAGACCCCCTACATCACAATGTGTGACCTTACATACAAGTTCTGGTTGTGGTGCTTTGCACTATTGATTTTAATTTCTGCTGGGCTCCCTACTAATGGGTTTTACATGCAATATATGAATATCATTTCAATGAAAAAGGTATGAAGAAATACAAAATGACATCATGAAGGAACTTATGATCACACACACAACACACACAAAATAAAACAACAGTGTCATAACAGGAAGTTGCAACTGAGAAGGAGATTGGGCACAACATGTAATTACTGCTAATACCTTAAGACCCAAAAAATTGAGTGAAGATAAGTTGACTTGTTCCCTTAAAGGCAACTCATTCCTTTATTGGATGATTCCAGTTCAATATTAGTCACCTAGCAATATCATTCAAGACAACTAATCCTTAAACAATTAGCTCACTCAGAACAATGCTTTGAAATGTAGTAGGTAATATGCCGACAACATATTCAGAGCAGTTGGAACGAAACTGGAAACGACTGCTCATCTGAATTAAACAAGACATTAAGGCTTTTCGTAAGAAGAGATGGTATGCAAATGAGCGGAAGAGGCAGAAGTCTATTTTTTTGAGAAACTAAAAGACCTTTCTGAAACATTACTGGAATAGCCAATTATGGGTTCCTCTTCATGTTTTGAAGTACAACATAAGTTTTTATTGTTATACATGTCACCAAGTGTCCAAAGAATGAATTATTATACATTTCCCTGACGACAGGCAATGTTGGTGCAGTGGAGAACAGTTCCAAACTGTGACTGCAACAGACGACAACCTGTCACATTGTACTCTCTTACAGTACTCTCTAATCCCATATAATCCTGATATATCTCCTTCTCAGTAGCAACTACCTGGTCATAACAAGTCATTGTCAGTGTGCACTTTCCTAAATATGCTACAATGACTGAAAGTTGTTACCTATTAACAAACTTCAGTAATTATCAACAATAATTTTATAATTATTTTTCAGCATATGAAACAGCTACTATAGTAAGTTTTGTATCTGTTGACATAACTGACCGAAGAGAGAACCAAGAAACAGGCAAATGAGCATTTATGGTCTGCATGAGAATACTTGCAACAATGAGGCTAATGTAAAATAGTAACAACAAAAGGGATGCAACACCACTGTGCACATTATACAGCTTTGCCACCCTCTGAGCATCATTTTACATCTGAAGGCGATGACATACTACATTTCGTCATTCTATTGCTACAGTACATTATCTTATCTTTCAAAAAAAAAAAAAAACATCTTTGATGTATCTTACGAAGAAAAGCGAACTACGTCAGCGTGTCAACGTAAATGAGATACAAATTATACCAAAGAAACAAAGGAAACATCTCTTAAATTTTCAACAACAGTTGCATGGTCCCCTTAATGTCTTTAGTTTGCTAATATTACCTTTTCTTTATCGCTAGCTTGTCTATCGATCAGTGACCCTTTCAGGTCGTACTTTCTGTGGATGGGTAGCACGGTCCCAAAAATGTTCCGCATGACTATGACATACGTTTCAGCCCCATCCACGGTCAGCCGGTACATTCCCATGTACTGAGGTAGTAATGTTTTCCCGTGCATCTCCACCATGTACTGGGTAAGGGCGAAAGAGAAAATTCTTGACAATATTAAAATTAATCCTCAACCAAAGGGAGACAAAAAATACTACAATAGTGAGTGCAAAAAATTACAAAACTTACATAACTTCAAAATCCAAAAGAAGTTTTTCTGCTCAGAGTGATGTAGGAAGTATGCAAGGCACACTCTCTACATCCACTGAGGTTAACATAGTGTCTATTGTGGGTAGCATTCCCTCGAAAAAAAAATGAAATTAAGGTAATAGACTAAATTCGATGGGGTAAGTCATTTAGCAGAGGGTTGACAAACTGAAAACTGCAAAGCAAAATACATCCAGGGTAGGGATTCGTCCTGTCAAATTTTATCTTCACCTCTTACCAGGTTATCCCAAAAATGAGCTGCTTTGACTATTCACATGTTAATGGCATACACATGACCAACTGTAGAAGCTCAATAGAAGCTGTGCCATATGGCTCTGTTACTGTAATACTTGACATATATGAAATCTGGTGAAGACTTCAATTGTAGTATGCTGCATTGGCAACTGTGACAATGAAGTGATGACATCATTGTGGGGAGACGGGCACATAAAACATCATACAAACTGTGTTTCATATTCTTCTACTGCTTGAAAATAAATCTGCAGATTTAAGTTCAGACTTTACTGTAGAATATAAATGATCCGATTAAATAAAAAGTACATCATTAATTCATTCTATCATGATATTCCATTTACTGCATTCATTCACTGAATTAGTCATTCATTCACTCACTTGTTTCTCCCAATTATTTATTCATTCATTTGTTCATTCCTTCACTGGTGTATTCATGGATCCAATGATTCATTGCTTCTTTCACTTTGCATTAATTCACAGTTTCTTCCACTTATTTAATCACCTATTTACTAATTCACTAATTTAGCCATTTATCCATCCACTAAGTGTTTCATTTATCCCTTCACCAGTTTATATTTCTATTCATCCATCAATCAACAATCCATCCATTTATCAATCTGTTCACTTAAATTCTTCCATTTTTCCATTTATTCTATGTGAGGATTAAGTATCACTTAGAATGATGAATAGTTTCACCTTAATTAATCTTCAATTTAAGTTTTCTCATCAACGGACATCAACAGACTACAAGCACAACAAAATGTTTGCAAATCAAACTTAATGAAAAATGTTAAATCCATCCACCTTATTACAGTCACTTGCTAATTGTAAGCCTGCCAGCAATTTCTTTTGAATAGCTCACTATTAGGTTACAAATTAAGATGTATTATTACTACTCTTGCTTTCAAAATCACACACACAGCTCCAGTTGTGATAATCTGTTAAGTTTGTCAGATCTGACTTGTAATATACACGACAATCATTTAAGCTACTGCACAGGAAATGATTAAGAGAGACAATAACAGGCACTCCATCAGTGCTGATGATGTACAGGTAAGTTTTTGAAAGAAACAAATCCAACTTCAGATATGGAGACTCATCCTTACAATTGGGAATAAAAAAGGAAGCTGTAATAGCTTACGAATTACAAAAAGGAAGACTGCTTTCAACAGCGGTGACAATTAGTGGTGATATATTGACCAGCTCTATCAAAGCCACAGTGAACAAAGCCAGGCGTTTACATGCACATATGAAAATAAACAAGTCTGTGAGGTTTTTGACATTTCTAGAGGAAATGCGTAACGTCACTCAATTTCAGTTGACACTTTTGTTTGAGGATCTTCAAATAAATTATAAACCTCTATAGATGCACACAGTATGAACTGTGTGTCTTTGTTACAGTGGGGTCTATTTTTGTGTCATTCTGGTACTTTGGATACTCACACATTCAACCACATTTGACCTGCAGGCTTAGAGACAGTTTTTTTCACATTTCTCTACACCAAAATGTCTCAAATTATTGCAGTATCTAAAATCAAACGTAAGTCTTAAATTAGCTGTGAATATGACAAACACAAACAGTGTAGGATACTACTGAGGATCACAATATGTGCTGCTTTGGCCCCTTTTACAAAGTAATTGTACCCTCTGGTGATGTTTCAATGACATGTTCTTTCTTTTAAGGAGGAATCAGTGTTTATCACCACTTTTTATGTCTGTAGTATACTTCATCACAATGTAATATGTAAACTGAAAATAAATAAAAGACACAATTTGCAAGAAAAAAAAAGCACAAAGTCAAATGACATTGTGATTTCTTGCCAGTATCTCCTTTTCCCAAATAAACACAACCACTTTAAATGAAAGCGACCACTGGAGAAGGGCAAACCGAAAAACAGAAAACAAGGATGTGAACCACATATGGGCTTGATGTAACCAAATCACAAAAGCAACCTGAAAAGGTCTTTCCCCATACTTCACTAGTCTTAATTTAAGATGACTAAAACAAAGAACTTTGTCAATTTAGAGAGGGACTTGCTGGCAACTGGGATATTCACTGATTGATCTAAAGAGCTATGTTATTTGTTTGTTTGGAGGTGTACAAAAATGGGAGCTCCCTGAAGAGTTTCATAGTTGAAAGAAAATGAGACTAAATTCTATTTAATGACAATATCTGCTAATAAACATCTATTTTTGGCAAGGAGCAGAAGGAGTAAGGGGTGGAAGGGGAGGGAAGGATCCATCCTATTACATTGCAGTGATGACAAATGTGCAGTTGACTTCTCCAATGTATTATACAATTGCTATCTAGAAGTAGGTCCACAAATTTCAGATTAATTCTACATACAAATCTCTAAGATCAAGAACTCTATGATTTTAACCTTTGATTAAGTATGAAAACACTAACAGATCATTTCCTCTGTCTCCCATGGGTCAATTCACATGAAATATACATATACTCAACAAGTGCTGCCAGAATTGACAGTTGCAGCAAGATTCAGTTGCTGAGGTATCTCCCTGAACAGGTTTTCAGGCCTTTAAATCTGGTGACCTCAAATGACCTTTAACCTTCATGAAAAACAATAGTGATCATCTACTCACAATGGGATACCAAAACACCAACTTACAAGTTCAAGCACCTTTCCTTTCTTGAGATGATCGTGTTTACAAGCCCGGGCATCACATACACAAACACACATGCCATCACCATCACAGGCCTGCCTTCAGCAAGGAATCAAATTACTGATCATTTTCTAAAACATGAGAAAAAGGTATAATGAAACTTTACTCCTGAATCTTACACCATTACTAAAATGTACCAGCCCTGTTAGAAAATTTATGGTAAAAATTCTCTTTAAATATGACAATTATGCTGAGAAAAATCTTTGGTGACATAAATCATGAGACCAACAAATGGCAGGATGTTTTATTTTAGTGTAAAGAAGAATAACTCATAGGACCCTGACTTTCCTTGATGCTTTAAGCTTTATTATTAACAGAGCAAAGGTTAAAATCCTTTTAATGAAGATATTCTCAAAGTTCCAAACAATGTAATTTACCCAAGAAGAAATAAATATGTAAGGAAAGGAGGGAGGGTTTACTACAGGTCACATTATACTTCTCAGGTATTTCAACGTGTACTTGTAGGTCTATTATACAGTACTTAATAATGGACTAATGTTGTCTAACTCTTGCCACCCCCTCCCATTTGTTCTGATTTATTACCTAAATGTTCTGGAGTTATACTTTTAAACTGAAACTGAAATATCAACCTGATAAGGAGACTATAAAAAAAAAAAAGGTAAACATGAGAGGTCAGGCATTTGGCATTCTTGACATGACAGGAAGAAGATCAAAGGAAATCCATACTGTAAAACTGACAGAAACTCACACGCTCCAGTAATGGTAGTACTAAAGAAAAACAACAACATGTTGGTAAAGTTTACAAAGTATGCAAATCTGGGGAGGAATTAAGAACAGGTACTGCATATGAGCAACGTGGTGAGAGACAGGGGATGCATGGCAGCCAAGGGAGCAGCAAAATTTTCCTCCGTAACTTCAAATCATCAAGACTTTAACAAGGCTCTTAAGAAAGACAACTAAAATTTAAAAGAAATGCCTTCATTTGATTATCTACAGATTCATCAAAGACTAAGGCACTTATGATGGTAACTACATTATTTTTGTCTGTTACCAAGAACAGACAAAAACAGATCAATTACAAAGTCAACCAAACTACAAGGAAAATACTTTTGTCTGTTACCTTGAATAATCAAAGCCTACTGTATAACAGTCCTACTTATGAGTGTAACCAATATTCAAGGGAAATATTTGTCTGTTACCTAAATTCAACAAAGAATATGATAGGTCACCAAAATTCAAGAGACATGTACCTGTGGTCACCAATAAATTCATCACAAACTCACCACAGGGCACTTATGATGATGACCACAGTTCGGAGAGAAACCTGGTCGAGCGCGTTTAACTTACTGTGCATACTAAGCATCTACAGCTGTACCACAACAGTTGGTTTATGGCTAGCACCAAACTGAAACCTACTGAAACTGATCTTTTGTAATTTTTGTCACTTTATAACTGTGAATGAGCTAGCAATTGATAGTTTTGATACCACCACCGCCACTATACAACGATATTGACCCTATTAGGAATTAGAGACTGGGAAAATATATGTGGCTGAGTCACACTGAACTCAAAGGGAAAAGCCTTAAATGACCTATGACCACTACTTCCCTTATGTCTTCAATAACTGGTTATCTTAAGACTACCTGGCACTACTAAAATGACAAAACATTGATTCATTTTCTACCAGGGGCATTGTCATGCACAAGTTCAGAATAATACAACCACAGTACTGTACCTGTTTATTGTATTCATGAATAGTGACGACTCTTAACACATGATTAAAAAAAGTGTTTGTAGCCTAAGTTACTTTGGCAGTCTAAGTTGGCACCAAGTTGCCACATCATCAAGATGGCCCAGATTAGCAGGGTTCTGACAGCCCAGGGAGCAGGAGAGATGCCTAGGAGATACTCATCAAAACAACTGAGTTTTGATGACAGACAGGCACATTCTGCATGGGTATCAATACCACAAATGTTTAAGGAATGAACAAAAGTTAACTACATCTAACTATTTCGATTTGTGTCAAAATATTAGTTTCATAAATCCTTCATTTCTTGAGAGGCAATGACTTCATTATGCTCCTGCATCACACACTGGATGACCTGCTCTTGCACTATGCAAATCATTTCAATGGTTGTTCCAGGGGACTGAATTAAAGTTGGAGCAGGTAATCTACCGGGGGATTATATTTTAGGAAAGGTCCAAGCAAACACAAAAACAAAAAACATAAAAGGAGATTGAGCCTCACTAAATATCTACCCAAGAAACTACTTGCAGTGTAACTTGAATGACATCCAGTGTTGTTTCTTGTGTTAGGTCTGAAAAATATGTGAAGAGAACTGTCATCAGGAATTGAAGATTAAATCATAAAATCTGCCAAAGGCTACGGAGGAGAGAGGATTAATTAATTAAGAACTCTTTTCACAGACATTAAAAGTATGCATTGACAGCAAGTTCTCTATCCTTCAAGACATTTTCATAACATTCAGCACCGATCTTGCAACTCGCAAAATACTTCAGTGATCGCTGAGAGCAGGCCAATGTCTGTTAGTTTTTAACATGCATGCCTGAAGCTGACAAATATGGAATACTTCGGTTCTGAAAACTTAACATACGAACAGGAGGGAAATGAATGTCTGTGAATTTTGATGATCCCTTTGAGAGGTTTATTCCTAAGTTTACCTTGGATATTATGCAACAGTAACCCTCAAAGCAAAATGTCTGCAAGCTTTCAACACGGAAAAAAAAAAACACTTTTGTAAGAGGGTAAGAAAAAAAGAGCAACAAGGAAAAAAATGATGTCAATAGTCTGTCTGTTTTTGTAAGGGTAACAGCAATGAAAACAATTTTTTGGCAATGCTCAAAAGAGACCAACTGCCATCTAATTTGCCAATGACCGAAAGTCTATAATTTATAAGTTTCAAACATCCAACAAATCATACTCATGTAAAATTGTGCACCAGGTTTTGGCCAATGCTTGTGTATGTGAGCTAATGTGACAATTCTGCTAGTAAATGGACAGATCAGTTTGGATAAGACTTTGCGCAAAGGGAAGGTATATGACAAGATACACCAGAGTACAGTGCAAACAGCCACTGGGGTCAGAAATATTTAATGAACATAACAACCGAGTTGTTTCCAGAAGAACATAATTAAACATAATAACTTAATTGTGAACTGCAGGCACCTCTTCCATTTTAAAGAAACTGACATTGCTTGCAGTGAGCTTTGTTATCTGTCATCCAAGGGGTAATGATAGAGTGGGCTATGCCATTGTGCTGTATGGCACCTACCTGAATAGTAGTGTTTGAACAGGTTATCCGGAAACCCCGGTATCCACCCGTCAGATTACTACTCGAGATTCGCTTCTCTACCCGGGTCCGAAAATATAGCATAGACGTGGCAATGCTTGTTCCATTCATGTGAAGTAACAATCATTTACTATTTCCAACATTCGACAGAAGTTTCTGAATCTTTTATCACTATTCTTGTTAGTAAGACTCAATAAGAACATAATGAAAGACATACGAAATTGTGTGGAGTTCTTTTGACAGTTTCCCTGGATCTGTATAATGTTTCTGGTCCAAAAAGTCCCCCCAAAAAGTCCAGCCCTCTACCCAGGTAGGACTTTTGCTACCCGTTAAAACACTACTGAATAATATTACTAATTTTGTTGTACTGTTACATCAACTCTCCACTGACCCTCGGGGGGGGGGATGATGCAATTATAACTTCAGCCTTCAGAAGAGTTTCCCTGTCAAATCAGTCACACAGGGAAATTTCACCCAACTAACAGGAAATAAGACCTCATGTAATTGTCTTATTTGGAGGGTTATCCTTCTATTGTTGTTTCAGTTTATTTTTTTACTTTTCTTTTAACTGCACTGCAGGCCATTTATTCTGTGGATGAGCAGGATGTACAAACTATTGGATTAAGTCAGAATCAAACTGAAAGATAAGGACAGGAGAGAAACTTAAAACCACATGATAACTGATATCAAAAAGTAAGCTGTAAAGTTCAACAAGCTCTGGTTTGTGCTGTTTCTGTTTCAGTACTGGTTTCAGCTTCAAAGAATAGTCCAGACAACATTCAAAATATTTTTGTAAAATCCATAATAACATGAAACAACATGTAAATAACTCTCAATCTGTTCTTTGTCTTAAAGTACAGATTTTTGAAAAAACTGAATAATTTGTGAATAGGATGGCCAAGCCTATGACAAAGAAATTGCACAGGAACAACAGCCAACAAAACCATTGCGCCACCCTTAGGTCATCTGGCCTAAGTTGCTATGGCTATGAATTATTCATGAGGTTCTCTGGAACATCAAATTGCAGGATGGATGAAAATTTCTGTGTCATTGTTGACCAAGTGGGTGTTGCTTTTACAGGTATTTGCCTTGTATAATTGGTCTTGAGTATTCTCTGTTTATGAGGGGTTTATGGATAATCTGGACCAGGTGCTGTCCAAGGGACATTATTCTGGGTGGCTTATTTATGTTTCACCATCTAAGCAGAGTGCCACCATCAGTTGGCACGTAGCGCACCAAGAATTTTGGGACAAAAGACTCCGAGATTATAGGAAATGACCCTCCTCAGGCCTCGTGAAAAGCATTTACAAGTTTGTTTGTAGATCTTGTGTTTAAGCTTACTCTTCCAAAACATAGAGATAAATGATAATTTGTACAATTCATTTTCCAATATTTTTTTGGGAGGGGGGGCTCAGACCCCCCTTGAACTGCTCCTGATCTGCACTATTCTTTTCAAGTACATATCAGACGCAAACTTTTATGAACTCCATACACACAGTAAAAGCTAAGAATGACCTAAAACATGTAATCAATCAAACTAAGTCTAATCACTAGAGTCTGAACTTGATATGAATTATGAACATAACAAACAAAACCAGTATGTATATTTTAAGCAACACCAAGGGTCATAAATTACACACAAGAACATACTGAAGTCAACTTAGTTGAGACATGGCACCATACACTAAGTTTCCTCTGATTGGCACAGTGCTTGCCCTTCCTTACGAAAACTTACTTCTGTTTGGGTGTCCAGCATTAAACAAAATTGTGAGTGTTTCAGTTTAAAGAGGTAATGAACATCATAGATTTTACAAGCAGTAGATACTTGGTATGATATTCAAAAACAAAAAAAAAGGTAACAGGATATGAGCAACACACTTCCATTCACATGACTTTTCTTTTTACATGAGATAAGAAATGTTATTTTGGGAAGTATATCAAGGGAAGGTTGCAGACCAGGAAAGACAGTGTTCCAAACAGGTTAACGTAACAGTTTACAGTACTATAGCTGAGACAGAAGATCAACATCATCCTTTGTTATCACGAAATGTGAGCGTTTTTTAACTGGTGTGCACCCTCCTTCAAACAGGATGAGTTATCCAAGGCCGAAGAAACAATGACAAACTTTGCAATTAATCTCAATTACAGGAAGAGGGCTTTCTGTAACAATCTGTTGATTTCAACTACAATCCTTTCCACTGCTGACAGAAATTGGCAGCTTATCAAGTTTCTGGTACCCACCAACTTCCTGATGGATGTGTCACACAATACATGATGAACTAAACAGGTCAATATACTGAAAGCAGTGCAATATGAATGTTTGGCTTTAGTCATTAATCTATCAAGAGAGCACAACAAATTACCTCAAATCTTTCAAATCTTAAATAATTTCTTCATTAAATTATGGTATTGGCAGAATGTTTCTCTCAGATAGCATACACAGCACTTCCCATGCCTCTAGTTCATCACTTAGGAGACGAAACAACTACACATTTCTTTCAAATGTTTGTCATGCACCTATCGAGTAATTCTTCATTTTGTCAGTTTATTTGTCAAGTTCCAAAATAGTCTTGAAAGCATTTTACAATGGCAATCTTTACCTATTTTTTTGTCACTGATTATGCTCTTTTTCATGTTTTTTTCAGCAGTCTTTCCACGAGAGCAAAATTTACGAGCAACCACATACTATGTTCATAGTTTCAAAACATGCTACAGACTGCTCATCACTGTGACAGTGAAGCTAAAATAACTTCTCAGGCTCATTCGAAGAAGGCACTGCTCTCAAAGCGGTCAGGACAGCAATGTAGGGCAGGCGTTGAATGGTTATGAGGAAAGTGCAGTTGTTGTGATGAGACAGGTACCTGGTATGTGACATTAAATTCTCATGACCCTACAGACTACTGTGAATACTCTACTGTTGAGGACTATCTGACAGTAATACCAAACTTTCTCCGGTTTGGTTACGATTTGGTTACGATTTGGTTTGGTTTTTCAAGTAGAACTCCACACTCTAGGCTCATCAGTATGGCAGAATAGGAAGGAGGTGATAGTCTGGAATTGTACAGGATGGTGCCCATAGCAGTGTTTCAGGTTATCAGTACTATTGACATGGTAAATGGAAGTGCACTTGTTATGCTGAGACAGGTAAGTGAGATACTAAGTAAATAGACATGCCAGATAAGACGATATGTTACTGTTTCCAGTCACTTCTAATGTCCCTCTCCCCATCCCTCCTCTTTAGCGATATATAGCCCCCCTCCCATCCCTCGCCTTTGAGGATATAGAATATCTTGGTGTCACAGGACTTTTACCTTATGGTACTCTGGTAAAATATTGTGCATCAGTTCAACCTCTTCTCTCGTAATCGTCTTAATCACGAATCTCTTGTCGTGCGTCTTCATAAATTTGGCCCCACTTTTACCGGATGAGTTGTCATACTCTGGTGGTCCTAATGTGAAGGAATTCTGCGTAAAAAGATCCAGGAAAACTCAAATGCAAATAAAGTAAAGGCTAAAGGTTTTTCACAAAGAGAGAGATTTTCTTTCAAACTTAGATGCGAGGATTTCCCCACAACTCACTGGTGTGGGTATTCACGAGTGACTATACTTACCCCTTGCCCCACTACTGCATCAGTTTGACCTATGCTCTACTGACCTCGAAGTCAATTCTGACACCGCGCCCTCTAAGGCCAAACTGATGCAGTAGTGGGGCAAGGGGTAAGTATATGTCTACGATGTGAATTACACGTTTTCTTTTGGTTTATTTTGTACAATCTTTGGACAATGAAAGTTCCCAAAAACTCGATAAGCCGTCAAACAGGTGTTGCTGCAATATAAATGTAAAGTTAGCATGAAACATCGAGAATCACATTTTTCGGGACACTTGTGTTCCACAACTTATGTTTATGTAAAAGATGTTAGAAGTTCTAGCTGACAATTGCATAATTTCCAAAATAGGGAACTAAAAATGAAAACACAAAAATGAACATTAGTAAAGTCAACACGAAATACTAATATCACCACGACTCACTGGTGTGGGTATTAACAAGTGACTAATGAAACTAGACTGTTTAACTAGTAACAAACACAAGAATAGTCAAGGTTCTAGGCTCTTTGTTGCCTTTGCTTGCGGCAAAATTCCAAGAGCACGAGAGATACATTTTGGAGGGCGAGCCTCCTGGCTTAGTGGGCATAGTGCTAGAATTGATTTCAAGAGTATTTTAAGAAAGAATAAATGAATACATTAGTGAGTAAACAGGTAAGTACAGTATATGATGTGAATAGATGATGTATATAACAACACTGAGTGAAGAGTACCTAACCTAACATGCAATAATAAAGAACGAACACAAAGTACCCAACAACAACATATAGCAAAATGACAATACAACACAGAAAACACATTACCAGAAGATACAATTCGGGCAATACGTTGGCGCAGATACAGTACTAATGGATACATTACTGGATGTACCAGAGCCCAGGTTGCACTTACCCGATATTCTGTTTCTGCCACATTGAATCTGCTACGGAGGGTTTTAAACACCATTGGGCAGTATTCTTTGAACTTGAAATGGCTTGGAAGATTCTCTCTGAAAAAGAAAAACATGGCACAAGTTGAAATATGAGAAAAGTACCAAAATAAGTCCCAGAAAGCACTGTTAAAGATGCCTTGGGTAGGGCAAGACCTTAGTTTTCAACAATGACTTGTGAACATTTTCGGAAGATAACCAGCAAATAAACTTGTACACTGTACAGTGTATGTCAGTCAAGACCATAAACATTACAAGGGTCCCTTCTTGATTTAAACGAAGTGGCTAGAAAACTTAGTCTAACAAATAAACTTCTCTCCAGCCCCTACAGAGATATACATAATTAACCAGAAATATGTTATTATGATCCTCAAGTAAAAATGCTTGACAATGCATCTAAAACATTGTCAAGGACATATGGTAGTAGATTTCATCCTTCAGTGCTTCCTTCATTTTGGGCAATGAGATGTTATTCTGACAGACTTTACAACAGCTTGCACACAAGAGGGGAAAAAAAACACTACAGGATTTGGAAGACAGCTTGTGTTCTTTACAAATGTTGTACTGTATTGTATAGCATGCTGGAATTACTTCCCTGAAGCATGCAATATAAAAGAAAAATAGTAGACACAGTACATGAGGTAATGTATTCATTAAATCCACACTTTACGATACTGTGGTTTAGTTGTTACATTTACTGATACCATAGAAATAGATGCAGAACTATGGTAGAATGACGTCAGGCTAACTACTAACACACTTCACAAATAAAGCTGATTAATAACAGGGGGTGTTGTATGCTGTAAGGCAAAACAGCTCTGCCTTCAAAATGTGCCAAATAAAATGCACATACGGCCCAACAATTTGTTCAACATCTGACTACATCTTTTAGAAAAACAGAAGAAAATGCAACCCTTTGATACTTTGAGATAATCTGATAGCATGCAGGGAAAACTGCAACCCAAGATTTACCTGTTTGTGGCTTACAGTATTTATAAAATCCCAAAATTTCCATTGGATTTGTGTTACGCTGTTTCATGAGAACGGCTTCTGCCATACAGGATTTGGCATCACTTCTTGTTTCATGGCATCATCTATTTCTCTGACTGATGCAGACATAGTTACAACAAAGCCTACCATGTCTTGCCATTAACACAAGCTAGTGTGCATTGTGGTTCTGATGACGTGACCACAGTTTTATTGTATTCACCCCTTTTTAAATTGGTCTCAGTTATTTGATGCTGCTAAATCTGAGCTGATACTAATCAAATATTTATATCCCTCAAAGTGCACCACCTCCAATAAATCTGCCATTGTAATTGCATGCTACTTATGGTAGTTGTCATGATTTCATACTGTTTTTTTTTATTTTGTAAATGATTTGGAGGACTTTTCCACAAACTTTTCCATAAAAGTTCTCTAAGCTTCCATCAGTCAATTTCCCAAAAGTTCCATCCATGCTGTCATGCAGTATATCAAAGTCCTATTTTAATATTTCTTCAAATAAAAAAAAACTGTAACATCATCCTATAAGAAATAACATTACGTGAATCACAGTGAAGGAGCTCAAAATAGCTCATACGTCACAAAAACACTCAGTGAATAATGCATCCAGTTTCACATCTCATTTTGCTAAATAAAATGATAAGATTGCTACACAAATTGAATATTTTGCAGCAATTTCATACATACAACTAGGGGGTTTTCTCTGATTTTCTGACAAAATACCAGAGAAACCCCATAACTGCCTTGTAAATTTTGAACACTAAATTATTCCCTGAACACTCCAAAGCTCTGCTATAAAGTTCCACCATCTGACCTTTCCAGATTTTGCACTTTCTTATCATTAAACATTGCTTGACAGAAGCCATTGTAATCAAGTTACTCTCTTTTCAACATGACATTGTTTTTAGTCAGAACGGCAAACTTTGATTTTAAATGTCTTCACACGGACAGGACACGACAGGACACGACAGGAATATAGTGTGTTTTGACGGAAGGTCGCCTTCAAATCTAGCTCTCTGCCAAATAAAATGACAGGAAGATTCTTCCTTTAGATAGAAGGTATGACCAATTAACAACATTATCATATTACAAGGAAACACTTGGCACACAAACTTGGCAAGAGAAAATTAAATAATATCTGAGGCACAGAGACTTTAAAGAGACACCACAGTACTAGAACCTTTAAGTTCCCTTTGTTTATTGTCAATCTTTGGGCTATAAATAGATAACTCTCCAGATAATTGAACTGGATGAAAGTCCTCTCAGGTGAGGCAGATGTCACATAATTTTTTTTATTGGTTTTTTTTTTAACGTCTGACCTCAATCTAAATTGCTGTCACACTGAGATCACACAATTCTGGAATGGTTAAAGAGCATTTTGAGAGCAGCTTTTCTTGATAATGTAGTAATCAAATGTAGGAGCTGTTGGTTCATTATCAACCGAATTCCCAGATGACTATCACTTTGTTTTAATCAACCTCTTGCCACACTTCATTAATTCTGTTTGTCATATCACTTGATTGTTCTCCTCTTCATCGGAGACATCTTCCCCTTATGAACCAATGATGAGACATGCAGACCCCAGAGGTAGAGCAGGAATTGGGAAACTTTCCCTGATATCGGGTCAAAGTTGTTTGTGGCGACAAGCATGACTGGTGGTGTGTTTAAAGTAAGGTATGCTTCAAAGATTTAGCACTCTCAAAACTCCAGCACGATGATTACACCGATGAAGACTAAGGGATCATCAGACTGTGGTCACCACAGAATATTATTCATAACAAGCAAAGCAGTCAGCAGATTGTTGTGCACAATAGGAAACAACGCACAAGATAGTTCACAACAAAAATGAAACAGTTCACAATTTCAGAAACATCTCTTCAATCGCTTCACTTCACCTGATTCTTTTCAAATGATTACAGCAATCTACTCACTGTGATTGCATTTCTCAAAACTTGATACATACATTTTCTTTTAACGGGTAAAGCATGAGCTGTTTTTCCATTTCAAACAAATGATCGATGAGTTACAGTGAGTCTGTATTATATCTTTCGCTGCACTATTGTCGAGGTCAAAACGGCCATAATGTACACTTAAGTGGCAAAGGTATCTGATTTTATTTTTTTGCCCATTACAGACTCACCCTGGCCTCATGATTTACTGTATATAAAGTACATCATTCCATTACATTAGCATCTATATTATCTCGAGTGCTGTTTTATGCATGCATATTTCATTTCTTCAGCTATTCTTTAATATACTGCTGATGGTATGTGTTTGGTTTAAAATTGTTACGTACAGTACATAGAGAAATGGGGGGATTATGGGTTTTCTCTCATAAATTTTGTTTTCTATTTGCACTTTTGCATATTTTCTTTTTTCATCTGTGTCACTTCCACTACTATGTGAGTGCATTGGAATACTCAACAATGAATCAATTATATACTTTTTTATTTTGTTTTAATTTCAATGTACTGTATAGCCATACATATTTCTTTTTTATTGCTAATAGGGCTGAGCCAAGTATCCTTGTATCGGGGTACCTGAGCGAATGTACAGGTACAAGGAACTTGAATTAAACAGAACGAGAAAATATAACTCTAGTTTTTCAACAGCATGTTTCTTGAGTAACAGCAATTTGCTTACGTTCTTATCTCTGAACAGCAGAAGCCTGACGGTGGATACACAACAAATACTAGCTGTAGCATTACGGCAGTGTTTGAATCTAATTGGTAGGAGAAATCCCCAAACCTGGTTTGGATGTTCACAAGTGACGAACTTACCTGCCTCCTTGCCAGTTTCTTCTGGCACGGTAGTGGGATATGCATTAGTTGTGTGGAGGCATGTAAGTGAGGAGCGAAATAAATACAGTACAACCACAACTTTTGTGAAAATAGGTCAATTCCATTTTGGACTTTGCAACTTCCATGAATATCTGTGATCAAAATGCTTACATTCTGTGAAATTCTGTGTTGCTATAGACCAAAGATTCTATGACACTTAAATTGGCCAGTGCTATTGACATTTTTGTGTGAACAATGTGGCATAGCTTAGGATGAAAAGCATTTCAGCAAAGCATTACTTTGATTAGGAAAAAAGTCATTGATACTGAATTAACATTCTCCACAAAATGTCACAAATGTCACAAATGTCATGTCAGTCCAACTAGATTCCATAGATGCTTGAAGCTAAAACATGCAAAAGTGGCCAAAAAAGCCTTCCGAAAATCTACAGTAATCATCCAACATGGAATGATATATTGTGAATAGCCTAAACAACATCGGGAATTGCTCATTCCATCAGATCTGAAAGCAAAGGTGAACACCCAACTACTATATTTGCAAGAAATGAAGTTATTGTTATTTTTAAGAAATGTTTGAATAATAATTTACGGTACTATCAACCCTTATGGCTTTAATATTTAGTCTCAATTAGGTTTCAATTTGTAGAGAGATGGCAATGTTAATAGGGTTGTGGTAGTGCACCACAGTACATGTGTAGGCCTGCAGAGGCTGGTACACATCCTATTTGCGTTTTTCATGTATTCATGTCTACATCTGATTTCAGAGTTAGTCTTGTTTCAGGTACAGTACTCGTTACCCGACCAGGGGATGTGAACAGGTTAGAAATTTTTACTACCCAACACAACCATAGTTGACCTTAACTGGCCTCCTATGATAAAATGGGAAGAGTGCTAGATGTACGTCAAAAGAATGAGACACTGAGTGTGTTTGAATGGACAGAAGCTCAACTTAAGCAAATTCAGTGACTCATGATTCAAGATCAGAATTGCCTTGATTTTTCTAAATTTGACCCATTACAGAAACAACAATTTTAATGTGACTTTACATTAACAAAGAATGATCATTCAGATACTATGGCATTGGTGAAAGTCTTATGTGACTCTATCTCTCCATGCAGCAATTCATGGTTTTATTTCTCTTAATATTGTACCTTTAGGCAGAGATCAGCAGATAAAGTAAAGGTTTCATTTCCTTTTCTTTAATTTTCTGATGAGAAATATTTGGTTAAAGGTTGTGACAATGACCCACTTCAAATGCATGAAGCAAAGAAAACCTACCAAAAGTACTTCTCAACAACATAAGCCAGGCATCTGAAGAATTTCTAAACAAGCAGTTGTGAACTGGAAACTGTTCAACAGGGGTGCCATTATTGCAAATTAAACTTAACAAACAGGACAGGGTAGAGTACATGCCTTCTAATTGTACATACCATACTAAAGTCTACTTGGTGTTATGTAGAGTATTATAAATTTATACACTGTAACCAACACTGTTGCATGCACACATCATAAACAACTGGTTACAGGCATGATGCCCAGGCCATTTGGTCTGAACTTTACGTTGCTTGCACTCATTCTAAATATAACTTGCAAATTTATGTGGAAAGTGTTCTTCGAAACAATTTTGCAACCTTTAAGGTTGCCTTCTCCATGTTGATTAATCTTGTCTGCTTCTACAACTTGGCAAGTTAAGTATGGCAAACTATAGTTTTGAGGACTTTACAGGAGAGATCAGTACATAGTGTACTATGCCTATTTAAGAGTCCTGTTTCATTACTACTGCTCCTCTACCTCTACTTGTTTCATATCAAAAGCATAAAACTCTAAATTCAGAAACACACACCAGCCCCAAATATTGAAACACTGTGTGCAATTTAAAAACTTTGAACTCTACTGGTTTATATGTAAATCACAATGTGCAATGGTGCACGATACATATGAGACAATCATAACCAATGGGCAGATTAACTCTAGCCAATACCTTTGTTCTGATTTTGTATTAAAGCCCATAACTATTCCCAACAACAGCTCCACAATTAGAAGCTGTTCTGTGTCAATCTTAGACAAAAGTCACTACGACACTACTACTGAATGTTGTGACAAGCTAATTATCAAATCCTGAGGACAAGCAAAACATTACCTGAAAAATTGTGAAATTTATCTGATTTGGTTTGTCAAACTGTATATAACACTTCTATGTCTCATCACAACAACTGCACTCTTATCAACCATGCCAAGAGTGTTGAAAACCTTTCAGAATCCACCTCAATGCCGTTCAGCCTAAACCGGACTGGAGACTCCTTCTTACTCTGTAGTTTCTGAGGGTGTCTAGAGGGTGAAGTTGGTCTGAATTTGCATCCTAAAGTTTTCTTGCAAAATTTCCCTGCTAATTGTACTGTAAGTTAGTTTTTGAAGATGAGCTGTCGCAATTTAGAGTAAGGAATTTCTTTTTCTTAGTTGCCCTTGTGGTTTGAACAATTTCACTTAAAGAATCACTATAAAACCCATAACTTATATTAACAGATCAGCTGTAAAATATGTGAATGTGTGTTTAATTACTAGCTTTCACATTTCTCTTTAACAAAATTGATAGAATTGATTAACGGATATTCTGGTGGGTATCCCAAAACTCTTCTGGTTTGGTGATTTACGAACGACCTCACTTACCTGTCTCAACACAACAACTGCACTCCCATCTACCGTGCCAAGAGTACTGGAAACCTTTAACACCGCCCTTGGCGCCCTCCGGTCTAATACCGGACTAGTGCCTCCTTCCCATTCTGCCACCCGTACGTAGGTGAGGAGTGAAGTAAATTAAGAGTTTCAGGTTTTGACTTTGGATTTGTTTTGATAAAATCTACAGAAACTTTCAAAAATTTGGCAAAATTGATTCCGTTTTATTGCTATGTTAAAGAAAATTAATACTGATTTAAACTTTAACATAGTGTTTTTTCTACAATCATACAGAGCAGACCTTTGAAGAAGACCATAAATACTAATGACCACACTTGACAACCAAAGCTATGTCATTCCTGTACTGTCAAGGCAAGGAAGCCACCCCTTACCCCACTTTTAATACTAGCTGCACAAATGCTACATGTTTTCCTTTTTTTCCTCTCTTTTTGAAGAAACTTATATGGCCATCTGAGCAGCAACAATGTGGAGGCAGGTGAAAGTGAAAATAAAACATCACATTTAGAAGATCTTAACTGCCTTTCTCTGCCAAGAACTAGTTGAAAACTTCCAAGCAACATCTGTTTCAACTTTCTAACACATCCAGTTACATTAAAAGAACTTTCAGCATCTTACTGATTTGTTTTGAAAGTCAATCAGTCACTACGAGCACATCAAAGATGACAGCAACGCCTACATTTTTCCTTTCTTTCTTCCTAGCATTCACAAATCAAAGTACATTCCTCTTCTACTTGACATTTATGTACTTACAAACATATCTCAACTGATACAGCACAACATCTGACAAATACTATATCTCACCCACACACAAAAAAAGCCAATTGAAGTCAAAAGCATCATAAAAGCAATTTAATTACAATTATTTAGTTGGAGAGCATACAGCTTTGGCACTCAGTCTGCCTGTGTTGCACCACCTCTGCCTGTAACAGCTCTGTATATAATACCAGCACTGGTGTAATTGTATTAAGCTTTGAGGCAGGGAAGGTTTTGTTCAAACTCAGCAATGACAAAGAGTACAGCAGAATTAGGCAAATATTGTACTGTGTGCAATTCCATAACATACAATGCAGAACCCAAAGCTATCAATACTGATAAACAATATGCTGCTTATGGTTAAATGCCCCTGACATGTATGAGTTTCCCCACAAAATCCCTTAAATTCACAAGTACACATACTGCATTTGTTTCAAAAAAGAATCTAAAATGGGCATTACTGTGTATCAAGTAGTCATTATTTATTAACAATCATACAGAAGTCTGTGATTATTTGTAAAACTACGGTATATGTACTACAAAGTTTGTTTTTCCTTTCAGGACTCTGCACTGCAAAACAAATTCAGACTAATTGCATGCAGGTACTGTATGCTTCAGTCAAACGCTACAAACTTTGAACATATTTCTTGACGAAGATCCATACTTTGAAAGTCACCGAGTCATCATCAATTTGTAGAGAATTTGAGCAGTTACTGTACACAAACTTAGGATTATATTCTGACATGGATGCTCGTCATTGCTTGTTGCAACTGCTGGTGGTATAAAGCCAGATGATTCCAAACAATGAGCTCAGTAATATAATCATGCCAAATATAGCTTGCATTAAATCATAAAACACAGTTTACAAGTCACAGTAGATATTACTTTAGCAAGACTTGATTTGCTTTATGCAAGGCACTGAAATAAATTTACTGACAAGTACAGTTATACAGAATCATAAAATAATTTCTGATTGTCAGTGATTTACTCCATTCATTTAATTTTTATCATATCACAATGTCACTAGCTGTAAAATGTGGTCACTAAATTGCAACTTGTGCTGTAGTTCTGTACATTTCTGCTCATGCACATTACTCAATGTAATACACACAATGTTCTATGTTGTATCACACGTATTGATACAAAGAGGTTCAGGGTTATGTGCTGTACAGCAATTTTAAGTTAGTGCTGAACAGCAATTTAAGGGCTTCAATAGATCACCATTACCTACAGCACAGTACGTGAGTGTGCAGTTGATGTGAAGGCAGGTAAGTACAGATAAAACACACTGTAGGCTTAAATCCGCTACTTCAGACCTGTATCCTTTTGATGGTATTTTGGTTCTTTACTGTCTTATGTTGTATAACACCCGCCTTGCATTGTATTAAAACACTATAGTGAAGCAGTGTTCTCCACTAGTCTTTTGTCTGGGCACGTCGCCCGGACAAAGTGTGAAGATAAGGCATCAGCGCCTGGACTTAACATTCCGACCATTCCAAACTACATGTCACAACGGGATAATATTCGATAATGCCCATACAAGCCATTTTCTCATAAAAGTAACACCCACTTGGTTCACAATTAAAATAGTAAAGCATTTTATGAAAAATAACACACAATAGTTTTGTTGTCCCTTGTTAACTGTGCATCTTCTTCATCATACCCTTCTTCGGCCTATTCAAAAACTTTAGCAGTTACAAGAGATCCATATCCATACACGAGGACTGGGAGCAGACTGAAAGTTGTCGACGGGTTGTTTCATATTACTATGGACTTCAAGAGAATGTTTTGAATTGTTACCTGGCCTATTCTTTTAAGGTTACCGCCAGCACAAAACACCTTGCCCGCCTGGAAAGAAAATAGGTTGCTTTCACTCCTTTTAAAAATGTTGTGTCTTGCAAGTTTCTCATTAACACTATCCAAGAACTGCTGTAGCTGTAGAAGTATAAGTATGTATCCTACTTCAGCACTACTGTGCATACTATACCAAACATACGGACTGGACACAACATAACTTGTGTACTTCTGCATGCTAGGTCTATAGTCACAGTGGTTGCATGCCCTAATACGACATAAACAAACAGAGGTTTCAAAAACTTTGTTATTGGTTTGAAGTTAACCAACCAATCGCACCTTGAAACTGGTTGAACTTTCGTGTGCAGAAATCGTCACGTGTACTTTCATTCACCCATTAACACCCAGATTGTATTATAATCACAGGGAGTACTTCCTACACGTCATCAAAAGTTGCTTTGTTAGCAAAGGTACTTCTGTTTGGATGCACATAATTTACCATATATGACCAAGTATTTTTCAAGAAGTTAATGGCCATTTGTGTATTGTCGTCATTTTAATAAGCCTTTTATTAGAACCTTTTTAACAGAAAACGAGAGAAGGAAGATGGGACACTGTAATGGTCACCGTGATTTCTTATCTTCACTTACTTTTAATGCATTGTGCTTCAAAAGCAAGAAAGTCTCAAGCAAACGAGATAAAAAAAAATTCTCCTAAAAAGTAGGAATATTGGTGACAATCCAGATTTGACACCAAATAATACATCCAGCCCACCTGACTTTAACAAAAATTCCTTCCCTCCCCCAGGATGACGATCAGTCAGTCACATCAACCAGGTTCAGATGAAAATGCTCCTGAGACAAACTTAAGACTAGCAGAGAACACTGGAAAGTGTACTCTTGTATTCTCTGCACCAGTTGTACTATCCCTGCATTGTTTTAAATGATGTATGCACTTGGCAGTACTATATTGTCTTACTATATGCAGTGCTCTATTGTTCTCTTCTACTGTACACTGAGGCTTGTGAGCAAACTGCTGCATGAAATGCTATTCTGTACAGTGTTGTGTGCTGTATGGCGAGCTGCTGTTAAGCACTGTGTTGCACTTCTTCTATCTACAGTAGGCACTGCACTGTGTGCAGTGCGGAAGACTACTGTACTGTGGATACTATCCTATGTGTACAGTAAGTAACTGTAACGTGCAGTATCATAATACAATGTTGCATCCCCCTGACCTTACACTGTACTTTAAGGCCTACTTTTCAATATCCTGTTCAGGGTGTTATATTGGACTTAGCTTCTAAGATCAGATGGAGTTTCAATATTCAGATCTTTTGTTCTCCTGGTACATAAATGACATTCACCAAACAGAGAACTTTTTACTAGGTATACAATAAGTATGGAAAGAAACATGTTTTTGTGGTATCAATCTGCTTGTTTGATGTTGAAACCACATAAGATAAGACAGCCTTAAGTCATAATATTATGGTATAATCTTCACTTTCAATTGAATGCCTGTTTTTTTTTCCTGAGTATCATAAAATTAAATATCAAGGGCACAACGCACTCCAGGTTGACTGTCGGATATTTGAACAAACCTCTGTAAGTGCAAGTACCTTTCATTGGGCCTAGAACAAAGCACTGCTCATGCAAACTGCTGACAGCCAATTCCATGGCATCTGCAAGGGGCTGGCTACACATACTATTGATACCTGTGCACCCATTACAATCAAAAGATAACATGGGTTGTGATTACATGAGAGGCCGAGAGGGTGGGGGAAATAATCAATGTAACTTTTCTTTACAAAGCTTCAGTTTAGAAAAGGTGATTTCAACCACCACCTCTGTTGGTTTCTTCTATTTCAATTACATGCCCAAAAAATGGAGGCCTCACAAAAAATATCTTAATTAATTGAAGAAACAACCTGTTCAGTTTTATCCAACTGGTTTTAAGTCCATACAAGATGACATATGAACCTAGAAACTAAGGAGACAGTGCCTACAGTATATCTACTTTAGGATTAGAAAGGATACTTTCTTCAAACTTGAGTGATTACGAATCAAATGGTAAGAATCTGTTAATGGAAAGCTCATGCACCAAATGGATAGAGTACATAGCTGAGGCTGATGGACACTGTGAGATGTGCTGTGGGTTGGATTTGATTGTACAAGGAGGTCAAAATTAAAGATGGAGAAGCTACAAGCACCATTCTACAAGGCAATGTACTGTGTCCTTAGTGTGACCACATATTTAGGACAGACTACAATTTCTTTCAAAAAGGAGATGGGGACATTTACACCTCTCTCCCAAGATGGTTAACAAAAATGACGGTGCCCCACTCCTCAGTCTGTTCCCTTACAAAAGTAACAACTATAACTGCAGGGAATATGGTACTGTAGAACCATAGGCTTTCACAAATTGGTTTCTACTTAGTCACCAAAGTTTTCAGACACATTGCATGTACACTACGTAATACTGTAGGGTTTATCTGTGGTCAAAATTTGATCCTTTTAATGACTTGAAAACCACAACCTCCACTGATATACATACACTCACCAAAGTGTTATGCCAAGTTCCATTGTGGTTTAAAAACTAGAAACATGAAAGGAGTCCCTGTTGGGATAAATTGTTGGGAACAGACCAAGCAATATCATATGCATTATGTAGTAAATGGTTACATTACTGTATATAATTTGTTCCCATTTCTTGCGAACTGATACTGTAGATTAAGGATACAAGTTTTTCCATTTCAAAGGGGTAGTGAATGCTTACTGTACATTGGTACAACATTCTTCTGTCACCTTGAACTGTAGGAACACTGACATCACATGACCGTTTATATTGGTGGAAAACTTCCAAATGTTGTGGCATATGTGAATCAATGGCGATTTTAGTGGGCTTCCATTTGGATGATCAAGTTAACAGAAAAAAAAGTGCAGGTTATTTCTGAGAACTACTACCTGTGATGTTTTGGTACATACAGAATAACTGATAACAGTTTTCTAATTGGAAGGATGGACAGTAGAGTCATAGCTGACCAGGATATATTGTTTTCCTTCCACAGTGTATTCATTTATGATGTGATTTGGGGTAAACATTTCATGCAAATGTTTACAAAATACCACCCACAATGAACACTGTTTGCTTAATTTACAGTAACTGGATGCGGCATGTTCTTTTGTTTTTGCTGAATTGACTCCATTTAATCACCAGGGTATGACTCAATGAAATGTTTGCTTTGACATGGTGTGAAAAGCTGGTCTAACAATAAATGGAATTAAAAAGGATGACACAGATTTCTTTGGCACTGAATGTTCATCCAATGAGTAGAGCTGACTCTGCAGTGTCCTTTGATAGGACAGTTTTGTGTCTGAAATATTGTCAAAAATAGACCCATGTATCCATGAAAAACAGCACTTTCGTTTCAACAATTTGTTTTCAACCTCAAATATTGCAAACAATTTACAAAGCGCCACTTTTTTGCTGGAGGGGAGGTGAGGTAAACTAGAAAGCCAAAAGGCTTAGTGATTCCTTGCCTCATGATATATATTGTAACAAACATGGATCGCCCACATGACAAGCATGAGATCCCACAGTTATCCTACTTGAGATACCATCTTAGTAAGGTCAAAACCTTTTGAATTCTCGTGACCCAAAATGACCTTTCACCTCCACTTAAAACGATAGGGATCACCTCCCCTATATGGCCATCAACACACTAAATATGAACAATTCACAAACTAAGTATAAGATCCCTCACATTTATCACCCTTAAAATATCATGTATACAAGGTTTTGACCTTTTGTCACCCAAATAACCTTTGACCTACACAAACATGAGAAAACTCCCAAACGGATATGATGCTGCAGGGGAACAAATTATATTTTGTCGTGTCTAATGACTTGATAAAAAGGTAAACATGTTTATTTAATCAAAATTATAGCACTTTATTTTGTCGAGTTACAGCTATTGGTGGCAGCTCTTTCGTATTTGATCTTTTGGCGTGATGCCCTTCCCAATGGCTATGAGGTCCTTGAAAATTAGCAAAAACTGATAACCCAATTAAACCAGAATCTAGCATGACTTGCAATTTTGCCTTTAGTCTCAACACACAGTACAAGTTTCCTTGGTTTGATACACAGTAGTCATTTGTTTAAAGCTTAGCTGAACTACTGTAAAGTGAAATAGGGCATTTAGAATACACCAACATGGCGTACAAAGAAATTCACTTTAACCATTGTTAAACCATTCAGTCTCATCAATAAATATCTGTCAAAGCTTCATCTCCTCAAAACATTATGCATGTGATGAGTAACGGATGCATCATTTGAATTTTAAAAAGTTTGGGTGCACAAATTATTGTTGAGCAACAAATAAGTAAATTTCTGATCTGTGAGAATCTTATTTCTAGAAAATAAGGCTACTGTAATTGGTTATTCTGAATAATCTATCATTTTATGTCCACAAATAATGGTTTTAAAAATATGGTTGTTTTCTGTAAAACAAACGCCCCATTTCCCTTTAAGGGCTAAACAGAGACACTGTTTATACAGTAAATGGTTAAGTCCATTGTGCACCTGGCTCAACAGACTGTATGATTTATTCTGGACATTGTGGTCTCTACTGGCAGTCAACTGTGATAAATTATGTCAGATAACAGTGGCCAATTTGAACAGAGGTGGGTCAGTTACAATTTGATTCATTCAATTAAGCAATCACAGTTCATGCACGCTCAAGGGTATTTGATCCAAATTATCAGTAATTTAGTTCTTTTTATAAAGCTAATAACCCGTGGTATATTTAATCAATTCCAATTTACAATTCATGCATGCTCACATGTCCTTATAAGGACAGTGGCATAACGTTTGCCAAATAATAATCTTTGATACCAAATTTAATGTTGTCTTCATCTTTTCTTTATGGTTATCGAAGAGACAATGTTGGTATGTACTAAAAAAAGTTCTCAAATCAACAAGTGGATTCTACATTACAAGTATAAAATTCACTAGAAAGACCGTTCTTTAAATATTGTAGATTTTCACATTTTGACCTCCCATCTTCACCTCTGCCAAAAAAAATAGGGATCATCTACTCGATATGGGCAATCCACACCCTAACTATGAGATCTCTCACATTTATCGTTCTGGAGATATCGTGTTTACAAGCAATTTTCAAGGTATTTACCTTCTGACCTCTGGTGACCCTTGTACTCAATAATATACACCTACACACTTCGTATGACATGTGCTCAAGCTTCTCTTCTTGAGATATCGTGTTTAAATGGTTTTCACAATTTGACCCCTGTTGACCCCAAATGACCTTTGACCTCCACTGAAAACGATAGGGTTCCTCTACTCAACATGGTACAACTACATACTAAACATGAGATTTCTACAAGCTTCCTTTCTTGAGATATCGTGTTTACATGGTTTTCACAATTTGACCCCTGTTGACCCCAAATGACCTTTGACCTCCACTGAAAACGATAGGGTTCCTCTACTCAACATGGTACAACTACATACTAAACATGAGATTTCTACAAGCTTCCTTTCTTGAGATATCGTGTTTACAAGGTTTTCACAATTTGACCCCTGTTGACCCCAAATGACCTTTGACCTCCACCAAAAACAATAGGGATCATCTACTCAATAAGAGCAACCTTCATGCCAAGTATGAGATCACTCAGAGTTACACTTCTTTAGATATCATGTTTACAAGCAATTTTCAAGATATTTACCATTTGACCTCTAGTGACCCCAAATGACCTTTGACCTCCACCAAAAACAATAGGGATCATCTACTCAATAAGGGCAATCTACATGCCAAGTATGAGATCACGTATGAGAGTTACGCTTCTTTAGATACCGTGTTTACAAGCAGGCGTCACACACACACATACACGCATACACACACACGACATCACCATCGCATAGATTCCTCTGCCTTCGGCAAGGAATCATAAAACGATCAAAATCGTACATTGTATCGCAAGAAATCTTTGATGAAAATTTCAGCGTCTTTTTCAACACTTTTTGGAGAATGTACATCAAACAGATGAACATAGATCTATACAAGATTTGAAAAGAAAAGTGCAAGAAGCTTAGCTTATGCCAACACTGTTTTATCACTCTTTTAAACAAGATAATCTCTTTTCTATGCATAACAATGCCCTCCACAAAGCTTTACTGTAGTTCACAGTTGTGTGATACTCCAAAAGTCTTGAGACACTCCATATAAACTATCAAGTATTATGCAGGACTTAATCTGCAACCGTCAATCTGAATCCTCCAAAATGTGTCACCAATGGGAGCAGAGAAGCCTCAGGGGAGGAGTTTCTGCCTTTTGTCAATTCTAATATTATTATAGGTGTGCTTTAAACTTCGTAGATCTACGTTTTCTGGTACATGTGCTAAAAGAAATTGTCCTACTTATGTGAGCTTCCCTCTTCTGATAAGAAAATGAGTCACTGAATCAAAGCAACTTTAAGTCACTCGTTGATAACATCGTTCATTTGGGATACTTAATTTCCTTGAATGGTTGGTCACATGTGAGATATACAGTATCCAATGTAAACTGAAAGTTACAAACCTGTCCATATCCTCATGATACATCATGCTACATAATAAAACTGAAAGGATGATTATGTAAAGAATACAGTAATCAAGTTTAAGGAAGCTCAAGCTAACTGATGCAAGCTTAAGGCCAACCCCCTCCATTAATATCCAGTAGAAGGACAATATGCAAAGCTTCGTGATGCAAGTGAGCAATAAATCAACATATTTGTACACAAACTTGGAGGATAAAACATCTTTTACCCAACAGTTTAATAGCAACAAACATATACTTTGTCAACTGTCATCCAAACAAAGTACATGGATGGGTGACAGGTATCTCACATCCCACCCCACTCCCCTTGCACTACACTCACATCCCACTGCACCCCCCTCACTTCACTTGATCACACAGTGTCACCAAGGTCACGACTTTGTAAGCAGTCCCATGTATTCCCAGGTTTGTTATTCAACACCCAGCTTTCAAATTATGATGTTTTTGGCCAGAATAGCTTTAGGCCACCACTAGTTTTGATGCTTGACATTTCATCTTGAGATGGATAAGAGTACGTCTACTGTAGAACTGTGGTCCTCCCAAAGTCAATCAATTTTAAAGGAAAACACACTATACTGTATAAAACACACATGCGCTGGTATTTCCGACAAAACATTAACAAGCTTCCATTGCCAACATTTCCATACTTCTTAATTCTTTTGAATCAACTGGTAGCGGACTTAAGTTTATTTACAGAAACATTTAAATGATACTCCCACATCCCACTGGTGTGGGTATTCACAGTGACTGAACTTACCCCTTGCTTCCCTACAGTTTTAAATCTGGTGGCTGAAAATATATTAAGGCTTGATACATATTTGAATTTGTATAAAAGGATGGCTTCACAGGGGGTTGTGATGTAGTGCTAAATTTGGACATTTCAATTTCAAGTTTTCAAGGTTAATAACTTAGTCAATGCTCATGCAGAAAAGCCTACATGGTTGTTTTGATGCATATTTCATAGGTATCTGTCATGGCACTGTTTACCTGCGACATCTTGATAATTTTGTGAAATTTTGGCAGTAATTTGGCAACCAATTCAGCTACTTCCAGACTGGTGACAAAGTAACTTCCAGTAGATCTGCCAATAATCTGCACCATTCATGAATACAACAAACAGGTGTGTGAGCTGCATCAAAGCTGCAGGGGCCCTAGGGGTCAATTTATGAATCATCAGTTTAGGAATCATATGTCACATCTTGTTTAATATTACAGTTTCTTTGATTATTGTTCCTAAACTTTATTCAGAAAACCTCAAATTGTTGTACAAGCATTTATCTCTTTCATATCCCAGATTCTAAAAACTTTCCCAAAATTGGCAAAATTCTGTGAATTTCAGGAAAGTTTCATTTCTATTTTCTTCTATGAGTTTGGCCCTACAGTACAGGCACAATGTGTAGAAATAAGAGGTTTGCGACTGTGCACTTGTGAAACGTAACAAGTTTTTGGGTAAAAAAATCTGACCAGAAAAAACAAGTGATAGTTACTTTCTAAACAGAATAAAAAACAGAGTAAAATGACGTAATCCTTCACTGCCACATGGTGCATGGCTCAAACCAAGAACATTAATATCATGTGTATAATATGTTCACCATCAACAAATACCATAAGAGTGGCTGCCATCTACAACAAAATTTGAAGGCAATTCCTTCATCATTTTCAGTCTGCAGATAACATTTTTTTTTAAATTCAATACATGTTAATTAAGAAAAGGTACTGCACAAACTAGATGCTCAAGTTGTAAACAAATTATAACAGCTTGATATCCCCACAACTCACTCACTGGTGTGGTTATTCAAAAGCGACTATACTTACCCCTTGTTCACACTTACAGTAGGCATTGCTAGACAAGCACAAACACACTTTCGAATACTTAATAATTTGTGAAAGCTAAAACTTCATGACAATGAGAATACCAAGTCACTGTAACCAGATTTACTTTGGAAATGTAAAACTAGCAAAATATCTTTGAAGCATCAGAACTGTAACTTGAAAGTTGGTACATGACTTGTTCACTACTGGGTACTGCACTGAAAATGCAAGGAACAGAATAGACCTTGAATGAGACACTTGTAAAGTGATAGCTTCATGGATTAAGTAAATCCGGTGTCCAGATAATTGTCCAGAAAAGGAAGTAATCTACCATTCTGCTGCTTTTCAAAGAGCTGACTACAGTAAAATAACATGGCAATACTTCGGCTTAGTTCTCCTCTATTAGAAGGTTAAAGCTATGCAGATACTGTACAGCACACTGTACTTTACAAAACACGACCAGAATACTGCAAGAGGTATCTACGCTGAATGATCTCTTGTAGAGTCAAAATCACACCAAACCCGTGGTCGACAATAACAACATGAACAGAACCTTCAGCCATGACTATGACATGATGCTCCCTTTACAAGAATAACAAGAAAGTCAAAATACTGTTTGACTTCTTACCAAAGTTTATGAAAAAAGATAACCAACATACCAATTTTGTAGTTCAATAATCTGTAAACCCTTCTTGAGATACCGTGTCTACAAGGGTTTTAAAGGATAACCTTTGCTGACCTCATGCCACCTTTAACCTCCCTAAAACATGACAGAGATCATCTACTCATCAACAGTAACCACTGTTTACAGTTTTAAAGTTCCACCAACATTCAATTGAGGTTGTCAGAGACTTTAATCTCTAGTGACCTCAAATGACATTTAACCTCCATGAAAATCCCTAGGGATCATTTACTCACAATGGACAACATTCACTTCCAGTTTGAAGTTCACCATATTAACAAGGTTTTCACAATATGGACCCTACTGACCTCACATGACCTTTTACCACGATTCCACTTGACAGAGATCATCTACTTATCACATGCTACCAACAGTTCTAGTTTGAAGTTCCTGCAACTTTCAGTTGCTGAAATATCCTCTGCAATAGGTTTTCATACTTTCCACTTTGGTGACCTCAAATGACCTTTGACTACTTGAAAAAAAATTGGGACCATCTACTCTCTATAGACTAACTACACACCAACTTGAAGTTCAAGGAACTTTCACCTCTTGAGATATCGTGTTTACAAGCCCAGGCATCACACAAACACACCCATGCACACAAACACACACACATCACCATCGCATAGATTCCTTGTCTGACTTCGGCAAGGAATCAGACACATGACCACTCGGCACTGATTTCTGAATTTCTGAATGCTAATGTAAGTGACCTGATTGTACTTTTCAACCAATGGGTAGGGATGAGATGTGTCAAGCATGACACGGTATATTTGCTAATTGTGGTAAATGCAATCTGTGGCACATTGCCATAATAAGTAGATACCGTTCATGCTAATGCTGAAACTATGCAGGCAATCGCAGGCTATGCCTGTAGTAGGTTGGCTACATGTATCCATGCTCTTAGCAGTACTGAGTGTCTCCTTCTATAGTTTGCATACAGTCACTATTATATTTTTTAAGACATATTTACTTTACATTCTGCATGACATCATCGTTAAGAGTGGAAGTTTGAACTTTTTATCGGTAATTTTAACTATTTGCCTACACTGTAGTGCCAAGCAAGACCAGCAATGTTTTCATTTACAGTGCTGTGTGGAAGTTGTTACTCTCAGGTGGAGGGGTATGTGGGCTGGTGGGGCTAAGTAGATAGTGATCATGAGTAGATCTCAACATATGTAGCAAACTCTATCACATTAATTACAGATATGTACTAACTTGTGCACCTTTTAAGGGATTTCTCCAGAAATCCCAAAACAGGATGTACAGTACAGTATTTCTGCGAACCATGATTCCAAATTGATGCTGTTTTTGGCAAAAGTTACAAGTGGGTTCTGGGTGCCAAAGTTTGTTCAAGGCTTATACAAGGTGCAATTTGAAGGATGAAAAGAGCTTACAGATATATAATATATATATATGAAATTTACTTAGATCCTTATCTATATAATTCAACCATTGCTTAAGTGTTCTTTCCTTAGGTGACAAACCAAGATAATTGAATATTACTATTTTTATGAAATAAACAGGGGGTATTTCACCCCTTCTTCTGGAAAGGGATGGGGCACAAACCCCCTCCTATACTCCCTCTGACAATTCGTATTTCTGATATGAACGACTGATGGACATGTTTAACATTCAGGTGCATAAAATCAGAGTAGTTCTACAGATGTTGACGGTGAACTGATGATCAGATCAGAAATACTCATGTGCCCTTGACAACCAATATGTTACAGATGACAATACTTTGTGCATTACACTGTACACCACAATCATTACAGCAAAAAGACCCTTGGGCAACGATAATTAATTATCCACAGACAATTTCAACTTCCATTGGCCTTGTCATTGTCATTGCTACATTAATTTACCAAACTCAGATGGAACAGAGAGGTTCATGATAACAAACAATATAACTCTTGATGGTTCACCAAGAGCCAGAAGTGAAAACCTTACCACATAGTACTGCTGTTAGCTGAGGAAAGATTGATGGCATGAAACATGATGTTACCACTGCTTCTTACCAAAGAACAAATGGTACTTCATCTGTTCTAGTCAAATCAATTCTTGTCTTTCAACAAAAGAAGTGTTAATGTTGCTCACATTTAAACTTACATCAAAGTGTGTCATATTCCAAAATTGCTTTCCTTTTAATAATGTTTGAGTCTTCGGAAATCCTCAAATTCATTAGATCTGGATGACTTGGGTGATGGAGTTGCATGTTTCTAAACACTTCTTTCAAGGGACAGGTAGATGAGGAGGGGTATAAGTATCAAAAGTGTTGATTTTGTTTTTTTTTTATTTATTCCATCACACTCTTATTCTTAACCAACAAAATCCAAGCCTTATGATTCATATAGCATCAAAATAAACTCTCTAAATGTATAAAATGTCAAAATATTTGAGCTCAATATGGAAGAAGATGCCATTATTGAGGGTGATCCACTGTTCATCATCTACATGCTCTAGTTCATAGCAACAATGAAAGAGTCTAAAATTATTATCTGTTGCACTTAAACAAGGCACCCACCGTTCATAGTTGGTGGAAGAGCCAGGTACCTCAAAATATAACTTCCGTTATGGTTTGAGTTCCTTGTGAAGCTGTTATACGATATTTTGCTTCAATGCACATTCTTACAATATTATGTTTCCTTACAAATGAGGCTAAGAATGAAGTTGCTCTTTGTTAGAACATGTTTTTAAATTTTGTCATGTGTACAGTGTCTGCTGGTGAAACTTTGAATCCGGGTAGGAATTTCAAAAGTGGTATCCTGACAAGGCGGACATCGTCGATCGGGTTACTGGGCACCCGATGCAAACACTGCTGAATACGTTATTAAAGCCCAACTCAAAAGTGTACAAAGTGGATATCACTGACCTGTTGTAAAGGTGGTTGTCAATTTTAATCTTGCTGTAGGCTTTAAAGTCATCCTGCATCAGCATGACAGGAATGTCTAAGGTATTGAGTTCTGAGACCTGTAAAGATAAAAGAACAAAAAGAAATTAATTAGTAAAGGTTACAAGCACATTCACTGACAACTTGCTTTCAAATCTTTAACTTGAAGGAATCAAAATTTTATCTACCCACACCCAAGCCCAAATATTTTTATTTCACTTTTTACTATTTCTTTATGTCCCTAATTTCATGATGGGTACAGTATGATTACTTGCAGTAAAACATAAAGCTACTGTACTTTAGTTTTTCATAAGTATGACTCCCTATCCTAGTATCCTGCATTAGTGGTGGTAATAAAGGTTACCAGTACTCTCATCACTCTCAGAGGTAGATGGGAGTGCATTTGCTGTGTTGAGACAGATAAGTGAGGAGTGATGCAAGTAACACCTACCTTAATTGCATGTACAGGAGTAAACTGACAAATGCAAGTTCAACTTCAAAACATATTTAATAGAACATTCATGTAAGTGTGCCTAATTAGGCTTCTGTACAGATGGCACAATTTCCACATATACAGTACAAAGCCTATGGTGGTTTTTTATTACACTTTCTCAACAATTTACTGCCAGCTGTAGGCTATCCTAAGCACCATTAAGTACTGTAGCTATTCTTAATAGCAAAACAAATTTATACTGCTGTAGACTGCACACAAAACTAGCCAGGATGATACTGTAGATTCTGCTGTCAACACTCAGCTTGACTATAATTTGTGATGTTTAACTTGTGGCACTTAAATTGCTAAATGCTAGAATCTGCAACCTTGTGCCTCTTAAAACAAACCTGCCTCAGTCAACACTGTTATATTATCAGTCAGTCAATGAAGAGTAGATTGTTTAAATTCTTTATAGGTCTGAAAACATCATCAATCACAGCTTAGAGAAAAACAAATCACCACATTAGCATAAATTTACATTACAAGAGGCCATCTCCTGGCTACAGTACTTGGAAAGTGTGTTGAAAAAAAAACCTCAAATGCACTGATGAGTAAGAATCAGTCTCAGTCACCAATAATTAGGAAACGACCATCCTGAGTCATGTAATATGACTTAAGAGCAGCCTAAGTCATTAAGCAGCAATAGCTAAGGCCAGCCCAATGAGTCAGGCAAAAATGACTGACACAAATCTGAAACAAGTCATGTCAACTTTTGCAAGGTAATCAGAGAAACACTTAGTGCCAGTGACAGGTTACTGAGGAGTGAGGTTAATTTCAACTTCATTCTTTAACACCTTTTCTCAAAACAATGGTATTTAACCAAACTGTGCCAATCTAAGTCTAAACTAGATGATAATATCTTATACAAAGGAATCAACTCACTGAGCTACAGTATCATGTCATATCATGCTGAGACACAGTGGGCTACCTTTGATGCGTATTTTCCTGTTCCAAAAAACTTGATTTCCGGCATTTTGATGACCCTGTGACCTCAATAAGGGATCATTTCTTGTGGTAAAGTTCCTGTTTTGATGTATCTGTTGGTCATGGACATGTAGAGTTGTAGACTGTACATAAACTCTCTTGCCATGTTTGCTGCTAACTTTTGAGGCAAGAAGAAACTTTCTTTGCTGAAAGGGAGGAGTCTTCACTGAATCATCTTGGCTGTCATATATGACATGAATCACAGTACTAGGCCTACACAGTACATCCATCCACATCAACATACTGTACATTAATTTCATATCTTACTGTATGTAGAACAGCTGCTCAACTTGTGAATGTGTATTCAGTGCATTTTCAGAAACAAAGATTTGACAGGTAAAAATTGTGCATGGCAAGACATGTCTGAAGGTTTTGAATACAGATTAGAATCTATGTACAGAGTCTTCAAAAATATTCCCCTTCGCTCACTCCCAACCCTACAGTACCACTCAAGCACAAAGAAAAAGAGAACCCATGCAATAAGTAGCCCTACCCTCACTCTGTTACATTCAAGGAGTGTTCAGTGGAACCAAGTGAAAACTGAAGCAAACTTCACGGTATATATACTGTTTCCAATAACATCTATAGTAATTTAACAGGGTAAGAAAAAAACAATAGGAGAGTTGGCCTTAAATAAAAACCCTCTGAAAACTGCAATCAATATAGTCCTGAACTTATGTATACTATAGATATACTTTAGAACTATTTATCTGTTTAATTTTAACGTAATTTTTTAATGTAAGTTTGCACTCCTTGTCTGAAATTTTTCACCAAATATAGAAAGTTTATTTTGGATTTGTTCACATTCCTAAAGATCTATCGAATCTAATTGAGTGGTCTAATTAGTGGGCCAATTATCCCCATTTTTGCAGTTCTCTATGAACTGAATTGCCTTTTTTAACCCAAAAAGTGGGCATGGAAAAGGGGTTTAAAAAAAAGTCTAATGTTATATTACGTACAGATGGTTTTATACATTACCGTAGGTAGCCTAACACACTGTCGGCCTAAAAAGAAATACTGTACAATATGTAAACAACTACTGCTGTGATCATATACTGACTTCTCAAGGAACAAATTTACTTCATTTGAGATGTTGAAAAAAGGCATGAACAAAGTAGTTAAATAACTGGAATGTGAGAAAAATTTTGTAATTTTTTTTAATTTGCCAGTAAAATAACATTGTCTTTCTACCTCCAAGAAATTTTTTGCCCAAATCATGGATATTTGTTAGGGTAAAACACAACAATGCTTCAAATTTCTGCCTCAAACTTTTACAAAAGAAACTTTTTTGTGCTGAATGACATTCCCACTGGGCAGTTGACAAGAGTAAAATATGAAAGTAATCATACACCTGTCCCATTTTATTCAAAAGTTTAGGGAAACTGCTTTTTTTTTTTTTTAACCATGTCTCACTATACAGAGAAGGTAATACAGGAGGACATTGACACTTTTTGTAGTCTTAGAGAAACTATCAACAATACTGTAAGCATTGGTCAATATTTGATTCCCCCTTTAGTGCTGAAGTACAGTATCACTACAATAATATTAAAGACCTGGGCTGAAGTGTGACACAGAACTGAGCTGCAGCATATTCCTATTCAATTTCATACACTGAATTTTTTTCAAGTCTCTAATTATCAGTTCTTCAGGGGGTGCTGATGTATGAAAAGCACTATTATATTTAATTTTTGGATTTTTATGTATGTATGGTCAAAGATATCACAACTTATTTCCAATTTCTTTGCTTAAATATTGATGTTTAGGCATTCAAAGACCTGAACGCTTATGGATGGATTATTCTAATACATTGCGTCAAAATTTGTCTTGATAAACTTCACTGACGAAGCAAAGTACAGGAATCTATGACCTTCACAATTATATTCTATGCCAGCTGAACTTCAACCCACCTTTGAATTTTAGGGTGGGTTTTTACAAGAACAGTGGCATAGAGTATCACTAAGCACAATACTGGTTACTTTACTACAGTTTGCTATGCATGTAAACTTATTCAAATCATAAGGCTCCAAGTAATGCACAGAAGAGTACTTTACAAGTAGCAGATATTGGTTACTTCTTTTTAGGTAATGGTTAAACAGGATACTGTAAAAGATGAACTACACTCTTTCGTTCCACATAAACATAAGTTAAGAAGTCAGCTCTCAAACAGAAAAACCAACTTAAATAAGTCACCTCACATACTATATGGACAAACCAACTGCAAGTGCTCTGAGAATCAGTTTCCAGCAATCACGTTCAGCTTTGCCAAACAGGTGGAGGAAACATAGACTGAGATATATATATTTAAAATATAGTGAAATAGAGAGTTATCATGATGTGCAACATCACGTCTAGACATACAATGCACTGGTCCAGGTACATAGCTCAAACTTAAGGTGGGAGTGAAGCCTGTAACAGACTTTCAAAGTGTAGCACCACCACACTGTATGTATGTTGGCATAAAGCATTTACTGTACTCAAGGAGAGTTTGGAAGAAATTGCCTTCCAAATTGTTGGAAATCTTAGCAGGTCTCTTAAGTTGCATACTGTAGATGGAAAATACTGGTGATACAAACATTTGAAATTATAGAATAAAATTTGCTCAAGGAGAGGATTTCTATTCGTGGTGCCTCCTCCCCCCCCCCCCCTTCCCTTGCTACTGTATGTGCCTCTCACTAAACTACGCACAGCATGCACAGAGAACGTTTGTACTGTACTGAGGATTACTTATGAAATAATAATCATGTACAGGGTACATGTAGAAAATAGAAGCATAACACTGTCAAACAGAAAACTAAAAGTAACACTAAAGGGTTATACTTACCGTATGGTTGACACCCCACATTAATACGCTCTGCATAGGCTCATTGGCTTTCCATGGTTTTGGAGTGATTGGCTTCTTTGGCCTTCTTCCTTTGTGCTTCTTCTTCTGTTTCTTCTCTGGCTCCATAGCAGATGTTTCTATAAAATCACCTACAATGGCAAAAAAAAAACCCATTTCATCAAACACACCAACTCAGAGCTTGAGTTCAATAATCAGGTCGGTGCAAAGATCGAACTTTATGCGAAACTAAAAATAATTTTAGCAATACAATCTGCTGTTAGATCACCCACTGCATACTACAGTATGCACAAAAATAACGTATGAAGTACATGCTGATAACTTTGACTGTCCATTTTCCTCCATTGTTCTGTACAGGGTAAGAAGTACTAGTCACCGGTATTTACAATTTTCAGTTTCACAGTTTCCAAGTAATGATCTCGTGAGCAAAATTACTATGTAAAATTCACGAAGGAATCACACTTGGCACATTTCACTAACAATGTTTCCAATGAAGTCCATCTACAGTAACGTTTCACTGATTGTTCTGACATAAATACATATTCCATTTGAAAGAAAACCATGAAACTGACTTTTTGAATACTACAAAAGACACATCAAACTTGCTATCCATTAACTGTCACTTCAAATAAAATAATATGGATTTCTCCCTATGTAGTATCTTGTCGAATCTCTGGCATCATACTGCACATACAGAACTTAATTGTTTGACTTGTCATCTTGATTTAACCATTATTGTCATTCACAGTGTGTGTATTATTTTTATTTGTTTTGTTTCATACATGTTGCTAAGTAATTTGCCATGTTCTAAATTAAAATAATTGATTGATGTGATTGTATCTGCTCTCTTTTATTTCAGTGATGTGATGCAGAATGTGAAATTTCTGTACACAATACTGAAAAAAAAGTATTAAGGGAAATCCATGCATATGCATTGTCTTAACAGTGAAAATTCTGAATTATCAGGAAAGTGCAGTATCAAGTCATCCCTCCAAAGGTTCAGAGTTTTCAGGGCAACTGATAACTGAGATGTGTCGTAGGCTCTAAGAATATGAGAACAAACGACTCCATTATTCAACTGATTTCTCATATGTGCAGTATCAAAAAAACACTTAGATTTCATGTACATATGAAGGACACTAGAAAAAGAAATACTGTTCATCAAAGCTGGTGAAATTAAAGAAATAAGAGAGCAAAGTTAGGTACACAGTAATGCCAAGACAAAAAAGCAGCCTATGAAAAATATCTAGAACTTAGAAGTGATTTATGTTCAGCGGTAACAAGTTAAATTCTTTGAGAAGGACTGAAGAGTTGTTCTCAACTTTACACAGGTGGAAACTATACACTGGAAAAAGAATGGAGTAATGTACCATGTATGTAACCTTCTACCACTTGTTACAAAAAAAGAAATTACATGGGGTTAGCATTGACATTTTCCTTATATTAGGTGCTGTAATTTCATCACAGGTTGGTAACAAATCATTACCATATACAAAATTTGAATGTTGAATGCAATCATGCCAATGCAATACAAATACAATTTAAAGGTTAGCGGTCTATACATTTATCAATCTATGCAAAAGGTACAACAGTTCAAATTGAATACAATGTATTATTCAGTAACTTGACAACATGCCAATTTTTCATGTTAAACAAATAAAACACTAGCTTCAAGGTTGCATAATGAACATTAGAAAAACTGGACTGAATTGATGATAAACAATTATTACAAAGAGCACTCATTCCTACAAACATCAATTTGCTTCCTATTAAAGTAATACAATAAAATTGATAGAGTTGCATCCACTGCCTGCATGCTTCAAAAGAGGCCACACAAAATTTTCATCATTTCCTCAAAATTTCATTATCTATTCACAAACATATGCACCAAATAAATCTAATTTCAAATTCATGTGCTTGGTTAAATGCTTTACAACATTACAGTAATATTCAATTGTACTTAGAACTAGGCTATGGGTCTAACACTGAAAGTATGAACATCCTCAAAAATTGGAAGACCAAAAACGGAAGTCGGGTATGACCTTGATAAATCTCTTGAGTAGGCCTACTGTAGCTTAACACTTTGGGAATAACTAAATGATGTTTGAAATGTATACTATCCGATTGGTTAGTCGCACCGGAACAAACATTGCATATTTCCCTGTAAATAATGACCAACAAATAATGAGTAAGTAAAAAAGTTGTGTTTTCATTATTTCTTGGATACAAATCTACCATACTGACGTGTCCAAATAAAGGAAAAGGAGAAAAGTAATTCCTGTTAGCAAGACAAATGCGGTGTTATAATCAAGTTTAAGAAAAATCATGTAAATGGGTGAACGGTGGCTAGGATATGGGTTTTTTTTTTTTGTATTATTCAGCTGTTCCGGTAGCCTTGTCAATCATGAATTACAGTACTATGGACGAGAACGTAACCAATTTGTACAAGATCTACTACAGGTACAACACTAAACAACTTTTTGCATTCTCCATTCATAACGCACGGCCAATCACAGTCGATATTACACACACATCAAAATGTACATCTTACTGTGCATACTCATTATGTTTTCACAAATCATGCCTCAACCTTCCTAAGATACAGCGCATTTTCAGAATGGGCTGGAAGGTTTCCAGTACATAGTTACAGTAAGTACCAAGTAGTATTTTTGAAAGATAATACAAAATTACTGTGGTGTTTTCAACATTACAAAATCTCAAAAAAGAGATGCACCCACTTTGATAATGGTGCAAGGCGAAAGCTACAGTAAACTAGTAGTGCACAGGCCTACAGACATGTAATAAAACTTATGAAGCTAGGCTAATTAATCACTATTTTCAGGATGAGCTGGGAGATTTAAATTCTACAAATTTTACATCAACTGAAAGAAAATGACACAAAGAAGCTTAATCCGTATGAATGAAAGCTTGTGCTTACTTGTGCTTTACTACTGAATTACTGTGTTCTTACGTACTTTCAAAATCAAGCCACAATAAGAGCTGTATGCTCAGGCAGTAGACACTGATAAGAACCTTTTAAATTGTTGGAATATTGCTTTTTTACCACATTTGTATGATGGAAACCACTGAACCATATTTGAACAGCATCCCAACTGTAGTTTAGATTTTAGTCAGATTTTAGCTATGTTGAGGGCACTTGAAGGTACACATCCTCCATGGCATTTTACACAGTGTTTTTACAGCAGCAACAGCACAGATGATAGTCATCACCAAACACTATCATTTTTTAAAAGAGAGGCCTGCAAATAGACAAATGGTGTAAAATATATGATTTTTCACGTTTGTGTACTCGAGATGCTTTTCCAAGCCTAAAAGAAAGACTGGAGAAATGGTGAGATTTGGAAAGACATAGAAAGTTAAAGGGCAAAGAAGGGCAAAAGCCCCATAATCCAGACTCCCAGAAAAAACCCTCACCAAACTAACACCTACCATAGCCCAGCATAAATAGATTCTGCCACAGTCAAGATAAAACTTACCAATTCTGCCCTTGAAGCTATCTACTGAAGTGGACTTTACAACCCAATTGGGAAGACTATCCCACTCACTGACAACTCTATGAGAGAAGCTAAACTTTCTCACAAGCTTAGAGAGGCATTTCACCAGCTTCTTGCAATGGCCACGAACAGAGGAATTAGAGCAAACCTCTAAGTAATCACAATTAGGCAGAGAATTCAAGATGTGGCCAAACCAACTGTTTATACAGATTCAGGTACAATTACAGATTGTAGGTCCACTTCTTATTCTTTCCAAGTATCCAGATTCGCAGGTTCGCACTCACTAGGCTTAGTAGTACTAGTAGTACAGCAGCAGTTTATTGCCTAAACTATGATGTTTATGAATTCAAAATCACATCCGCGAATCTGCGAATCCACTTTCTGGTGCCTTCCTGTGACGACATGCGTGTCATTCTCAAATAGCTCAGGGCCTGAATTCATGATTGCATCCACGAATCCAATAAAACATTTTTGACTCGGATGTGGACCTGTATTCTCCCAGATTCAACACAATATCTTTACTAAAATTACTAAAATTCTTTGTGATCAATCAGAGCACCCTGTTCGCCATGGCAGCAGCACTTGTACACTGTTAAGAAGGCTTCAGATCACTTGTAATGACAACACTAAGGTCTTTTTCTGAAGTCACATTACGCAAAATACTGATCACCATGGTTTACTCATAATTCAAATTACTAGTACCAAAGTGAAGAACTTTGCATTTGTCAGCAAAGTGGACATGTTTTCTAATTCTCTTGGCCTCACAAGTACTAAGTAGGCCTAGGCCCGTACATGAACATGCATTTCAAATGTTCAAAATCTGATGACTTGCTAGTAAATTTAGCATGGCAAAGAATGTGTATGGATAGTTTTTCACTACACATTGGTACCCCCAATTCCACCAATCTTCCATTGTCGGAATTTGTTGCCGCCATGTAAACCACCAACATTCCACACCAAAGATCTTTGCCTCTTGCACTGCAGGATGTGTACACCCTACAGGATGGCCTACACTTGTGATAACTTCCAGATTAGGCCTTCATCAGTTTAATTGTTTTTCTAGCTTATTAGGCCTTAAGGAGAAATGAAACAAAACAAATGATGTGCTACATGAAAAAATTACCTCGTCTGAGAATCCAGTTTGACAAGAAATTTCTGTCTTTTCTTTCGAGTGTACTGTTTCGACTCTTGTTTCTGGACAAATGCTGGTGCAGCTGTCTCTTTATCCAGACAAACACTGTCAGCAAAAGTTGGTAAAGGCCTGATGCTGGACGTCTTTTCCTTGATTATGATGATCTCACTGTTAGTGTACCTGGTGCATTAACTTTGTACATTCTTCTTATTATATAAAATGCAACATTACTGACAGACAAATATACAGACTTCTTCAGCCCCTATGTACAGAGGGTATATTTTTGCAACACGTACTGAATAAACCGATTTTGCTTGGCATGCGCTGACTTTCCAGAATTGCACTAACATTAGCCTTAGGTAAGCTACTTGCTTAACCAGGCTGAATTTGAAAAAGCTGGGAACTTGGTTATAATTCACAGTAACTTCAAAAGTAGTCTGGAAGTACCATGTGCTTTATACATGATACATTTAGTATCGCTAAAAAAACACTGTTGAATTTTGGAAAAAGCTTCGGTGTGGGCTATGATTGCTATGGTGCACCTGTATTAACGACTTAGCCTAGTCGGTACCGTACAATTCCGAGCCACAGATCAGTATTACGAACACAGTATGAAGTCAAGTTAGGCCTATCCTAACGTTAGGTACGATAGATTGACCAACAGACCAAGGAGGAGTAGATATTCTACACGTACAAATTCACGACAGCAACAAGGATTATACTGTCTGAGACTTGCCCTACTGTACTACAATGTCCGAGTGCACCCAGGTGACAGATTACTTTTAGAGGCACAGTTGAGAAAAATCCATGTAATCCGGTAAGGTGTTGATGTTTCTGTGGTTTAGCTGCAAGTATTATTAATCGCAAAATGGGCTTGTACAATTTCAGAGTTTTGACTTGCTTTTACCCAGATTGGCTTAGAATACTGTGTTCAGTCGTTCTTTCCGTCGGCGAGTTTGTCTTTCACTTCCGCAGTCCCATGGGAGCCTTTGTACCAAACACGTTAGAACAACTGTCAGGAAGGAAAGTGTGATGGAAACCGGGGCCCGTAAGTGGAAAAGCCAGGGGAGGGGGAGGAGGCGTGTTGGGACAAAAAAGATGTTGGAGGACTGAGCACCAGCAGGACTATCTAAGAGGAGCTCCACTATCGGTCGGCGAGGAGGGTACAAGAGTTTTGACGTACAAACTATCCCTCGGATGGCCGGAAACAGCATTCCCCGACGGCCCGGAATGTTCAAACCTGTATACGATACCCAACCTTGAAGAAAGAACCTCATCTCTGCAATTTGAAGTATGCATCCTCCATCACTTATTCTCGGAACACTTGGCAAATATGGGTAGGGGGTACGTAGGGGGCTAAGCACACCTTTAGTTTCCACCGTTTTTTTCTCTGGGAACCCCCTCCGTTCCGTCATCACCGGGGTGAGAGGACCGGGGAGGACTTCAGCTTTTTTTTATCATATTTTTTCATGATTTTTGTACTTCCTAATCAATACGAAATAATTAATTTGTTAAAACTTGCGGCGCAAAGAGAGAAATTTTCAGAAAATGGCAGGGGAAAAGAATTGCTGTCAGTTATGGAACAATCAACCTCAGACTAAAAAACTTTGGAAGTTTTTCACCCCCAAAAGAAAACAGGATGGAATGGAAGCAATATACCAATTTCGTTCTCGTACAGTATGCCATTAAATCAGATTGATCTCACCCCTCCCCCACTAGCGTACATAGGGGGGCCATTGGGCTATTCCCCCTCCCCCTCACATTGCCCATTTTTTTTTAAATCCAACCGATGGTGGCGCTCCGCTTAGATAGGCTTCACAAGTTTGCACCCCCTCCCCTGGAAGGTCTTTTAAGGTCTTCATGCTCCAGATTGCAGGAGATCTGCAGATTTCACAATTTTCCGGGGAAAGCATGCCCCCCTCCCCGACCCCCTAGCAAAAACTTTCTTGTACGCTCCGCACCAATCGATCGTGCAGCTCTTTCAATTGCAGTAATTCCGGCAGAGACTACGGCCTCCCCCTCCACAAATTCCTGGGTACACCACTGCCTCCCCCCCCCCCAACACACACACATACACACACTACCCCTCCCACTTTCTAAAGTGTATTGCGAATCCTGGGAGAAGAGTCTTTACTGCCTAATAGATTTAGGTCAACTTTCTGTAGATGTTAACTAATTAATTTAAAGTTTGATTTAACTTTCTTCATAGGATGGGAGGGGGGTTGGGAGGGTGCAGTCAATTGAGTTCAAAGTTAACCATCACTCAATTGACAAGTGATCCTAGGCTACTGGCTACACCTGTATTAATGGAAGCAGTTCAACTGAGTTTGGTGAAAAAGTCAAAATATTTGAAGAACTTAGGTGCAAATTAATAGGCCTATATTCTGAAATACAATTTATCTGAAAAAAGAGCTCAGTATGTGTGTTGTGTATATAGTGGAGGTGGTAAAGAGCGTATTCACCATCACAAAGACATAGTCGGGGGAGGGGGGGGGGAGGCTGAGTTAAGTTTTGAGGAAGAGGTGTCTGAGTCGTAATAATGAAAAGAAGCTTGTATGTATACTATAGGCGAACCAAGAACGCATTTACCCACATAACTATGGAATTAATAGTTTTGGAAGCGGTGTGGGGGGGGGGGGGGGTGTTGGAGGGGAAGCAATTTTCGTCTAAATTTAGAATCTTGGATCAAATAACTCCAACTTTGTTAGGCCAGGGAACTGGCAGACGTCTTCCAACGCCGGCGGCTCCCTGGCCTATTGCTGCCAGCATCAGTTTGAACTTAAAACTTGAGGATCATCAAGGACCCTATACTATGGTGATCTGCTCCCGGGATCGCCATTTAACGTCCCAATCTGACGCCTGACGGACGAGAGTGTGTCCCCCAGCCGCTTTCCCAAAGGCTGGGAAGGGTGGGGAACCTGCCCAGCTCAGCAGCCCATCAGCTATACCAAGCAACCTGAAGCGGACAAGACCTAAATCGGACAACAGGAACCCCCAAATAACCCCCTCAGCACCACTGCTTTACTGAACAAGTCAAATTTGAATCCCCAGTAATTTTCCAAGTAGTTACATCGGGATTTGATCCGGGGACCCTTTGATTGTAAGACAGACAATCTAACCACAAGCTAACTCCCCACCCCAGTTGCCAGAATAGATCGCTGAGCAGGATAAACATCATACTGATTACACAATTGACAGATTTTTTACTTACTCGATCAGCACTTGGTACAAATATATTTTCAGAAAAGAATCTCACCCATTCCTAAGTTCATCCAAAGATACAACATTCGATCCATCATACTAGATTCAATGTACTTGTATAACCGTTCTACGTACTACATATCGTGTTGTCCTTGCTTGCAAAAGCGGCATATTTTTTTTTTATTTGGCTGTGGCATTTGCCTAAATGGATTTACTAATTTGTTCGAATGTCCCCCCTGTCTACCTCTATGCTCCCCACCTAAATTCCAGCGTGTTTGGTAACCATGCAGTGTTTTATTTATGGAGATCATGATGTAAGCCTAGAACTGCACTGCTTTGTTTGAAGTTGTCTATTTGTGCAATAATTTTAGGCCGTGTACCTTCCGAGACGTTATATCGAACATAAGAATTTCATCAGAAATAATAGCAACCTATTCTGCTATTAGGGCTATTAGGCCTATCAACCTTTTTTTCGGAGGTTAATCGACTTATAGGTGGCGGGCCGCACATATAAGTTTGCCAAACTGTGTGCGTCTTCCGACACACACAAATCTCGATCATTGGCAAAATGTACAGGCATAAACTTTGGAGCGTTCGTTTAATGTCGTACGCACTAGCGTACATGGGGGGGGGGGAGGGGGGCATTGGGCCATGCCCCCTCACATTCCCCTTTTTTTTTAAATACTGCATATCTTGCTGAAAATATCAGAAATAAGGCTGAGTTCATGCAGCTGAAAAAACTTGGGAAGGGCTATTTCCGGCCATCTGGGGGGTTTGTAAAACCCAAAATTTTCTTGTACGCTCCGCGCCAACCGATGGTGGCGCTCCGCTTTGATAGTCTTCACAAGTTTGCACCCCCTCCCCTTGGAAGGTCTTTTAAGGTCTTCTTAAATGCTCCAGATTGCAGGAGATCTGCAGATTTCACAATTTTCCGGGGAAACCATCCCCCCGACCCCTAGCACAAACTTTCTTGTACGCTTCGCACCAATCGGTCGTGCCGCTACGCTCGGATCTTTCAATTGCAGTAATTCCGGCAGAGGCTACGGCCTCCCCCTCCACAAATTCCTGGGTACGCCACTGGTCGTACGTCACTGATACTATGCAATACATGGATTTCACGCACACCCACGAGTATACTTGTGATTGGAGAGAGAGAAGGAAAAATAAACAACAAATTTATAAAGAACTTAGTTGTGTGCAGGGACCAGAATGGACTCCAGGTCATATTTTCGTCCACAGCGAAGAACAGATTTTTTTTATCAAGCGTACAGTAGATTGATACGTAACTATTGAGCCTGTGGGTTTGCATAGGCCCTAATACATGGCTCATTGGCTGGATTTGTGAAAATGTAAACTAGCCAATAGATATCAGTTTCTTTCATACTTGTGGTCACTCCCACATGGTAACCAGTAACCTAACCCAATGAAAACTCATCGCAATGTAAACGCAAACAATGAATATTCATAGCAATCCCAATACCGATGCACTAATAAACATTTTCAACATACACAAGCCCCGACAACATACAGGCTACATTATACTGTACCTGTCTTGAGATATCAACTTGTGAAACCTTACAAAATAATACCTGAAAATTTGACAGTGGTGCAGAGATAATAGAGGAAATGAACACACTTCTGACATTCAACTTGACAAAAGAAATGCGACTCCCCACTAAGAAATGAAAAAAAATGATATGTGTCCTTAAAACCAGTCATGGAGAACACTGAGACACTGAAAAGGCGTCGAGGAGTGGGTTGGCAATTCTTCAAGGGCCAAGATATGCAAACCTGTATGGCTGAGGCGAGACAAGGTCTTTAAGTTGATCCTAAGATTGATCCTAAGATAAATGATAAAATTAATAATAAATTCAATTCTAGTTTTAATTTATTTCAGCCTATATGTTAGGCTGTGCAGCCTGGGAACATAGCTGTGCAGGGTATATGGGGGACTACCCCAGCAGCCGTTTTGGAGCCGTTTCAGGGTGGGGCAAAGGTGAAAGGAAGCCTGTGGAACATTGGAAGGCAATTTCTGAGGTATTTTCTTCCATTTTCTGGTATAGGCTCCACGCCAGCTTGAATATTCCTCCCACAATTCTAGGTAGCATGTATTACAGTGATGATTGGCCACACTGACGTGAACCTCGCACTCAGCCCCCGTGTCTCACCGAAAAGATACACTCACACCGCCATAACTGAATTCTTTTTTAAAGGGGGAGTCAAAACATGACTAAGGCATGCCACAAGTCCCGGTTATTACAGGTTATTAATCTGTAATTTATAAAAGTATTAATCTGTACTTACATATTAGTAACCTGTAGTAATTGCAGGTTATTAAACCGTTTTTGGAATTACAGATTATTTTTATGCATGATACTGAAGGGCTTTCGCACCATGTGTCATTATCAACTATATTCACATAATAATTAATAAATTACATGCTCATATTACCTACGGTTGCTTTCACAATGTTCTTCCCACAGCTATCAATTCAAATCCGATACCGCTGCATGGCTGTGAAAGTAACATCGATCGCCCAACCCCCCCTTCTCCCTACCTGGGTCATGCAAGTCGTTTAAGGAGTACAGAAAACATTTCTGCTTCATTTCTGCTAGCATATATATCTCTCGATGGAATCAACCAGTCAAGTTTGCTACGTCTTTTATGATTCATCGCAACTTTTATACCCCACGCATGCAGAAGTATGATTAATAGAAATACCTGGGGGAGGGAGTTTTCCAAGGTGGGAAATGTTTGGTTGGGTGGGCTAATGTTTAAGGAAGGTTGTTTAAGGGGAAATTGTCCGGGGGGGGGGGGAATTGTCTGGTCATAATAACATTAATGGTAAAAATTATTATATCTATGATGGGTATTTCACTTAGCCACTGTTTGAAAAATATTACATTATTACAATATTACATTTATGGTGGCCGGGTATTTGTCAGGGTTGTTATTATATTTATGGGTGATACCAGCAGTCTGTTTCTACACACATACAGCCTAATCATTACTTCATTTACCATAACACTGTTGATTGGAAATACAAAAAGTAAACACAAGTTCAGTCTTATGACTGATGCATAAACCAGGTGCATTATTTCCACCTGAAATTACAACGGATGGTATTCAAAGAGCGTGGTTTAATTGGATTCTGAAACTCAGTTATGTAAACCTTCAGTTCTTCAAGGCCATTCAGCACTGTATTTCACCTTTTCAACTTTAAAGCTTCATCATGTGTTCCCCAGAATTATGGAAGGGTATGTTTGAATTTTTTGAATCTGTGATACACATTTGTGCATTACACATGTACAGAATGTGCTCATTTTACAAGAAAAGGGAAGCGCTTCTGGAACATACCAATTATTTTAATGCATTTGAAAGCAATCAACTTACAGCATACATAGATCCATGGATTAACTCAAGGTGAGATGCAGTGATACTGTAGGGTGTAAGTACAGGGGAGCAGCCCGGGGAGTGGGGGGATTCTACTTTTTTGTCATTTCCTGCACACCACAAAGTTCAGAGATCTTCAAGTAATATGTTTCATTCTTCAAAGAATAGGGAACATTGGAGGAGGGGGGTGTTAAATGGGAGGGGTCAGGCTAAATGTTTAACAGCCGAACTGTCACTCATAATAACAGAAACAACGCTACAAGGACAGAAGTTGTGTTTGCTGTATTTTTGGCTGTTTGTCAAAGACAATTGCTTGTGACCAGTTGCCTAAAGGAACTACAGTGTTTGATGTTCATGCCTCTCCCATAAATGCACACGACTTCACCATATACTCCTTTTAAGGTGCATTAACGACGAAGCTATCACTTTCATTTAATGTGGACATGTCATTAATATCTATGGCAGCAAATTCTGAAGACAAAAAGTAACAAATATAAGAAGGCTGACGAAGATGGAGCATCAATTACAATTTTGTCGGTTTATTACATACCTGGCTTCTCTGAATCATGAGATGAGAATAATCAAGAGAGGACAAATTAAATGAAGGAGAAGAGTAATGCCAGCACCGTGTTATTAAAAACAGAAAAAAAAAAGAACCCAAAATGATTAGTCATTATCCTGAAGAAGAGGCATCATCAAAAACAGAAAGATATTGCAAATAATGGCAATAACCAATTGGTAAATCTATCATATAAGAGACATTAATTGAACACAAAGTGCAGTCTTGGGTGAAAATGGCAGAGCAAGGCCGAGTTCAACGTGAGATGTCTCCCTTCTGGTCGTATCAAGAGAAGTAACTTAGACACCAGGTGGATCCTTTCAGCAAACACATGAATGTCAGGCCAGGGCAGTGACATATACCAATAACACTCAAAACAGAAAAAAAAAAAAAAAATCTGAAATAAAACATCTATGCTTATCTGTAACTTGCCTGTTGAGCCATGGAAACATAACTGCTTTGTAGCACAGAAATAGCTTAATGGATCAAATGTGATGCATACAGAATAAAATCAAGACACCTAAACATTGGACACTATGAACCGAGTTTTTGGGCCAAACAGAGCGAGAACACGATCTTCTTGAGGAGCACAGAGTTGACAAACGGAATTTTCCAGTCTCTTTCATTTTCACGAACTTGATTAACATTGATTATGACAGCTCGGTGGCACATGCTTAATTTCTTTTTGAAAAGTAAGAATATAAACACAAAATTTAAAAAAAAAGCTATTAAATTATTGACAAATTGTACAGGGATGTTTGGGTGATGACAACAGCTGAGGCATCACAGCATTTCATAGCCATATGTATAGAATAATGTATTGATATTGCTTGTAATAGGTTACCATTTAAAACAACAAGACAACTGGCATCATGTCATTGATATTAAAATATTTCTAAAACAGAAAAAAGATCCAACACCCACATATTTGCACAACAGATACTCATGACATCATGATTACAAATGTTAATGCTTAAAGGAAGTAAATATATTTTAATTATCAACAATTGCCTGCTAATAACAGACCTATTAAAGTTATTTTCTATTGGACATTTTCTCGTGCCCAGCTTGCAAGTCAGCAGATTTTCCAAATAAGCATTACCAGCAAAAATCATCACGGCTCCGACACGAGATGTGAACTCCATCATAATAGGATAGTTCTGAACATAAATTCATGATGATCCCTCAACTTTTAATTTTTTCTTTTTCATTTTGTTAGTCATGTGAAATTATTTCCATCTGAGTTACAGTTACAAATCATACTAGTTGTGTTCTCCATGAAACAGAAGCCATTAAAGAAAAGGTGATGAAATGATATTTAAATACAGAATGGAATAAAAATGAAGAAAAAAAAACAAAACATTGCCAACAGCGCTGAATTATTGAGTAGTTGAACAAGGGAAAATGTCAGCGAATCCCATATTTAATAGAGGAGCCCCCCAAATACTATCATTATACGACATATGCATTTAAATTAGCTTCAATTCATGGTAGCAATGGAGAAAGAGTGAAATATCCATTTTTCATTAAATCTGGGAACATATCTGGGCAAATGTTGTAACTTTACCTTGAAATTCATCAAGTTGATATCAATCAATTTATTCCTTTGTCTTTCACACATCAGAAAATCTTCAAGATTGACTAATATGCTGCCAAAATAAATTTATTATGAGTTACAAAGAAAGCAAACATGAAAAAAGTTGCTGCCATTCCTGGGTTAAACATTACTGGTATACCTGTGGTGTGTGTTAGGGATGTTCTTTGAAGATACTACTGTACATATGGCGGATTGCTGGTATGGCTCCTCTTTGGTCCATTCTGCGATGTGAATACTAATCCTAATTGATGTTATCTATGGTACAATGAGTACTGTACCTACTCCAGCATCAACGAGCAACTTACCACCTCTATTAGCAAATATTTACAATACCATAGCTCACTAAAGCAACAGCTTAAAAAATTTATATCCTAGGGAACAAAATGATTTCAGCCATTCTCTCCCCTTCATGTCAAACTATTATCCGCATATATCAACGATAATCCGAATTCATATTTACATAATTACAACAATATTGAAAATTACACATACAACAGAAATTTGAATACAAAAATTACATAATTAATCAAAAAATAAATACAATTTGGTTTACAATGTCTAAGAAAATTAACAGTGTAAATATAAGGTAACTTACTTTTGTGTTAGTTGAATACATACACATGGTGTCACACACATTAATGTACACAATACGACAGAATGAAGTACTCATGAGCGAATACAGACTAGGGTTTCATTGGTAATAAAATGTAAACATTGGAGCGAAGATGCGAGACACTCATTAAATAAAAAAAAAATATGCAAAAAACGAGGAAATTCGTCATAAGAATATAAACAGCTAGTTGTCCACAAATTTACACATGCTTAGGAGACTGAACTAAATACAGCAGAATATAACAAAGAGAAGTACCAAAGAAGGAAAGTGACATAGCTATAACATTTTACATGACCTTAGTCCCGTGGTTTCAATGATCAAATGGCAGTGATCAGTCCACTAAAGAATTAATGTCATGTGAGTGAGTACAAATGTAGACATCTTGGATTTTAAATGGCATCTATGAAGCCTACTTAAAACTGGATACACTTTGGTCTTTCTTGTTACATGGCCCATCACTATTAAAACACATTAAAAAATTTAAGTGGTAAGGTGAAATGTAAAATGCTGACAGCAAAACGTGTAAGGGCACTTCAACAACTGTGTAGAACCAACTCCTATGGTGCCACAATTAATAGAAAGAAGGGAGGCAATATTCTCCACTGAATTGTGCTGAATACATGGTGGCCCTGGGAGTGAAAAAAAACTTGCAGATTTGAGGCCAGTGCAAAAAAAGTCTCGACTCAATAGAGCTCCAGCAACTGTCAGAAATACAACAATTAGCTGGGGTAGGTTGGGGTTCCAAGAGTATTTTCTTACTGTAACATGGCAGGAATGCTTTCAGTGAAGATGTCACCCCCAAATATGAAACCAAAAAGTCGACCATCAGTAATCCAGCTCTATAGAAAAAGCAAAATGCTGGCCAAGTCAAGAATCACAGAGCAGTATTAGAAAATTTAAGAACCTTACAAACTATCAGAAACAAGCTGGTCTCTCCTAGCAGTGGATGTTAAAGCATTACATCCAACATAACATATGAAAATAATTAGGAACTTATAGGATTGTAAAATACATGACAAATATGAAAACACAAACACACAGTATTCTAAACATTACAGAACCAAAGTTTACAATGTTTAAAAGATGTAACCTGTAAGAACTGAATGGACACCACCGTCTAAATATTGAGCAAAAATTGAAGAAAAAAAATATGAATAAGAAAAGGTTGAATAAACTTGCAGCTTCTTAATGCCATGAAAAAAACAGTGATCTGGTTATTTAGGTGATGGCTGCGAACAGGAAGATTTTATTTGAGAATGACATAAAATATGTCTCCTGCTTGATTGGTTAATCTAGAAATCAATACCAGGTGCCATTTATTTTAAACAAAATGATTGAATGGTTTGCACAGATTCAGTAATATCATGAAACACTGTAGTCATGACAATTTTGAATTAGACAGTTAGTGTTACATTAAACATGTCATGCCATCCTATCATCCAAATCAGGGATATTCATTAATTCTCTGAACAGTCTCTCTGACAAATGTGGGATGATGACGGCATCCCAGAAACTTGTGACTTCTTCAGAGAAATAACGCAGACATATTGAAATGTGCTAATGTTTCAAAATACCATTGCAACATTTTCAGATATTGTAAAAAAAAGTAGCTGCAAAACTGGCCAGATATTTCAAAGTAAACAGACTACACTTTGAAAGCTAAAAAGCAGCTTACTATAAACATACTGACACCTTTTTCAAGTTTCGCTTTCATGTACATCAAATTCCAATTTATCAAGTATGACAGCAAACAGTAGCTTCCTGATGTTGAGGGGGTGGGCATCCATCTATCATGATAACAAATAACATTGTCTTATTCCTAGATGGTAGCTCATATTAACTTAACCAGACCTAAATATTTGCCTGTAAAGGAATTTACTCTTTCACTTTAACAATATTGATATATGTCTACAAATTGTCTGGACAGTCAAACCTTCTGAAACTTGCTGGACTTCCTACATCACAATTTACCCTGACATGGCAGATATACGATCGAATGGCAATCCAGCAACACTGTAAAACTTGAAATAATGTAGGAAAGTAGCTCAAAACAAATTTATCTTGATATCAGCACCCAGTGGACCCATCATCTTGAATAGAAGTTTAATATCAACATAATTATCTGTGAGATACAAATTGAATAGTTTTAATTTTTACACAACAACAAAACTATCGCAAGTTGAATAGTTTTAATTTTTACACAACAACAAAACTATCGCAAGCCTTTCTGATACAGGGGATGTCTTAACCATGCCAAAACAGAATCTTGATGAACGAAGTAAACGGTGCGTTACAATATCTCAACAACTATCAAAAATACATACACAACACCCAAATTGCATTTCTAATTTTTCCCCCTTTCCACTACCCTTCCCTACTATTTGTATATTTATGTATTTATTTGTTTCTGCATTTAGTCCTGCTCTCTTTCTCTGATCAAAAGCTGATTATTCCGCCTGAATTTCAAACTATGACTGATCTAGTAAAAGAATTAAAAAAAGGTAAAGAGCATGATACAGAGAAATTACCCATTCAAGGGAACTGAAGCAATGCTGGTCTCAAGTGTAATCAAAATAATTGCAGAAGGATAAGACTCTCCTAAATGTTTTGATGAAATGAGTCAAAATCCAGCCTGACGAAAGTTTACCCCTGCTAATTTGCTGGGTTGGTTACTAGGCATCATGGCTGTTTATTAGCTTACCAATATTACTGCACTCATTTGAAAAAAAATTAAAGTTATGACAGGCTTTAAAGTTTGATATAAAATGGAACTTTATAAAAAAAAATTATTTGAAAACATTTAAACCTGCCAACATGGTGACAACTTACAAAATAAATATAATTACACATGAAATTAAATCAAACAAATTTGCCTAAATAAAAGAATGACAAAATTTTATACCGACAATTATCAGTTGCTGCCTGAAAGATTCCAAACATGGCTTGGATAAATCATGAATACGACTCATCAAGATGTCCTTTCTTACTAAGGCACCAAATGTTTTTTTTTTTTATCCTTTTTCCTTTTTACTAGACCTGAGATAATTTCTGCTCTTTTCAAATTCTTATTTTCATAAGCTACAATATAAATGGCCTGGTATTGTGTGTATTCTTCAAACCTCCTCTACCATGCACATATTCTACATCTACACACCCTCACTCTTCCGATATGCTATGAACCCCCCCCCACCCCCACCTCCTTTGCGCTTCTGTCACTTTATGCTACCACAGTTAAGCCATTCTTGTAATGTCCTCCTGCAAGAGACAGCATTGCAGCCATCTGCAGCATACATATTGTTAGAAAATATCCTTCTGAATAATTTATTCACCCAAAACAACTCATCAAACACGAAGGTATTCATGTTCTTAGTGGCATTTGGTTTTATCCAAATGAAATTTTCATTGTATCAAGTTTAATAGTGATACTGGTTGTACAAAATACACTATATCACTGAGCAGCAAGACCACCCACAGTCTGGGCATGGTTACATTAGAATGTCTTTCCAATGTGTTCATTATACTATATCACTGAGCAGCAAGACCACCCACAGTCTGGGCATGGTTACATTAGAATGTCTTTCCAATGTGTTCATTACACTATATCACTGAGCAGCAAGACCACCCACAGTCTGGGCATGGTTACAGTAGAATGTCTTTGCAATGTATTCATTACACTATATCACTGAGCAGCAAGACCACCCACAGTCTGGGCATGGTTACAGTAGAATGTCTTTGCAATGTATTCATTACACTATATCACTGAGCAGCAAGACCACCCACAGTCTGGGCATGGTTAACATTAGAATGTCTTTCCAATGTGTTCATTACACTATATCACTGAGCAGCAAGTCCACCCACAGTCTGGGCATGGTTAACATTAGAATGTCTTTCCAATGTGTTCATTACACTATATCACTGAGCAGCAAGACCACCCACAGTCTGGGCATGGTTACATTAGAACGTCTTTCCAATATGTTCATCGATGGTCTAGCACTGTTCCTAAGGTAATGTCAAAAGTTCTGACAAGTGCAACCCCATACAGACCAGCTTTTGTGACTAATAAATGCTGTCATAAACCATAATCTGTCTGATGCTGGGAGTACTGACTTGACCAAACATCTCTGGTGTAAGTTTAAGAGGTGTATGACAAAGTTTTCAGACCTAACATCCATGACTTTTCATTTCTTTGAAGAGTATCAGCTGAAACCAAAACAGATATCAGTTAAAGGTTACAGTTCTGTGGTCATGGTGCTCCTTTTTTCTTCAGACTGGGGGCTCTCAACCTGCCAGCTGGCAGAGACTGATAACTTGGGTCCATTCTGCTGCTGAGGGGTCTCCTTACCGCTGCTCCTCCTCCCAGAGAGGCTGGAAAGCTTCCTTATCCCAGAGCTGGAGGGCTGTTTCTTCACAGACTCCAGTTGCTGAGGAGTAAAAATGAGAGATTGTTAAACAAGGGTTCATGACTATGGAAGACTAAATGTGTTCAGAGATACCAGAAGTTTCTGGTGACAACCTATGGTAGAAGCTCCTTCCCACCAAGATCATACATTGAGTAGCATTAACATATGAGTTGAAATGCCAACCAAAGATGTTGTGCATGCCCATAAAAAAAAGTCAAAACTTTCCACATAGTGTTCATTCATTACTCTTCCAAGATGTTCATCCATTGTTCCTACAGGGTATATATTCATTACTTTTGCGTTGTGTTTCTCAATTGTGCTTAAAGGCCATTTGTCCAATGCTCTTACAAAATGTTCACCAACTCATACAGTGTGCCAATTCATTGTTTTAATGTGCTCATTCATTGTTCAGATAGAGTGTTTATTCATAGCTCTCTTAATGTTCATTCCTTGGTCTGGGAGTGTTCATCCATTGTTCTGACACTGTTCATCCACTGTTCTGGTAGTGTTTAAATGTGCATACATTATTCTGACATTGTTCGTTCATTGTTCTCACATGGTGTTCATATACTGAACAGAGATCTTGTCTAATGTTACATCATCAGACTCAGGAAAAACTTTTCCAAAGTGTTCATCTTCTATAATTAACCTGCAGTCAACTGATTCTTTATATATGACCCTTTATTACAACTTATGAACAACACTTACTCATGACCTACACATCTTATTATCCCTCCCCTAAATATGTCTGAACTGTAAAGTACAATTTCATAGAACATTACCTTTCAAAACTCACCTTCTGTGAGGCAAGGTCATCATTTTTTAAATGCAACACAAAAAAAAAATCACTGCAAAAACATAAGTCACATGCCAATGTGAAAGAAGCAGAAGTAAAAAAGATTGCAATTCTCAAGACAAATACCATCAACTGTACACAAAATGTTTACAACTGCATTTTGAACATTTAAACAAAAACAGTGAATTTCGTAGGCAACCAAAAAGCAAAGACATCTTGTCACAGTAACAAAAATAGAATGAAGAGATGGGATAAGAGAAAGAGAACAGAAAACCGAGAAAGAGAAAGTCTTCTTGACAGTTTACATTAAAGAAGAGAGTAAGCAGTTCTTTAATTACACTGTGCATTTAGGTGCACAAAAATCTTTGTAAGATAGTCCCACCTTTTATTAAACTATTGATAGGGAAATATTACATCACATGGAAAACCATGTTAATGGTCTTTCCTTAAGCAAAGTTTGAACAGGCAACAGAATAGCTCCAAAGCAATCAGAGACTGTATCTTTGTTAAGTGGTAAGCAGAACTGTGTTACATTTCAGGAAAATAGACTATGGAACATCAGCTAAACATCACTACTGTTATTAACGTTTGTACTGAGAATAATGAAAGTTTGTAAATTCATCATATATTGTGAAAAGCACAAATTGCGACAAAGAAGTACACTACTGTGATAGCTTCATTGTAAGCTTAACTTCGAGGAAACCAAAAGACATAGATGAATTTCTTTACACTATTTGTTTGAACATTTGATCAATGACATCATCAGATTAAATAATCAATGCTGGTTTTAGTGTTATTTTATTCCACTTTTAAGGGATATCAAATATCTCCCAACCACTTTGTTGTCACTTCTACTGGGTAAAGCAAGACCTTCTGTGGTACTTCTAACAGGAAAAGAAAATAAAGTCAGTTGCAACAACAAACATGTTTCTGTAACATATTACTTTTCATCTTTTCTTGGCTGATTGCTTGACCAGTGATAAATCAATAACTTCTCCTACTATATGACCAACCCCTTAATCAGAAGAACATCAGTTTCAAAGCTAATATGCAACTTGTGGATAATGGTAATAGGTTAACACTGGAAAATATATCAAGATAACATTTAAGCAATGCTTGTTATTGCATCATCAGGAGGATCTCAAAAGGATCTGAAAAGTCTAGATGGGTAGACATGTTCGTCTCTGAGGCCCTCAGTAAACCTCAATTGAATAAACAAAAGTCTTAAGGTCAGTGACTCATCACCTTAGGCAGTTCCAGTTCTCCCAATCACTTGACTTCTAGCCCCTCCCACAGCCTCTTCTCAGTCTAGCCCCTCCCACAGCCTGTCTAAACTCCTCCTTGTGCAAACACAATTGTGTTAGTCTAAGTGCTGCATGTCCCGATGAGCATACAATGACCATACTAGTAATCAAAACACTCTGTCAATGTATGCTGTGTAATATTGGGCTACTCTGCATCTTTTGAAGATACTGTCAATCAAGGAGCAAAAACCAATTGAGAATTTTGCTAACCCATAGCCAAAAACATCCTTGCGATGATGAGTGACTGCCTTTAATATCATCCATCATCCCGACGCTACAGTCTAGATGGAATGTTGCCTGAGGTTTACAACACAAAAAAAAACTGAGTTGATAATTGGAGTAAAGATTTTACAAGTGGGACACAAACAAAGTTCTCCTACTTTCCGAGCTACCTTTTCGAAACAAAAATAGTATTTTACAATGTTTTCTCTGAATATTTGCAGCAGCAGCAGACAAAACAGAATCAAATAGGTAATGTGTCAGTATTTAGCAATATTTAAACAAACAGTGTCTATCTGTCAGAGGATATTGTTACTAATAAATCATAAAATTGGCAGGAACGAGATTTAAGGCAATCAGCAATTGTGATTAGGGATACCTTTAGGGTTAGAGGTTAGCTTTGAATAATTTAGCTTTTTGCCAAACCGAGACTATTTGCCCATTTTTTTTTTTTTTTGTTGATGTTTTCAACTTTAAAGCAACATTACGCTAGCTTTAAAGAAAGACAAAAAAGCCTAGAAAGGCTAGGAGAGTAGTTGAGTGTGTGTAAAATCTGCACTCCACTTTGTCACTAAATGTATTTCATACTTATTGCTTTCAAGACACTCACCTATTATCACGTTTTGAAAAGGAACTTAAGGGAGTTTAGATGCACTGACCAATAAAGGAGGTACAAATGAATATACAAAATGCCAACAATACCATAAACAATAAAGAGTTGAAGTGCATAGAGAACAGTAGCAAATCTTAAAACAATAAACACCAACACTTTGGTGGACATAAACCACTGCTGGCAATTTCTTTTTTGCTGGTAAACTGTCTTCTTGACAAAGCTAAGGAAGGAATAAGTGTCATCCCCCTTGATGATGCTGGTTGGTAAACTCTGGAAACAGACCCTCCCTATCCTACAGCAGACAAAAGGGAACATGCAAGATGTACACTTATTTTGTTAGGAATAAGTTGCCATCTTGACAAAATTTTGCTGTTCCTCAAGATAATAAGTACTTTCTGACACAGCAGCTTGAAAATTTGAGAGATTTCTCCAAACTGTCGGGTATTAAGTTGGTATCCCGGCAAAAGCAAAATTTTATGGAGAAAACAAGTTACTTCTAAAGCAACATCTTAACAATTTGACACATTTCCTTGAGATGTCATGGTAATGAAAGTTGGTATCTTGACACAAGTAACATTTTGTGGAGATAACAAGTTATTGGTGACAGAGCATCTTGAAAAGTTGAAAAAAATTTTTGGATATGTCCAGCTGGCATAAGTCAGTGTTTCAACAAAAATCAAGATTTTGTAGAGGTAACAGGTTATTCTAAGGAGATAACCTTACATCTCACATGCCAATTTATAACCGCAGTACTACTCATCTCTCTTATTTATAGTGCTTCAAGCTATTAAGACATCACGAAACATTCACATCAAACAACATGTCACGTATCCTGCTATGGCAATGATAACTTGGGTATTCTGTGCTTGCTTCTTAATTGAATGGTGAAATGTGCCTTTGTATTTCAAATTAATGTGCAGAGTAAACTGATAATAGATGTTAGCAAACCCAGAGTCTGCTCCTGACCAACTTGTCCAAGCCAGTGAAGAAGGGCAGAGGAGACCTGAGCACACTGATTGTGGTTCGCATTAATGGAAAAATACTGAAATGCATCACAAAAAGAAAAAGTGAGGAGAGAAGGGGAATAAAAAAGGGGACAGGATGCAAAATGACAGGACATGCTCAATGCGAGGAAAAAAGTGAAGTGGTAGCTTCCAGCCATGAACAGAAACTGACATATTAGAAGTAACATAACTGAACACAAACACAATATATAGTGCACTTGCAAAAATATAATGCTTCCACCTACTTCCAGTTTACTGGGAGCGGTTGCTATAGCAACAGGACTCCAATTTTGCTGTTGGGTAAGAGAAGACTACTTGTTAGTATGGGATTATGAAATGAAGATGGAGTAAATGCTGTGAAAATCATGAAATCTAGCCACCAATGAAAGCAAGCATTCTCTCTAAATGAGAGAATGTGACCTCCCATCAGCCTGAAATCTGTTCCGAATTCTTTTTAAATGTCTTCAGAGTTGGTCACATGAAATTAAACAGAATGCACAATTGCATTGTGGTTTCAATGATTTCATTATGAGGATTTTTATGAATCTGATACATGATAACTGATATGTACAGTATCATGCCTCACAACTGCATATTACAGTTACAGTGATGCAGCACCTACACATAACACATGAGATCATAGCTTCAAGCTTCCCACCTTGAGATATCATGTTTACAAAGTAGTCACACTTTTAACTCTTTTGATTCCAAATGACCTTTGAACTCCTTCAAAACCAATAGGGTTCTTCGACTCAATGAAATGCACTTACACAGTACATATGAGATCTGCCAAAGCTTCCCTCTTTGACTCATCCTATTCACCAAGTTTTCACAGTTTGACCCCTCTTGACCCCCAAATGATCTTCAACCTCCATCAAAAACAACAGGGTTCTTCTAGTCAATGTGGTGCACCTACATAACAAATATGAGATCTGTCCAAGCTCCCCTTCTTGAGATATCATGTTAACAAGTTTTTCACAATTTGACCCCTGTTGACCCAGAATGACCTTTGACTTCTACCAAAAACAATAGCATTCTTCTACTCAATATGGTACACCTACATACTAAATATTAGATATGAAGCTTCCCTTCTTGAGATATCATGTTTACAAGGTAGGATATCACAAACATACACACACACGTATGCATGATTACGAAGGTAACGATAATCATCGAAACCAAAAATTGTTCAGTTCATGTGAACTTTAACTTAGCAGGGAGTTTTCAAAGCAAGAATATGAAATCAAAAGTAATATGTTTCTTGTGTTCATTTTTGGGCTGAGAGTTCATGAATATTCACATCATTAATATAGCACAATTCCTCATGGATCAGCCTTATGTCAAACTGTGGAATAGCAATGAAATTCGAAAGCTATAATTACATATTAACATGGATGGATGTAAGAAATGGAAATGTTCCTGACTAGAAACAAACAAAAGCCAAATAAAATGGATCAGTTCTAATGCCAAATGTTAGGGTACTTCACTGTCTATCTACACCATTCTACATGTATTAGTTAACAATGAGCGTAACAAGAAAACAAGAACCATGTAATGTTCACACTGCAAATTGTTTTTGCATGCACTAACTCCTCCTGCCATTTTGTTGCAGTTGGCCACATTATAAACACTATCATCTCAGACATTTCATTATTAATGCCATGAACCTTGGTAAATTCCTCACTAGGCCCTATAATTGACTATTTACGTTACAATCCACACACTTCCAGACAATTTCTGGTTTCAAATTATAACTCTACTAACTAATATTTCAAAGCAGGAGAAACACTTCTAAGAAGGGAAAAGAGAAAGCAGGCCAGAGTTTTGAAAGACCCAAGTACCAGATCAGATCCATGGTTTGGTTTTCCAACGAGGACACGAGCCTCGTTTCTCGTTCCACTTGCAGCTTCGAGGAACACATCATCATTATCAACATTCATGACTTTAGGCAGAACTTTTGTTTGAACAGAAACAGGTTCAGAGAAACTGCTGCAGGTTGTGACCGAAGAAATTTGGAGAGAATGAGATATGGCGAGTGTGGGGTCGGAGGTTCCATGATGAGTCATGCCGGAGTGATGCCATGCTTCGGACTAAGACGAGGAAAAAATAAACCAATTGCAAGCAAGCAGGTGAGAAATGTTCATGTGGGATGATACACATGGATGGATGGAACATAGCCTACGCATAGATATATACAGCCATATGTTAACAGACATAAATATGAAACCTGCAAATTTAAAGTGTATAAAATATTAAAACCAGATCAATGTTTGGCAAGCATTTCTGTCAATCAGTTGAAAGGAAACATTAAAATTCAGTTTTGTTGAAATTCTAAGTTCTCTACTCTTTAAGAAAGGACTTTTTTGTCAGACTTTCTGTAGTCAACTCTGTTTAATTTACTCATAACCTTTGCAGAGAGCATGTTTATGGAGGGAGTGATTCCAACATTTTCCTACAGTTCTTTGATCCTTTCATGGCCAGTGTCCATTTCTTGGACACCACCCCTTGCAGCCAACTACATAAAGTGGAACATTGAAATTTTATATAATAGGACTTACACAGCTGTAAACAGAAACTTTTCAGGAAACATAATATTATGTAAGTGGCTGCGAACGGGTTAAAGCAGGATGTGCTGTTTGATTGAAGTCTCTGTCGTTAATAATCGATCTTTCTCTTCCATTTGACATCAACTTGGAAAACAACATTTACATCAGCTTTCTTCCAAGAAAAACTTCACTAATTAGAGCAATAATTGTGGTATAAGTAGTGTTCAGAATTATTTAATTAGGCATTAGTTTTTGGCTAAACTCTTAGCCTACCAGTTCATGTGGTACAGACACTGGCCTTTCATGCTACTAACTACAATGAAACTCTTAATGCCAAAGCCTTCCTTTTGGAAATTTGGTGCATTTTTTCTGCATTTTCAGACAAAAGAGACCACCAAGGTAAGGTAGGTTTTACAGCATCTTACAAATGTAAGAAGTATAGAAGTCCCTGAGTGTACTTTTGGAAAATGCAGAAATAACAGCACATCCTGCCTTAGAGCAATAAAAGACAAAGAAACACACTGATGACTGCAGCAGAGGATAAAGCAATGACACCAGGGATACAGCTAGAATATATTACTCTACAGAAACACAAAAAAACTGCTAAGAAATTGGACAGGGACAATCAAGCTAGCTCAATGGTTCCTGACCTAGTAACTGCCTAGTGCTGTTTGACGGCCTCTTGACCACTATCAAGCGCTAAGTCACTTTAATTACACTAATAAATAATGTTGAAAACATTTTGGAGATTGTTCACCTAGCAATGAAAGTTAACTTTCATCAACAGTCATGCCTGTCTGTCGGTTAATAATCCAAGGATAGCTACTTAACTAGATTATTCATGTAGTCATGGCAACAGGCTAAACTACTACAGTTAGTCTATTAATTAGTGATACTTGTTATCCAGAGCAAATAGACATGCAGGTTTGTGAGCTCATCACTATGTCAGCCGAATTGCGTCTACTTCATCAACACTACAGCAAAGACCTTATGTTTGAAAGTGTCAATACTAAATTGATTACAGTATTTGCACTACACTTCCCCCATTGGCAGTGTACCATGTTGACCATAGCTCTTTGACGCAGTTTAAAAGAATATTCCAGACCATCCCAAACCGCATGTCACAAATGGAGAATATTCAATGATGACCAAACAAGCCATTTTCCCATAAAAGTAACACCCACTTGGTCCACAAAAATATTGAAATTGTAATGTATTTTATGATAAATAACATTCAAGACAGCACATGAATAATTCACAATTGTGGCATACTGACTTAATGGGCAAACAATGGTTTTGTTGTCCCTTGTTTCTGTGCAACTTCTACATCAAAGGCTTTGTCTGCCTATTAAAAAATTTGGACATTTCAAATGATCTGTATCTATACATGAAGACTCAAAGCAGATTGAAAGTTGTTGACATGTAGTTTCACGTTACTACGGACTTAACGAGAATATTTCAAATATTGCTTGGCCTATTCTTTTAATAATCACTGAATGGACTGTTCCTATTGTAACTGTATACTAATTAACAGTTCTAAAGTGTTTGCTCTATGGTAATCATGGATTTCTAGCACTTACAAATAGGATAATGTTGGCTGTAATAAAAGAATGAAAATGGGCAGCTGGCAATATAGCAGGAGTAAGCAAAGAAAATGTGCATATGAATTTGATTGAAACAAAATTAAAGTTGGAACCCTTCACCACAAAATAATTAAAAACAGTCACTTTCCATCTGTCGCAAATTTGTGACATAACACCAAGCACAGCTAATTTACACTTGTATACTTATTTATATGTGTTTATAATGGAAAGCAACTAAATTTAACAGAAAACAACAAAAACATTCTCATGAGAAAAATGTATGCACGATGATGCAATGTTCATAACAGAGGTGGGAAAGATCTGAAAACATCTTTGACTACGAAGGGACAGAAACCTGCCACTCTCTTCACTGTAAAACTAATAACGTTTACAAGGGAACAAAAATCGGACCAGGGTACTCACTGTCCATATTTGGTGGGGTACAAGGGTACCAGGAAGTATGTATGGAACTTCTGTCAGGCTACCATTTCATTGTGAGACCATAATACAAAATTTTGTGTGGTGTGTTACTGTGACACCATGTATTTCATGTACAGGCAGGACAATCAAGTGTCTACAGTTGCATACAAGCTGAATTTTAGCACACATGCAAATGTAAGTTAATTTAACTTTGAATCCATGTAGAAATTTCAGAACAGGGTCATTACATCGTCGATCAGTCATCAATGAATGAAGACACTAAAACGTAACTGTGGGCAACTGACTCTCAATCTATATATCCACAGCACATCGTCTTCATGTTACAACGGTAAAGTGATCATTTAACACAATCTTGCTGATATTAACAGCATCTCAGAAATAAAAACTTTCTTGAGATGTGAACAAAACCAATATATATATTTTTTTTTATTTTCTGTGAGTTTGGAGAGAGTTGGAAGGTACTTTCAAGATTGAACAATAATCTGCACGAACAGAGATGTCTTTACTAAAACATTATGTTACTATTGGCTATAAATGTAACTGCACTTACAATAAAACAGAGAGCAAACCAAGAACAGTAAAGACACAGAGCTGAGTTGGCAAGGGATTAAAAGAGACACAAAACATTGCAGCATCCACAACAAATGACTATCGTCATGGTGATGGTGCACTCCTAAGAGGTTACTTAACTACGTTCTCACACTAATGGGTAACACATAGACACAGTACAATTCATTCATGTTATACACATACCAACAAATTAAAGTAATAGAAATACAGTTTGGATAAATAGAATCAAGGGTAATTCCTATTATTATACACCTCCTTTATTTTATGTACATACCTGCATTAAATACATACATACTCTATGATAAAGTATTGAACATATCTGAGGTGATGGATCATAGCAACAATGTGTAAGCACAATAAGGGTTACATGAATACCAAAAAAAAAAAAAGTCATAATAAATAAGTAAATAAATACAGACACTACAAAATTTTCATGCTCCAATTAAATTTTCACAAAAAACCAAATAACAATACCACTTCATACATTCAAATGGATGAAACGTGTATCAAGTACAAAATCAATGTTGTTCAAACGTACTTCGGTTAAAGACGAAACTAAATATAACTTTCTACAGTGTATAAACACACAAACAGACTTTACCTCCGAATGCTGATGACAAAAGAAAATAACGAAGCTTCACAGTAACAATGTAGCAAAGACTTGGCAGATAAAACCTTTGGTGCTGACACCCTCGCACCATTACAAAGATGACGGTGTTATAAAGAAACAATACCATAATACCAGTCCAGTGGTACCCTACCTGAAGGTTCCCGGAGGGTGGTGTATGTCCTACTGCTAGAGGGCTGGGGTTCAATGGGGTAGTGTGACCTCCATTCCTTCTGTTTACATCAGGGTTGCTCCTTGTCCTGAGGCCCATGTCCCCATTCACTGGTGTTCCAGAAACACCTTTCCTAGGTTGGTACGATGGTGGCCCCCTACGGTGGTGAGGTCCATTGACTGCACCCTCTGCGTGGTAGTGAACACCATTGTAGTCACCTTGGGGTTCACCACTGTAAAGAAAAAAAAAAGTAACTGAGAATAATTGATGTTCTAACTCAGGGTTTCAGCACATCATGAAGGATAAAATCTCATGACTACCACATGACTTACACATGACCATTTCAGATAATTGAATAATGGTGCAACCAGCACGATAGAAAACCATTTTTTTAAATAACAACATTTTGCAGTCTGTCCTAACTGTCAAGACTTTTTTCTATAACATCTTTCATATCAACCAAATTTCATGACTTTTGCAGGCCACAGGACACCTAAAATTGTTGATCAAAACCATCATTTTGAGTTGTCACAACACATTTGATGTTGTCACAAAACATGTGAAAACAAGGTATAGAAATTGACAAATGTATCTGAAGATATGTTACTGTGTGAAAAGAACATGTGAAGCTCACTTATTGTTTTCATCATATTAAAAAGTTGTAACGTTAAATTTCACTTAATGGGGAAAAAGAAGCGCAACTTGTAAATTATAAATCATTGTAAATGGTAAACAGATTCCAACGCAAAAATCTGGATTCAAGAACTACAAATTTTCAGTTTACTCTTTGTCATCAGTCATTAACTAATATTTATTTTGATGAGTGAGGGACATACTGAAAAATGTAAGGCCATGACAAGACCAGTGAGGGAAAAAAAAATATCATGAAAAGGTAAAGTTTCACATGGAAACCAATCACAACAAATAACACCATGCAATACCAACTAGCAACCAGGTCTGTTTATCTCCAACGATTTCGTATGGTTTGAGGCATGTTTTAGCTAATGAAGATGAGGCAGATCACAAAAAATACAGTTTTATCATTAGAATGGATATTTTAGAAATTACACACGTTTGGTCTTTGGTTATTATTATGAACTGTTCCAAAAAATAAACTGAGGGAGTTTAATCATCTGAAATGAAACTGTTATGGATTTCTGATTCTTGTGTGTTTTAAGATCAGAACTTCATAATTTGTCAAATTTAACTTTGTCCCGATGCATCTCTTTCAATTACAGACATAGAATACCTTTAAGTGTGTCCATTAAATGAATCTGTTAGTTTCATTCTTTTACCTCAAACAAATTGTGAAAAAAAAAAAGTTATGAAATGATCAGGATAAGAGCAAGATGTCACCAATCCAATAGATGTATTTGTTTTGTTCTCCTGGGTGTGATCGCGTATTACGTAGGCGAGGCTGAAGCATTAGAAGATGGATTTAGATGTTTTTGTGAGATGCCATCTAAGACAGTTATAGAGAGTCTTAAACCTCACCACCAAATGCTTGTTAAAATGTTAAATACTCAGGAAATCTGTCCATGACATTTTTAAGTTTAATTTCCCTTGTAAGTATCTTCCCTCTTCTGCAATCCTACTCTGAGATGTTATGTGAATTTGACAAACATCAAACCTTGAAGAAATAAATAAAAAATCCAGAGATACCTCCTTTTCTGAAATAATCAAATGCTGTAATTTTTTGGTGCATTCACTGAAAGTACCCTGTAGTAAATCTGCAATCTTTCGAACTCACCAACTTATTAGTTCTATACACAATTTAAGTTTTACAAAAGAATGTACCCACAACGAAACTTTAAAACCTTGATTCCTGCACACAGTTTGTGTTTCCCCTCCTGCTACCCTTCCTCTTTGGTTTATTGGGGGGAGGGGAATTTTTTGTATGTTTTTCTTTTCTGGGGTTTGGGAGATGTAAGGCCAGCCATGAAAAGCTATATAAAATTGTTATAAGGGAAATTAGGTTGGTAGATGGGTAAGGTGGGAAGTATTTTTTCTTTCATGGAGTATAAAATTACCATGCATCCTAACAGACCTGGCTGCTTCTTGTCAATATCATGACAAAACTTACACATCCTGCATGCTAACAGAAAGCTTCTTCTGAATCTGAGGCTGGCCATCCGTGGCATGAAGAGGAAGGGAGTTGTGTCTTCTACAAACAGTGAAGAGGATGAAAGCCCAAAAGATGAGGCAAGGAGAGGGGAGGGGGAGATGAACATTGAACAGATGGAGATGAAGAAGAAGAAAGGTGAGGCAGAGATGAGAGAGGAGGGTGAAAAGAAACCAAATGAAACAATAAGCAAATAAAAGAATACAAATTATTACAATAAATGATGATGACAGCAAGTGAGATGAAAACCATTAACCCAGAAAAAAACATTAAACAGACACACCACTAGGGAAGGGGGACACAAAACCAGGGCAGGGGGACACACCAGGGCAGGGGGACACACCACCAAGGCAGGGGGACACACCACCAAGGCAGGGGGACAACGTTAATAGCATCATATTGTACATAAACACACCATGGAGGGGGGTATTGTAAATAGAGTCATACAGTTCACAAACCATACTATAGTAGGTTGGGGGCACTATGTACAGAGTCATTATAGGTTCATGATAATGTATCTAAATTTTCAAATATGAATTACAGCTCAATAATTCACTAGAGTTCATAATTTGTATTCGTCTGGACGACGGGAGACAACGTTAGCATTAACAGTAATTTCGGTAACATTCTAGCACAGGGTTGATAGTTAAGTGACCTTCTAATAATTGTCCTCAGAATATACCACATGAGCAACAAGATGTTAACACTGTAACAAATGGATGAAGAGCAAAAGCTTTTGCCACGGCCCTTGCAGGAGAGGTAGTACAGTAAAGATCATAGATACATGCAAAGAAAACAGCCCACAGCAAATCAAAACCAGCCTAATGTTACATGCACAACAGAATTCACACAACAAAGGATTATCAAGGTTTTGCACGAATTTAACATTTTCCATTCTTTTGAAACTATTTAGCACGACTTTATGATACAGAGACCTACCAATGATAACAGGGATCAATTCTTGTTAGATACAGTAAATACTGTGGATGATCATGGTCAATGAAGACCAATTCTATCAACAGTCCCTAAATTAAGTAACAACTTTCTCTTACCTGTGACAGATAATGACCATAAATGTGCAAGTAATGACAGATGGTTATGAAACAGTTTACTCTTAGAGCCATTTACTACTGCTACCTGTTACTATCTTCCATACAAACACTATTTCTCAAAGACTCAACAATCACATACCTGCAAAAATTACAATTTTCCAAGAGTGGAAAAAAAAATGCCAAAACATATTGTACATCTAAGTTTGGCAGTTCACACAAATGCCCATCGAGGACTAGCTCACATCAAAAAACAAATAAAACTGTTTGGAAATGGTGCAACTGCTTTATAACCATGTACAGATGTGGCCAATGTTGTTTTAAACAAGAATGAATTTTCATACACTTTTGTAAGCAGACACAAGGGCAATGCAAATGAGCTGTATGCTGTGTTTATGGAGCATGAATATGGTTATGAGTAGTCCCTTAATCACCAAAGAGAAAAATATTTGTGAATGAGAGATGGAAGGGAAAGCATGATCCACCACCGTCTTTGACATTAAATAAAAATAAGTGCTGAGAACCGACCAGAAATGTAGAGCTAAAAATTGCAAAGTTCAAATTAGCACTTCAGCATAGCTCATTAAGAGAGAGGTACATTGGCCTGGATTACAAATAAACAGAATTAAAAATATCCAAGAAAAATTAGGACAAATACATTCCCTATCAACAGCTGAAGCATTATAGAAAATTTGTCTGAGGTTTCAAATGTTTTGGAGAAGAAATTGTGACTTTTGTTTTCTTTTAATTCCATTTCATCAGTGTCAAGGTAATTTCTCTGGCATTTACCTGTTATTTTGTGATAAAATGCAGTTGTAGATTTAACACAGTATTATGTCACTCATCTCTATCATCTCTTGGGAGCAATGACAAAGCTGAAACAAATATGACTACCGCTTTCACCACCAGTGAGATGAAATAAGAAGAACTAAAACCCTGGATTATCATCAAAAAATACCTGAAACTTCCTTCCTCTGCTGCTAATCTTTCCTCTGGAGACTTTGGTGCCTGGAGAAGTTTAAATTTGGCCTCTTCAACTTTCTCAGGGTCAGTCTGAGGTGTGGTGTTCCTCTGGTCCAGGTTGACCTTCAACTGGTTCACCTTCCACTGGTCCTTGCTGAGGGGGGCTTTGTTCAACGGCCGACCCGTTTGGTTGTTTGGCGTGTAGTCTGAGTTGGAGGACCCTGCTGAGGTGTTTCTGTTCTTGTAATTTGGCTGGACCAGACAGGGTTCATTTTCAAGTCCTTTCAGCTTGGCTGCAGCAAACTCTGCCTCACCTGCAATCGAGATGTAAAAGTAACTCTAGCTGACAAAGACCTAATTTAATGATATCCACAATCATCTGAAAGGATGGAATCCCTCATGACGTGAGGAGGTATGATGGTAATATCTGACTGCGACAACCCAAGTATCACTGTACTGAAGTCCCTAAGGAACATAAACCTGCAGTGGTATCATTACATGTCACTCATGGTTCCCAGAAATTTCCCAAAGGACAATTTCCCACTTGAAAATTCTCCTCTTTACTTCAAGGGAAATAGGGCGTTTAGAATACCCTGACATGACCTACAAAAGAAAATAGCAGCAATCATTATTAAACCATTCAGTCTCATCAATAAACATTTACCAACGCTTCATGTCCTGAAAACATTACGCATGTGATGAGTAATGGAAGATGCATCATTTGAATTCTGAAAAGTTTGGGTGAACAAATTAGTGTTGAGCAACAAATAACTGAATTTCTATCTGTGAGGAGCTTATTTCTTGAAAAGGAGACTTCTGTCCTTCCTTACTTTGAATAATCTATCATTCTACTTCCACAAACATTGGTTTAAAAAATATGGATGTTTTCTTTAAAAACAAACGCCCTATTTCCCTTTAACCCTTACCCTTTTCCTGAAGGACCTGTCAAGGGAGGAGTTGCCTAAAGGGGAATTCTCCGGGTTGGGAGCTGTTCAGCTCGGAATTGTCCAAGGGCGGTTATCCAAGGATCAATTTTCCAGGTTGAAAATGTCCAAAGTCACTTACAAGATACAAAGAAAACTATGATGATGAAAAAGATTAAAAACATCTCAATCTTTCCACCTTTAATTTTTTTGGGGGGGGGGAGGGGAAGAGGGTTGCGTTGGTGATTTCCACACTTTTCACTAACAATTTCCATCTTCGGGGAAATTACATGACTATGGAATAATACTGTGTAAGAAACATCCTTAAATGATGTGACATGATATAATGAAATCCAATAAAATTAAAACTCACTTAATCCATTAGTTCTGGATTCAACAGTGCCTTGTGTATAACTGGCCGGAGGTCTTCTTGGAGTGACCTCTCTCCCAGGGACCATGTCTGCCGTGGCTCCCGTGTCTACGTTGGTCTCTGTCAAGTGGTATCCTACTCCCATCGAGGCAGAGTGGCCGGGCAGGGCTTCGCTTTGCACCGAGGTGATTGTCCGGGGAGCAGGACTGCACCAAAAGACAGATATAGTCAGGGTAAGTATGCTTTCACAAATTCAGTTCCTCCTTGAGTATGTTTTGTACCCATTGATAGCTACCATGTGTTCTTGCTTCAGAGGAATATTGCACAGAGAAATATACTCTCGTAGATCCTTTGTATGCAGAACGATATGTCGCTAAGATGGTAATAAAATGATTTCCATAATTTGTAGTGTTGCCACCCAAGTTAAGGGTCAAGGTGACATGCTTTTCTCTTTTGTATACTTTATTTCTCCAAAGAGTGGAGTTATTCACAGACTTTTATGTAACAGCACACAAAGTTGCATAAATAATGAAAGTATATGAAATACTACAATTTTCTACCTCCATAAACAACACATAACTGAGCCAAATTCATTAAGACAGTGAGTGGGCTTTGGCACCTGATAAGTAGTACATTTCATGCTGCTAGGTTCTTTTGGTGCTGATATTCAGATTAAGTGGGTTGTGCTTCAAAGTGCCGACCTGTTGATGATATAGCCCATGAAGTCCTGACTGTGACAATTTTAAGATATTATTTTACCTTGGTCTGGATGATGATGCAGAAAACTGTGGTGAGGATCGTGAGGGACCCTGCGTGAATCTCGCCACTACGTTAGCTGCCGTCTGTTGTGCTTGGGATGCTATGATACAATTCAGTGACAAAGAAAAGAAAACATAAGGTTAAGCACTCTTTGATCTTGTGCTATTTATTTGCAAAATGTGCCATGTTTATTCATGAACAAGGTGACTATTAAATGCATATGCAGCTTTACCTTTGACAGATACAAAGTGACTAACGAATATGCAACTTTACTAAAAACAAAGATCCACTATGTTCAAAGTCAAAGTTACTTTCTGAAGGAACTAACCACATGTAACTGCATCTCCTACAACAATGTCATCTGAGTTAGGAAATGCATCTCCGTCGGCTTTACGTCCTTCAGACATGTATCACTTTGTAGCTTCAAAATGGGAGAAGCATTTTATGGAATTGGCAGCAAAGACTAGGTGTCTGATGAATATGCAGCTGTTCTTCAAATGGTCAAATCCAATCAAACTGAAGCAAAATACTTATGCATTGTATGACATCAGCATGATTGTATGACATACAAAGATAATAACTGAACCATACAACTCCCACAGAAATATCTGATCGATCAATTGAATCAGACAGACAACGATTACCCAACCCCCAACTCCTCTTGTGAGATATAGTTACTCTCCAGCAACCTCTTGAAGCAAACAATATCAATATTGTAAGGTACCCATTTATTATCACCAGACAATTTGTGACAGAATGAGCCCTTGGGTGAATATCTTTAAAACTGCTACCTCTACACAAAACAAAAGAGCTTTTACCCTGGGAAAGCAGATATTTTTAGCCATCAGATATCTACCTCTCTTTTGAGCATAAGATGGTCTCCTTGAAAACCTCTGGCTTGGTCTCCTTTCAATCGTCATGCTTCGTCTACTTCTGTTCTGTTTGGCTGACTGGAATTCTGTTTTACCGCTGTAAGGAGAAATCATTGTTGCTTCAGAGATTAGTTCATGAGTTCACAAAATTTCCATCTGCAGTGAGTTTTACCGTGAATTTATCAATTTTGTTACAAATCCTCTTACAACTACTGCAATGAGCTCTGATAACAAAGTATAAAAATGTAAATGTTAACTCAAACATCTGTACTTTCAATAATTCAAGGATGAAATATTTAAGACCAAATGGTGACAACAGAGACAATAAATATCTTATTCAATATTCTCAAACAGTCTTATTAGCAGTGTCAGCTACCATTACTATGGAATAACATGATGTTCAGGAGCTAAAATAACTTCATCAAAACTCTAAATTAACCGGTGATCTTACAAACAATAGACCAATGATACCAAAGCAAAAAACGTATAGGTTGTATGGCTGATTACGTATACTGTTGTGACTAGACAATTACTTGAAATATCGTTCTTTTGGAGTGACACTCTAAGTTGGTGGAGGGGTGAGAAATATCTCCCTCAGTAAAACTTGGTCAGACTAGGACTGCCAGTTGATAAACCACACCCACTGCTAGAATATATCATCAGCGATCATCGTTGGTATATACCATCTGCAAGGAAGTCAAATTTTTTGAAGTGGCAGGGTGAACAGACAATAGTAGCAGGGTGCACTCCAGGAGCATTTACCACATTTGAACATGTACTCTGCACCGCGAGCGCGCAGTGCAAAGCCAAATCTGGTGGGGTCCAGGGGCCCGCATTAGCGCCCCTGGTGGGGTCAGCAACACCACAGTGGGAGAGCTACACCCCGGTGATGGTCCAGGGGATGTACACAATTAGATAAGCTTACTTTTTCTCCTAGCTGTGTATTTTCTGTTTTGTGTGATATGGGTGGGAATCTGAAATTTCTGTCCATTGAGAAGTCAGCCTATGTGTCTGCCAAATGCTGATTTAGACGGCGACTTGCTGCCGTTGATCAGCTACTTTTGACAATCCTGCATCAGCATCCATCATTGGTATGCATCATCAGTGTCTTATATCATCAGGGTTCACCCTATGAACTTATCATCATCATGTTAATTTGCATAGATGACTTGGTTACAAGTGAAAGTCTGAAGGTGCAGACAGTCGGAGGTCAGAAAGCATCTCTTCCTCACCTGTATCTGAACCGTGATCCCCTACGGATGAAGCCCTGTTTCTCCTGCTTCTGATTGACTGGTCCTCGTAACCTGAAGAACGCGTGGTGCTCTACGGCGCACTTCCAAAGGTGCTTGCAGTTACGTACATTGTCTAACTTGAATACAAAGTTGTGCTCTTGTTCCATTCCCTGTGAATATTCATGAAAGTGACCAACAGACAACAATGAAGGAAAAACAATGCTGTTGACTTTTTACCAACATTTTCTTACCTGTCCCAATCAAAGTATGTTTTGCTGTAGTTGATCTGTTTTTGACATTTGATATTTCTTTAAAGCCTATGAACAACATTTGCTTAACATAGATTCTATGATTTGATATTGCATGGGGAATCTACACTGATTCCAAAATCAGTGTTTTTATTTTCAAAGGCAAGACATTTCAGAACAATATGAAGAATTTCCTAACACACAAAAGTAACAGCTATCACCAGAAATTAACAGCCGCTATCACCAGAAATTAACAGCCGCTATCACTAGAAATTAAAAGCAGCTATCACCAGACATTGACAGCAGCTATCACCAGAAACTAACGGCTATCACCGGAATCGGTGGACTATCATGACATCAATATAAATACCACTCTGATCAAAACCATTCTATTAAACTTGACCATGATTTGATAACCTAATTTTATCATTCAAACAGTCTACTTTACAAGTCAGTATCAACTAAATGAGTGATAAATGTCACCACCATACCTTTTGCACTCCCGAATCTTTTCGATCCTCCTCTTTCATATAACACAGAGGAAGAGTCTTGTTACACAAAGTAACTTTCAAAGGCTCAGAGTAGTGAATCCCCCAAACAAGTGATAAATATCATAACAAGAAACTCACACTTTCATCATCTTCAACCACAGCCAGATGTAACTTTTTGCTCTTGAAATCTAACTTGGTGACCTTTGGCCAGAAAAAGAGTCCTATTTTGTATTCCCCTTCGAAGACTAGAATGCCCGTTGGAGTTAAACCCAATGTGTACTCGTTGTCATCTCTCCCCTACAGGTCAGAGAGAGAAAAAGTGAAAACTAGTAAAAGACAGAAAAACATTGAAACCAAATCATTGAATCAAAGGCCATCTGGCAATCTTGGTATCAATCAGATGCAGTTACTACCAACACGACACTAAAACAGGATTTGCTGTTTAATGAAAAAAATTTATCCTTTGTTGCTAATCTTCCATCTTTCTCTTCTGTTTGATACCAATCTGGACAAAAACATTTAAGCCATCTTTCTTTCAAAAGAAACTTCACCCAATTTGTTTGTTAATTAAAGTAGAAGGCAGACTGACTGACGTTTCTTTCGTAAACCATTGCATTGCTTTATTAGCATGGAAGCTCCATAAATTTACCACTAGATCCCGCTCTGCTAAAATTGAAACCATTAGAAATCAAGCAATTTTTATTTATTTTCAGACAAATAAACCTTGATGCAGTAGTCTATGTAGCTTTTCACAACTGTTGAGACTACAACCAGTTCTTTGATGCACTTTTGAAAATGCAGGTATAACAGCACATCCAGTTATAAATTCTCCACTTACAGCAACGAAGCATACTTGTCCGAACCTGTTCTTTGTCTCAATCAACCTAACAACAATGATACCTGGAGATGATAGAATCAGTACGGCATACCCACTTCTAAATATTCACCATTACACCAGAGTTGCATGAATCCAGGGCAGAGCTCTCACGATGTAGCAATAGATTAGAGACTTGTTGAATGTCAAATTCACGATTTTGGCTGGCTCACTTTGAAAGCAACTTTCATTATCATAGGATAGATGCTGACGGGATCTATCACGTTCAGAATTGTTAAATTTCTTTACATCAATATAAACATCAATCACAAAAGCAAAACTAGCCTTTGACTTGTGGGAATCGAGGGAGAAACTACGCTTTATTTTTCGTTCTAGAGGCACTAGAGAAGGGGATGATAGGGCATGTTTTTGAGGGGTAAGGTATAATTTTAAACAGGGTGAAAATTATTTACAGTTGTTTCAACTAAGAGAGAGAATAAAACTGCTCTGGGTACTTTCAATACATACCAGATCTGATGGAACAATTAGAGCAGCTAGAAGATGGGGGAGGAAGGTCTGAGCAACTCTGCCTCCAGAAAAAAAAAAAAAATGTCCACCGCTTACAAACCTTTACAATATGTAGATCCACTCCATACATTTCAAGCCACTTTGCTTTATTCAGGTAATTTAGTTCAGCATCTGCTGGTGATTGTCCTCTGAAAAGATTTAAGAAAAGCGATCAAAAAATTTGAGCCATGAAATAAACAAAACTACAACTTTGAAGCAGAAATACCTCACAGCAAACAAATGGTGAAAAATCTCTGTTAATGCTATACCTTTAATAGAACCACGACCACGCAGACTGCAGACGTATTAACCTCTGCAGTCTCGGTCCCGAGAAAACTGTCTGTGTGTCTGTTCTTGACCTTTGTCCTTAATACCAAATTAACAAACAGTGTGGTTTATTAAGTGAATACTAGTCTTCATTAAGTAGGCTATGTGTTAGCATATATACTGGCATCAGCTTGGTAAAGTATGCACAATGAAACACAGCATGTGTGTATAAATGCTATTTGATGTTTTCAATGACATGATATCTTTTATTTTGCTTTTTTCCACAATACTTTCATCGCCACACTCCTCTTCCAACTCATCTTTTCGTCTCCGCACCCATCTTCCATCTAATTTTCGACATGCCACCCCTCTGCCATCTTTTTTTTTCTATCTCTACAAAGCCAGCCACTGTTAACTTGAGTGTAGGAAGACATTGAGTTAAGAAGACAGAAAGGAAGGGAAGTGTTAAGAAGCTCATCGAGTTGTTTTGTGAAATTCACTAAATTATTCAAACCTTTCAAGTTTCTTGAAGATACTGACGACAAATGGTCAAACTAAGAGGATCCTAATGTTTCACATACAATGGAACATTAATGAGTGAGTAATTAATGATTTAATTTGGTTTTTGTAAATTTGTGACCACACACTTTTTACAGTAGTACCTATTCACATGAACAAAACAAGTACTTAAGTAAGGTTCAAAAACTAAAAAATGTTGACAATTTTTACAAGTATTGGATGCGAAACTTGACTAATTATAATAATTATTAAGTGTTGCCATGTTTTTATACCCATCAAAATCACCACAATCTTATTGATATCAACTCTATAAGCCCCTTTGAGAGTTATCTTGTGGACGTTGTGGTGATGCAGACTTATACTAAACGAACCAGAGAAACAACAAGAAGAAGGGATGAGCAAAAGAAAATGAATGATACTAGTTTGTACCAGAAATCTTGAATTAAAGAGGCTCATTGACTTAATATCGATCAGTTTGTGAAGTTTTTAAAGGGTACAAATGCATGACAAAATGTTTATAATTAGCATCCAATGGTTATAAAAAACGGTCAAAGTTTTTGAATTTTTGACCCTGACTTGTGCTGGCTGTGTGCATTTCAATGAGCACTACTGTGAAAAGTGTCTGGTCAAGAATTTTCAAATCCAAAATGAATCATTGAAAACTCACTCATCAATGTATGTAACACCAGGGATTCTCTTAGTTTCACCATTTTGTCATTAGCATTTAGAGCAAACTTGAAAGATTTTGGAAATTTAGTGAGTTTCATGAAACAACTCGATGAGCCTCTTTAAAATCACCTTAAAGGGGGTATTTCACTTTAATGTTTCTATGTGGAAGGAATAAACAGTCACCAATGGAGTCATTCTGTTTATGGACAGCATTACAAGGTGTAGGTAATCCTGATGATACGCCCACTCAAGTTACACTCATGACAGGGTTACCTTAGTGAGTGAGTCACTGAGATCATACTTACAGCCAAAGAGAGAAACAAACATTGAACTCTCTCTGTCTCTCTCACTCACTGTCGGGAAGATGAAGTTGATAACGGATATGATTGTGAACATTCCCAATGGTTGAGTAATGTACATGTTTAAAATGCTTCTTGATCGATATCATATTATTTCCCAGACTATCGGCATATGAGTGCCTCCACTTTTCACAAATTTATGATGATCCTGACCCCGGTGGCATTCAGACAAGTAATCATTTGTTTGTTTTTCTGCCTTTCTAAGTTTAAAGTGACAGGGAGGACTAACAATTGAAGAAGGAAAACGTTGGCTACTATCAAAAAATGATCTTACAGAAAGTGGTTACAACTGGATTTCTAGTTGCCAATGGTTTTGCAGTTAAAAAAAAAAATCATGAGTCCAAACTGCTTTCATGGAAGGGACAGTTTCTGCTGTGCAACCACAAATATTTCTTTCTTTTTTTCTCTTCTTTTTTGGCTAATTGTAAATATGAGTTGCTTCAGCAGCTTTGCCTTTAAGGACAGACACCTAATTCCACAAGATCGTATTGTTTACATTCCCTTCTTGGGACAAGGAGAGAACACTCAAACATTGACAGGAGCATCTTTCAACATTCAAATATATTTAGAAAGGTTATTGAAGTTCTCAGCTGATGGATGACAGCAAAAATACATTACCACGATTTGAATCTGGAAGGAATTTCTTGGATCAAGAGGGTGGTAACAATCAAAGCTAATGTTGGAATTATGTACATCATCAAAACTGTACTCTCTGCAGTAGTTGGCATTAGCCACTGAAACCATCACTTTTTTTCTTTTCGAACATATTTGAAAACATCACAGACAAAATAAAGACACTTGTTGCCATGTTGACACCATGATTCAGGATATAACAGGTCATTAACAAGAACCAGAGAAGCTATGAATCAACTGTGACCACTAAGAGAGGTTAAATCTACAATGTATTGTATTTCCATGAGCGATGTCTTGGGGGTGTTTAGATAATCCAGATCAGCCAGCACTGACAAGGCCCTCACCTCATCTCCTTGAACCGTTCTACTATGTCTTCTTCCATGGCTTCTGTTTGGTCGGGAGTGAACCGAAACTCGGAGACCAACTCCGGAGTGTGCTCTTCTTCATCATAGTCCCCCAATTCAGCTGTTTATGCATAAATGTGAATAAGTAATTGCGTGGATTATTACGATTATAATAAAGATGATAATAATTATACTAAAACAGATTTGTAATGTGCAAAATCCACCAAGTGCTCATGGCACTTTACAAAGACTATGAGATGAAGCAAAGCAAAAGTAAGACAGAACATGCTCGACAAAACAAGCTAAGTTGTGATATCCTTAAGATATGTTTTCAACGTTTTCTTTAAAGCATCAAGTGACTCTTAGGAACGAACGCCTCTAGGCAAATTGTTCCAAGTCGTCGAGCAGCCACAACAAATTATTTTGTGAATAAGTGATCAAGCAATACAATTGAAAGAAAAACAACTTGCAAACAAACCAGCAACATTTAAAAAATCAGCAATTGATAGATTATTTATTAAACACATTCAATCAGATTCACAATTTTAAGTAAGGACATTATTTTAAAAGTTTGTATTTCCTTTCTAAGTCAGCAAAATTTTAAAACACAGAGAAAGTGATGTTAACAAAATGTGATGCAAAGGATAATTTATACTTCTGTTGAAAGACCTTATCATTAATCGTCCATCTTCCTCCTGAATTTGATACCAACATTAAAAACCACAGGTACACCACATTTCTCTCGGGAGAAATTTCACCAGGTAGAGTTTTAGTTCTGGTAGAAAGAAATTTTTGTAATTTTTTTTTTGTGCTAAATTTTAAGAAGAACCAGGTCAAGTGGCATAACTGTATATGGGGACTTCCATGCAAATAACCCAAGGAAAATCTTGTGCAAAAACATTTCACTTGGAAATTTGGCACAATTGTTTATAAATTTTCAGACAAAAGACCAAGGTTCATATGTTTTTACAACTATTTATAGCTGAAATAAGTATAGTCACTCTTTAGGTGCCTTTCTGAAAACAGAGGAATAACATCCCGCTGTAACTAGTGATGAAATGAATTCTATTACACAGACTGTATTGCAGTTCTAGGAAATAAAATGTGGAACAAAACTAACTTGGCATATTTATTTATCAACAAGCAAAACTGACTTTCACTACTCATGTACGCTACTGCACTAATACCTAACCAATAAAACACTGCCCTCTAGCTTACAAGCAGCTTCTGAAGACTTCCCACCCCTTCACTTGAACCATTTAGGAAGAGTTGAAGGAAACACGTGACCAAGTCCTATGCACAATACTTTAATGTACAGCAGGAGTCTTAATTAAAGTTTAACTTACATTGAAGAGCAAAGGCAGCTAGCTCAACAGTAGTTTCATATGGGGGAATTAACTTTCCTGACAAAATATCCTTCTTCAGTTGAAGGAAAAACAGATACCTAGAAGAAATAAAAATGAAAAAATGAAAAAAAAAAGAATAATGAAGGATGAACTATCTAAAGACAACTGGAATAAATTCAGGAAAGTAACATTGGTACTTATTCCATAGAGGATATGTCCCAACTACATTGAGTCTTATTAACTCAACTACAATGAGTCAGATTAACCCAACTACAATGTGTCAGATTAACCCAACTACAATGTGTCAGATTAACCCAACTACAATGAGTCAGATTTATCCACAGGCAACTGTTATGAGTCAGATTAACCCAACTACAATGCGTCAAATTTATCCACGGAAACTGTTATAGGTCAGATTATCCCACATACAAAAATCTTATTACAATGTAATAATGATACTTCTATTGTACACGTTCTACATATAGCATGTCTAGCAATTCATATGATGAGAATTGAACAAAGAATGACATGTACAATATATAATGAAGTGAATAAATTGAATATGTGGGTATCAAACATCACACAGTCAATACTCATTAGCCAAGTAATACTACACGGTCGCTTCTGAGAATTCTCTAGGCATCTTAGTAACCAAACATTGACAGGTTCAAGTACTGTATAAGTGTTAACCAATACAATAGTACGACTGTGGTAACACAATGACAGCTAAAGAATCAGCTGCAGCAGGGTAGCTGGAAACTGTCATTTTTGAATGCACACTTGTCATTTTAATAGTACATTTGAAGCCACATAATGACCAATAAGTGAAGTCTATTAATCGACAAACCTTGTGATTTCTTCATGAAGATTGTTTGGCTCTGAGGAGTAGAACTTAACTCGGAAATTGAATCGGAAAGGTGGGGAACCTGGACAGACGAAAAAGAAAGTTATGCCGAGGTCCTGTATGGATTTGATGACGACTGAGGTCGAACAGAAAAGTAATAGAAAAGCAAAATAATTCACTGATGGTGTTACCCAAAGTACCCACCCCTTACTTACTGTAGCCTAGAAACTCTGTATCTCTTCCACAAGAGAAGACTAATGATCCATTCTGACCTAAACCCCCTCTCCTTCCCCTGTAAACATGCGAGATGCATATATCCAACAACCAACGACTACCAGCACTACTATTTAAATTTGCTGTCAACAATGTTGAAGTTTTAGCATTTTCAGCTGATAAGCCCAAGGGACAAGTAACCAATGAAATCAGGTTGTCCTTGGCAAAATGCAATTGTTTGGCCAGAAATCATGCCATGAATTGCAGTATATATATTTCCAGGTTGGTGCACCAGTTGCACACAACTTACTCATGCTGCTAGCAATTCACTACCACATTTCATCACATGTTTCACACATTGTAAGTAAAATCTTAATTTGATTCAAGCAATAACAAAATTTGGACAATCTTGTACCCAACTTTGATTGTCCTGTGGAGGATTTGGGCATCTCGGATGCCAGGACTATCACTAACTTCATCACTTGTCAATGTGTAACAATGCTCTGACAAACTAAACATTTCACTCCAACTGAAAAAACTTTTATTTTTGGGAGTTTTACATGGTATCAGACCTTCAAGAGCATCTCTCCAAGATATGGTTCCATTATTGAACATGACAGCTGGCTGCCTTAAAGGTTATCAGTTTCACCTTAAACGGGATCTTGACTACAACTTATCAAAGGATTGGTATCTCAATTGGCAAGGTAGAAATGAGCGATTTACAAGACAAGAAAAATATGTGTGCCTCCTGAGAAAATGTCAGGAAATATGTCAAATATTTCTATATAACAAGGAATTTACCGATCTGCTATGTAGCACCAACACATTAGTAGAACAGAACCAGTGGAAAGTCTCACGGAGACTGCTACAGCAGGTTCGTAGCCAGACTAATTGATTGGGGTGTCACATCAATGGTGAAGTTTGCCTGGATAAGGGAAGGAGTATCCCCTCCACCTTTGACAAATTTTTGCCTTTTTCAAGGGTTCTAGATGCAAGATGGTTTTAGAAATTTCCTTTCTCACTGTGTTTGTATTCCACAAAAGCAGGAGCTTTTATTGGAAAATTTTGAAAAACTATTTTACAGCTAATGCTCCCACCACCACCCCAAAAGCTATGTGACTGTTCTACAGTAAAAAAAACTCCAAATTACTGGAAAGTACTTTGCATGTCATTATAACACAACTTTGCAAGTCTTCTTATAACTGCAATGCGCATTTTATGACTACGACACTAATACAGTGTGATGTAGTGGTCATGGTGATGTGACAACCGTGTGTTCTAGCTTCATATGTCTAACAGTGAGTATACTTCACACAGTATCTCTAAAACTAAAAGTAAAAAATACAACATAATCTAGACTTGGAGCGTGGTACCCGTCCAGTGACTATCCTTACCAGGGTTCTACCTTCACCCTTCTTGAATGTCACCCACCTTGAGAGATTTTTACTTACATTTCATCTGTTTCTTCAGAGTTTTAGTTGGATCCAGCCAATGCTGTAAACAAGAGAGAGAGCACGCCAAGAAATTCAAGTAATCACGTCAAAGATTCTCTCTCTATGTCTCTCTTAAAAAAGAGTAAATTTGTTGATTGGGACAGCTTTTTCAAATATCAAAACCAAATTTTTCTAGAACCTGTGGTATTGTATGGTGTTTATCATCTTCCCTGCAAGCTACCATAATTCTCCTGCAGACAAAGTGTGGACTCAACATTTTTTTATAGCGTTTCTGGCATTTTTACCTTTAAATGGATAAGGAACTAAATCGTTTGAGGTGGTTTTCATATAAACAGTTTTGAGGCACATTTATAATCTTGGATGTAAACTTTTGGAGAGGAAATTGTATGCCCCATAGTATTTTAAGGGAAACAAGGCATTTTTGTTACAGAAAAAAAAATTATACATTTGAAACCAAAAATTGTGGACACAGAATGCCAGACTTCAAAATAGGAGAGGACCATGGCCGTCTTTCAAGTTGTGAGTTTCTCAGAGATAGAAATTCAGCTACTTGATGCTCAAGAATAATTTGTCCACGAAAACTTTCAAAAATTTAAAAGATGCATTTCCCGTAACTTATCTCATGCATAATGATTTGAGGAAATAAAGTTTTTATCATTTATTGATGCACCTGAAAGCTAGTTCCTTTGTATGCCATATTGGTGCATTGTAAATGCAGTATTTCCTTTAAAAAAAAGTCATGCAATAATGACATTTTACCTATCTAACACAAGTTCACTTTGGTTTCGTATGTTGTAAACGTTTGTCCATATCTTCTGAGAAGCAACACATACAGATTGAGTGCAACTTTTATCTGAAAGTCTTTTATTCTGAATTTTTCTCCTTCTCATGTCAAAATATCACCTCAGGATGGACCATTAATTTACTGAAATACCACCAAGTTGCTAATGATAAATTTGTGACATAACATTGCATTGGAAGTTCTCAGACAACCTAGCATACACTAACACAAACTTAATGAGAGCAAACAATGTACAAAGGTTCTATTGATCTTTCTGCCTCAAGTCCCTGGGCTGCCAAAACAAAAACACATAAAGTCTTGTGAACTTTCCTGTTTACTTGAGACAAATATTTCTGACTTTTGAGAGGAATTGTAAACAGCAAAAAAAAAGGTACAGAACAGTTTTTAACTGGCAAATATCAGAAACCAGACTTACAACACAACCAATGTACCAGGTATCATTAAGAAGGAGATTCACAAAAACAGACACCCTCCGCTTTAAAATTAGTCTGCAGAAATGAAACCATTTCATTCCATCCCTGATGAATAACACATTCACTACATGATGCAAACAAATTTGTCATAATTTCTCTGGGACAAGGTTTATTACTTTCGGGGGGGGGCATGTAGGGGAAAGTTGACAGACGAAGTTCTATAATCTGATATAAGCTTCTTTAAAATTAATGCCCCTGAGAGAGCAGAGGGAACATGGCTAATTTTTTGCAGTCATCACCAATTACATCCTAACCTGAAACAAGTGGCTCAACATGTGGAATTTATGAGAAACATAAACATTGTGATGCTTTTCAGTCTCCATATTACAGGATCTTACATTTTCAGGAGATGTAGTGTATACATTGATATGTGGTCCAGCAAACTGACTTGAAATTTATCAATATCGTACTGATTGCTGGTCTAAGGAAGAGGGTAGTGTTTCAGTATCACAAATAGACCTGTTATCATAGGAACTTCATTTGAACTTAAGAACATACAGTATGAAAGTGATTGTAGGCAATTTTAAAGTACCATTTATCATACAAACTTACAGTATGGAATATGGAATTATAGAATGGCATGCACGTGTCACTATTGGAGACAGGTAAGCAACTAAGACATGAAGTAAACAAACCTCCATAAAAGTGAAACATGCTGTAACCAATACCATACTTTCCCAAATGTTGATTTTCACATTTGTACACAGCTTGAGGTAACTACCAACGTAGACAAGATCCACCAAAGCGAACAGGTGGACTGTATTGTACCACGGTTCTGTGAAACTATTCCATGGCTGAGGTACTGCAAGACTATATCACCTAATAACCAGTATTTTATGATGCTGTAGTCATGATGATGGCTGCAAATCAAGGAATCTGCAAAGTGTCTGACATGGATCCTCAAAGTGTAATTAGTTTGAAGAGTCAACATTGACATAAGACCAGCCATAGAAAAGTACAGTACAGGTAAACAGGCGTATAGGAGACATATATAATTCTGTGTCCACTAAATTTACATAGTGCATAGGTACAGTGCATTCTGAACTCACCTGAAACTGTTCTGCATCAGTAAAACACAGGCCAAAATAATCTTTCTCTATTATGTCCAGGGTATAGAAAACTTGCTCTAGTAGATCATGAGCCTTCTCTTTTTTCTAAAAAGGAAACAAAGGACATGTATCTTTTTATATGGAATGTCAGATAAAAACCCATGTAAAATTTGGTCAACTTTGAACTTACTATATATAAAAATTTGAGTCAACAGAAGCTATAGTATGCAGGGAAAGCAAACAACATATTCAGTAGGCTATGTTTAAAGTTGCTTATAGTTATTAAGACTCCAACCTCAGGATGAAACCCCTAGAAAACTAGAACTGCATTTGCCCACAAATACGCATAATTGTAGTGCATGGTAGGCTAAGTCCTTGTTGTTAGGAATAAGCCAGTCTCTGTGGACCCACTCCTCATAGGAGTTACCATTTTTTGCGTAAGGCAGTGCCGTTTCCTGTCGAACCCTTTCCCAATCCATTCTTTTTATTTGTATCACGCTGGACGAAACAAAAATTCCATTGGATCTCTCTCATAATGTGGTAAAGTTGCCGACGCTTATCGTTACTACATACCGTATGTCGTACAAGCCTGTACTGCTCTGAGTTTTAACAAGTACTCTAGTACTAGCTGTATATATGTCAAAACTGTCTTTCTGTTTCACCACTGAAATAGAACATGAGAGCAGTAGGCCTACAGATTCTGTAGAAGGACGCCATGTTGTAACCACTAAAAAGCATTGAAGCAGCACACGATTCTTCGACATCATATTTAAACACAATGGCGGTGTATTGCACACCAATTTTGAAACAACATTGACACTCCACGTTTATCACCTCATTGGGAAAAGGCCGAACCACATTCCATGACGTTTTCTGGAAATTTATCCACAGGGCTCTCCCATCACTTTAACTCCTTAAATCCTTCTTGTAGTCGTGGCATTTGCTTTTCCTTAGTAGAGTTTGACTTGAAGACGGCCATAGCTCGCACTTACTGCTATTACTAAAAGATCGCACATGCATATCTGTGTGAACTAAGTTACATCACGCGTAGGTGAGGCGTTATGAGCCATACAAGGCTCAACAAAAGAAATTGCTGGTCGACCAGTAATGACAAGATTGTAGTGCGGCGCACTACAATAATAAGGTCTTTGGTGGTGTTGTTCTCTTATGTAATTATAGGGTGTATGAAAGTGTAAGATAGGAGGCTTAGAACATTGGTGGTGGAGAAGCACCTGAAAGCAGCAACTTCCCAAGGTTGAAATCCAATAAAATGAGAGGTCAACAAACGAAAAGATACTCAGCTTAATTGATTTGTTGTACTTAGTTCGCAGTCCGATGAGTGTTCTTATCCCAAAGTATTGAATCAATGCCTTATATACTGTACTGCAGTGATGTAACAACACTGTGACTGGTGACATGTGATTGACTGTGCATTCTTCAAGTTTTTTAAAATGGAAGTACTATGAAAGTTTTAAGCTGTAAGTCACAACTAGTTGTCCAAAGAACACACAAAACCATAGTTGTCTTGATAAACTTCGGTTCTAAGTTAACTTGAGGAAGGCAGAAAGGAGAGGAGGTGCTGGAGTGGTATAAGACTGGACAATGCTAGTGGCACAAAGTTGATATGTTTCCAGTGCTCTTGAAATGGTAGGTAAGAGCGCACTTGTTGTGCTGAGACAGGCAAGTTAGGAGTGAAGTAAATGACTTATGTCCTTAGTATCTTAAGTAATCATCCCAAGATTAAATTATTCAATAAATGTTATGATCTTCTCAAATATTCCATAATTTGTTCCATCATGTTGTGAACACACTTTCTACAGTAGATCCTGCTTGTACTATAAATCTATCCTTTCAAATGACAGGTTTATATACATCACTGGGTTATGGTCTACTGCTAAAATTGGTATTTGATTTTTCAAAACCAAAATCATCTCTGGGAACTTTGACCTGTTTTTGTCTTTAGTGGCTGACAGACTACCACTTGGTCATACTTCCACATTGTTTTTGGAACCACATCTGTACATTACGTCCTACCAGGACCATGGTTCAGATACCAAGGACCATCACATTAATTCTATGCTATCACAACAGTCACCTTCTGAGCAGAACATATCTAATGTATCTATGTCGTATACACACTTCATTTTTTAGAAATTACACGGTCGTCCGATGGGAAAACCGATGTGTCAAATGTGGCCATCCTTCTCAACATTTAGTTGATCTGCCACAATAAGGACTTAAGTTGCTGCACCATGAACACACTTGCAATGGGCTGTATGATAGCACAAATTCATCACCACTTTTCCTGATTTTTAGATAGGTTGAAAGTAAGATCACATACTAATAAAACGTGATAGTCTACTGAACAACCTTTTCTACAAGATTTGGTTGTCCTGCAGAGATGGTGGGCATCAAAGATACCAGGACAACCACCTAACTTCCTCACTGATATATCACATAGAGACATCCAGGCAACGGCCAATCACTCAATACAAAGTGCGGATTGGTGCACAATATTGTACACCACTTTAAGGTTAATAAACCCTCAATAGGATTCTCAACTAAAGGTTGGTGATGTTAAACATTTCTTTCTTGAGCTCAGGCAATGACCTTATGGGGTCATTCTATTATCTAACTACTCAAACAGAGAGGGTTAAAGAGTTCAAAGCTGGCCTTAGGGACATCTCTCAACTTGTCAAGTAGGAGTATGTGACAAACAGTGTTGCAAAGATGTTAGTAGTTTTAAATTGTCCTTATCAGGGGGGATTCAACTGGCCTCACACAAATTGGCACAGAAAGCGAAGGTCTACAGTGTTGAAAGATAAAACTATTTTTCTTCAAATTAAGGAGATAGTGCACCTTGGGAATAGCACTTTTTATTTCTTTCTATTTTTGCCTGTTTGTTATTTTTCTTCTGCACAATATCAAGTGACATATGTTGTCCATCATATTTCGATAACACATCAAGTATTGTTTTAAGTTTGAAGATGTGCTTAAACAACTTTTAAGTTTCTGAGTTTTCAAATGTGACTACATTCGCTTAAATTACTTCAAACAGCAGCTTTGTCAATCCATTTTTTCTAAATGGAATGTAACTCCCAGCAACAAATGACAGAATATTTCCTTGAACAGTTACCAAATACCTCACTTATCTGGGAGAGGGATCTTTCAGCAGAGTGAATGTGGAGGCCACTTGACTCTCTTCCAAAGCCTTTAAATCCTTAAAACTAAACATAATCAACTCTGTTGTTTTTGGAAATGGTCAAACAGTGCATTCGTTTGTTTTCTTCTTTCAAGATCTCATTTTTTTTCATCCTTCAATTCCACTACCAAGAACCCTTTTCTCTAGAAATGTAGGCTGCATTATCTGTTCCAGTAACTTCATTGCAGCAAACATGCTACATTATCATGGTGCAATGTATCAGTACTGATTCTCTTCTGAGATTGAATTGCACACCTGACAATGGTAATCAGTTACCTTGCCTAATAAACTTTTTATTTCAATTGACCTAATTTGAAAACTTTAACCTGCAACGAGAGAAGATATTATCCAAGTTTCCAACGTAATCTACCATTGACAGTGCCTAGACAATATAAAATGTAGCTATATGTGCTAAAGAAATATCATGCTAACAAGCAATACATGTCACACGTATTACACATACTCATTACATTATGCATACATGCAAATAACATACAGTGCACTAATGCAACCCTCCAGGTAATTTTAAGTCATTACCACATTTACCTTAGGGTTTCCACTGACCTCAAAGGCCAAACATCAAGCAGAGAATCTATAGTGTAGGTAGACTACTCAAGTGTAAGAAAGACTCGAAAGGGTGACCACTGAATGTATGTAGGCCTTAAGGGTTCTGCGCTAGAGAAGAGGACTTTACAAATATAAAGAATGCAGGCTCCCTCCAAATGTGTCATCCTTTAAAAAATTATGAACAACAACTGAAATTTTGAACATAAAATCCCTTCATTGTAACTTGAAGTTCATTTTCAGTAGGCTTACAGATTTTCTATAAAAAACTTGAAGTTGTGACATCAGAAGAACGACCACAAGTGTCTTTCACAAAATACAAGGCCCTCTGACTTCTCCTTTAAGAGGTGCTTATTAAAGGAGTATTAAGGGAAGTGTCCTTGACCCAGCTATGTTTGACATCCACAGAGAAAATGGAAGGAACAAAAAAAAAAGTGGCAATCTTGAACCTGAGATCAATGGTTGTGGTCAAGGTGTAAGTCTGTTTAAATAAATACTGAAACTACAACACAGAAAGTACAATCATCGTGCATACCTGCACTGCAAGCTTGTAGCAATTCAGCAAAACCGTGCTGATCCGGTACTAAGCATTTAAGGATCACTGATGAAACAGATCAGTGTTAAAATTTCTCATGAGGTTTCAGGAATTAAACTTATTTCCTTCCGTCCAAGATTACTTTATCCTTGCCACAGACAGACACACATCAAGATTAAAAAACAGACAAAAGAGGAGACACTACAAAAGAAACAAAAAAGTATAGACGAAAATTTTTCTTGAACTATATTTCTTTCTTTTGAAGTTTCATGTAATACTTTTTAAGTGCACTTTGCAGGTAAGCATAGTGATTGTGTGTACATGGATCAATGAACAACAAAAATGGATCATGAAAAGGACAGAAGTTCAGAACACACAGCTGAGCCAGCTATTAAGCAGGTTCGCTGTAAAAAGTATGGCCCATTGCTGAAATGTGGTATTAATTCAGTATTTGCAAATGTGGATCTAACATGCTGTACAAGTGGGCTGGCAAATTTCTCAAAGCCCCTGATGACCAAGTGTTCCTATTCTACACATGTAGTGCCTTAGAGAGGCTCATTGTGTCGTCATGTCGAATTCCTTACATTTTTTTGAAACCTTTCAAGTTTCCTTCACATACTACAACAAATGGTCAAACTAAGAGGATCCCAATGTTTCACATACAACTGAAAATTAATGAGTAACTAATGATTTAATTTTTTTTTTTGAAAATTCGTGACCAGACATTTTTCCTATTCTACTTATTCATCTGCATGCAACCAGTACAAGTAAGGGTCAAAAATTCAAAAATTTTGACAATTTTCATAGTTTTATTGGATATGAAACTTGACTAATTATGCTAATTGGAAGTATTGTAATGTGTTTATACCCATCAAAATCACCACGATCTTATGGATATCAACTCGATGAGCCCCTTCAAGAGGCACCATATACAGTAACATGCATGTATACATGTGTATCAACTTCACCACTACATAGCCTAATACAGGAAACCCACTATTTTTAGCAACATGTACAGTACTTGCTATAATAAGGATTTTATGTCTAAAAGAGGCACAGACAACAAAAATGCCACTGATAGTGTGCTTCAGCAGTGAAGAGGATAATGACAAATGGGAAGGGCATCATGGCAAAATATCAACCTGAAGGAGGGAATTAGAAGCTTTTCTGTTTAATCCATTAAGTACTATGTCAGGAGAGAAGCAGTAAAATGAGAAAACAATACCTGAATATGGTAACATAGGGTACAGAAGCATCAAACTACATTTACAAATCCTATGCTTTTAATTAAACATTCCACAAACAGAGATTTGGTCACAGTATATATGCAATTTGTTCATTGTTTTATGGAGAGTGAATACGCCATGCATGCAGTATGCACATCCCTTACAGGCTTACACAGGGTACATGTTGAAAGCTGTGCTAAATGGAAAATTCTATGCCATCTATCTCTGCTGTTGTAGTAACAGTACACACTGGATTAACACTAACACTCTCCAGGTGGCCAGGTATTTATGTGTATGTCAACAGATTACAACACTACAAGACAGATTTGGCCTTGAGTAGTATCTTAAACCAGGAGGGACAATCCATCGTGGACTACATGACCATATGGCTTGAAGGATCTGTTGATCAGTGTTACATATGAAGATGTATGAATAAGGCATCAAAGAAAACCCAAAGGAATGAAAGAGCTTACGAGGGGAAGATTGGTACCGAGAACCAATAACGACTTACTGCATTTGAAACATTATCTGCAAACAAACTAGCACCAAAGAACAATAACAAATATGTTATAACCAGCCAAAACCTTGAGTACAGTACAGTTTATTGCCTCAAATGAGACTTTCCAGCAAACATACAGGCCTATGCAACGAACTTTTATTGCAAGCAATGTCACAAAATGATGGAAAATTAGCAAAATGCAAATAGCATGTTGACACAAATTAGCTTACCACTGAGCAAGAACAAGGTAAAGTTTACAAAGCAATGACTGGGTAAATGAAAAATTTGATTTTGTCATACTTCACAGAAGAGTAATTACTGAAGAATGAAGTGTAGACAAGCTTTCATTGCAGGCAAAATACAAACAGCAAGGAAAGGTATCTGATATTTGGAAAGATTTGTTTTTATTTATACTTTTGTACTTTATCATTTACTATTCATTGAAAATTATGTAATAAGTCTACTTTCATATGCACAGGTTTACATGTCTAGATATGAAGTAGGGTTGTTGTTTTTCTTTTTAAAACATTTAAAAAAAATCATGAATTCAATGTGATTTAAATAAAAAAAAGTGATTTAAATTATGATTTTTTAAACAGAAATTTTGACTCTGATCATGAATTTAATGATCAGCTTGATTTAAATCGAACAACCATGACATGAACCACTAATTGCAAATAAAAAATTTTTCCATGCACCACCACCATCAAACATTAGGCCTTTATCAAAGTAAAGTAACTAAACTATATTGCAAATAATGATAAATCACAAAAATATCAATACAACAAAGGACGCAAGTTCCATTACCTCTCTAGATCATAGGAAAAACAAACCAATACCATGAGCTAAGGCACATGAAGAACAACGCGAACCTTGCAGTCACAACTTTGCCTTGGGAAAAACGTATGGTGTTCAAAGCTAGGTTGACATTATTTTCATTAGAGACCACATCATTCCACTATAAAAGTCTACGCTACTTGTATGGTTATGAAAAAGAAAATACCACCCGCAAAATGTATGAAAAAGATTGAAATTTAGACAAACAAGACTTTTCACCAAGCAATGTGGTGGAGAACAAAGTTAGAATACTGAGTGGTGAGCTTTCATTACACTGGGTACAATATAAAATGTCTTGTTCATATTGTGCAATGTCTTGCATGTGGTGCAAAGAGTGGAATTGGCCCAATCCAGACTTCAAACACAGAATGCAGAAAACCAACAAAATTTGGATGTTAAACAAACTTTGCTGTTAACACTGAATGGACTTTGCAATCCAGTAATTCTCATTCCCCCCCCCTCCATGACATCAAAAGGTTTGCAATGTAGTTACCCATCTACTGTGATCAACACTTCAGAATGAGATACCAATCTGACTCTTAATATGTGAAGTGAACTCAGTACAAGGGCAATCCCAAAATCAATACTTCTCACTCAGTTCCCTTTTATTGTGCAGGATAACAATGGTGATGTCATCACAATGGAATGGCAATAATGCCTACTACCACTGTGAATAAATAGGGTCATCTCATTCTATTCTACAGTGTTAATAATATGTCTGTAAGTGCTCTCTCTTCTCCATCTCTTTTTTATGTATTCTGGACACCATGTTTGCCAATTTGCTGAGTAAACCACAGTGCACAACTACAAACATTATCGGATGATTCGCTCAGACCTCTATTACTGGAGAAATAAATGCAGGTGCAAGCTTGGTGTAACTTCAAACATGTTAAACTGTTTGCAGGATAAACATATATGTGTGGCGTGTCTGCCACACAGCAATAACAATTTAATTAACTGGAGGTAGAATGCTATTAAACAAACTTGTTTGTAACAAAGTTTTGTCTTAGATATCAGAAAACAAAAGAGTTAAGCCATACATTTTATTTTGCTATATCAGGAAGTTTTTCTTCCATGTTTATTTTTCTAAAATCACAAGTTACAAAGTATCAGATGTAACTTCAACTTTGCATCATTTCTCAAAAATAAACGGTGACATTAATTTCACTCCCCATCCCCGCCTCTCTACTAAGGTCCAGACAAGTTACCAATGCACTTTATCAATAGTCCACCTAAGCTCCATTTTTGATTAACTGCAACTTCATTAGATGTCTTATGTTGTCATCTGTCATATCAAACAGGCATTCTTCCTTTTATTTAAGAGAATTCCAACATTTACAGTTCTGTGGCTTTGAATTGCCCACTGCTAAACAGATACATAATGTCTGGTGCAGATTTAAACTGAGAGATTTATTCTTCTCTTTAGGGGTAAGTTCCACCAGTACTTGTCAACATTCTAAACACTTGAATCAGAGAAAAATAATAAAACAAGACTTTTTGAGGAACGATACAGTATCTACCTAAGAGCTCATAGCGCTTCACAAAATCAAACAAACGAGAAGAGAAGAAGCAAATAAATACATTCTAATGCATGTTGTGATGCACGTATAAAAGAATCTGCCACGAAATAGAAAATCTGTTCAAATCCACTGCAAACAAGAAACCACAGAGTTTTAGATGTTTTACGGGCATGCAATGGAAAACATGAATATGCATAAGATAATCACAGCTAGGAAGCTTTAAACATAGATCAGACTCAGTTCTTTCGTTGACATTTTATTTGTTAATTCTTTCTACTTCTGCAAAGCACCATGAGCAGTTTTTTTCTGGAATAGTGCTGTATAAATCTTTTTTACTATTATCATAATTTCATGGTTACAGTGTTACAACTTTGCTTTTGCTTTTCTTTTTCTTTTTTTTTTACATCTTTCATACTTCCTGAAGTATTGTATGGAGAGAAATATTTGCCATCCTTACTTGAAATTGTTTGCAAAAATATTCCAGGGGAGAACTAAACACGAAGAGAGGAATGGAATCACAAATTCACAATGAGGGTCAGACTCAGACAAATGGTCAAAGTCCATCGTCAGTCGAGCGCATTGCCAGGCAGCCGTGGTTTACACAATGTTTTACTACTGTACAGTCCTTGTACTGCATTCAATGCAGGCAGGATCATGCATGATAAACATGGAAATAGCTGCAGGCAATGTTGATGCGTGTTGATGATGATATGCGAGGAATGAACTAGAACTGAAAGCGATTCACAGGAATCATTCTAAAGGGGAACAAATTTCCTGTTTACCACATGAGTCCATGCAACTGCTCTACCTTTAATCTCTTAACTTTAAGTTTTTCTTATGTCAGAAATATATAAATTTTTTACTTGGTTCATATTTCACTAGGCCTACATAATTTGTGGATAGATGAAAATCATGTTTCTACCCAAACCTCACGGATAACTCACTTTAATGTGAAATCACTGCCCACTTGTTGTTACATGTGCTACTAAGTCTACATTTGAACCACAGGCTGGTTGTTACAAGCCTACAGATACAATTTGCAAAACCTCCATGCAAAGTAAAACATCAAAAATGTCCTAGAATGATGGCCCTTTGTGGGCCATCTTGTGGGCCAACTCATGCTGCTAGATTACAGTATTAGGAGCTGCAGTTTTGAGGATCTGTAACACTGATGCAGGTAAAACGAAGGTGATTCATGCAGCAAGACTGTGGTGGGGAAAGGAGTGGGGTGGTGCTGAACATAATGCGAGGGCTTGCTTTGAAGAAAGAGAATGAAAAAACTTTAAAAGCAGTAGAGGTAAGTTTAAATCAGTAATGTGAATTACACGATAGAATGTCGTCCTGTACTTTTCCACATTCATAAAATTGACCAAACTTCCGAAAGCTGCCTTCTTCCACTTTATTCTAAAAGTAGGACAGTGCCTTATTATAGGATATGAGCAAAAATGTTTCACTGCAGGTTTCTTGCAAATGAGCAAAAAAATCAACATTGCAACAACACCAGAAATAGAAGCCTAACACCAGACAGTTTGGTAGAACTTCCAAAAATATGACAGTTTTTCAATCTATAGTTTCCCCACAACTCACTGGAATGAAAAACAGAATACTCAGGGTTTTGTCCCGGTACAGACGCCCTTGCAAGGGGCAAAACAGCAAGGCATATGCAACACGTTAGAGAGGCACTCGAGCGAAAGGCAAACGAGGGCGAGCTAGGCCTTAGAGGGCGCAGTGTCAGAATTGACTTCGAGGTTTGTAGAGCATAGGTCAAACTCATCCAGTAGTGTGGCAAGGGGTAAGTATATGTCTACGATGTGAATTCCTTCATCTTGTGTTCAATGCTTGACTCAAGATTCAAATATTTGTCAGACAGAAAATGTTACTACTTCACAAGATAAACCTCTTTTCCTCTCAGTGAAAAACTGTCCACTGCTCCAAAACTATGCATGACAACAATATGAGCAACTTACTGTACATTAATAACATACATTGCAATATTCATGCATGCCTGTGTGTGTGTGTGGGTGTGTATATCACAAACTGTAATCTGATTTACTTTGAAATCAAGGATGGTTGTCTTTGTTATCACAGTTCAATTTACATGACAGCACACACAGTAGTGCAACATACAACAATTACACTTTGCACCATAATCTACTTCCAGAAATGCAACCAAAATATTGGCAATGAGACCAAAATATTGGCAACAAACCTCACCGATGTAAATGGACCTCCTGCAAATGACACAATGTTATGAGACCTTAGATGCTCAACTTTTCGATGTCTGAGAATTTAATTGAACTTTTTTCATTTTACTTGGAATTGTAAAGTGACATTGAACATTTTTCTTCCATTTAAGACCAAGTGACTGGATCTAGAAAAGGCTGCATTCAAACACTGTAGAGTGAAACCCTAAATGACAATCCATTGGAACTGTGTTTGTACTTATTACAATTTTTGAGATTGAAGGCCTTTTGAAGTTTGCTGAAAATACAAAATCACTGATGTGTAGTGTTACACAATGTCAGTATTTCTTTCGCTAAGCCTATACATTTTCTCTCAATTACTTTATTATTGCATTTCACATTCATAAGTGATATTTTTAAAGATGTCAATGCATGTTTCCAAAAGAATACCCTTCAGGCATATATAAAATTCTTTATTGTCAAAATTAAGGTTAACTAAACAAAGAATAACAAATGGCATACAATGTCCCTCTCTTAACCTCACAAATATGAAAAGTTGGCATATATGTAATGCAAAGTCTGAAAAACACAAAATTGTTTGTAAAATGGTCCAAGTTTGATGGATTTTATGCAAAGGGTGGCTATTCTCAAAGTTTATAAGGACTAATTTGGTCAATACTGCACAATGTGTTTTTCATGTCACACTGTGTGTACTTTAAATACAAGGGCTGTTCAATTTGAAGGGAGTATTACGTTTGAAATGGTCTGTCATGAACAAGGATAATGATTCTTTTGATTCATTATCAAGTTCAATGTCGCAACATTTGTTCAAGAAAGCTTGTGAATGTAATTGCCAACTTCTACTGTACATTGAAAGGCACTATTTAATAAATATCACTTACAGGTTTACTTGATCAATTTGTTAGAGCTCTCTTGATTTTCCAAGTCTAGGTTGGCATTCAATTTGACAAAAATTTAACATGTCTCTCTGTACATAGAACAATAAATCTCTAATTCTCTAATTTACATAGTGTAAGTTGGTATATATCTGACACATTTATATGGCTTTCTACATAGGCCTACACTAGAATTTAGTATTCACACCAACCATTCATCCATCCATACACAGTACAGTGCAAGGCAGTCCAAATATCATCCATGAGGTATGTGATAGGCTGAAGACATACTTTTCTCCTTGCCATCCATTTGCATCACTTAACATTGCCTTTAGCATGTACCGTACTACAGTAGCTACTGTTGGCATATTGTCAGCCTTTGGTAGCAGTACTTCACTGCAATCAGTGACCCTACTGCATGCTTGAATATAAAACTACACTACAGACTATGTAGACTGTAATAGTCCAATGTACTATTGGTGTAACAATTCCTATCTATCCATATGTGAGGTCCCAACCCTTAGAAATGAAAAAAGAGTGTCTCCATTACTGCTAAAATGAATCTAGAGCAATACTAGAGCCGGTGTTTTCATTGATTTCTAAGAATCTGAATCGGGTACTCTCCAACTTGTCGGGCAACCACTAACCCGACCAAAATGGCGGCTTCATCGTCAACATCGGTGTTTCCACAGTACCATACATAACATTAGTGTGAAGGATGTACCTCCCTACACCTACTCATGAATAGGAACACCTTCTTTCCTCGAGAAAAAAAAAAGTTTCATTTTGAGATATTTGCAGTGTATGGTGGCCTTCGTGGGTGAAATTCGGCAATCTGACACAGTGTGTTCACACAGCATTTGCGCCATTTTTCACTTTATGAAGGAAGAGGGAAGAACTTCCGGATTCGAGTAATAAAGTACCGTGCAGCCACCCGGGTCACTTGGGAAATTAGAGGACATGGGGAGTCTCTTTTACAGAGAGTACACTAGATCTTAAATGCTGTAGCTAACTGGGAAATAAAGGTTAAAACAATTCACTGCATTTACCTGACAATAAACAGCTTTACTGAAGAATTCTTCCAAAGGTTTTGATTAAGTTGTGACATTACCAGTAGTGTGTAGATTCTTGGAGCTTTTGTGTTTTGTTATGTATTATTTCATTGTACTTGTTGTCTGTTTTAAATTTTAACATACAGAGTTTGTTTGCTTGTAATGGTCCATACAAAGCTTGTCCTGAATATTTTGTTTGCACTGTACATGTGTTTGTGTACTGTTCATGTGTTTGTGTACTGTTCATGTGTTTGTGTACTGTTCATGTGTTTGTGTACTGTACATGTGTTTGTGTACTGTACATGTGTTTGTGTACTGTACATGTGTTTGTGTACTGTACATGTGTTTGTGTACTGTTCATGTGTTTGTGTACTGTTCATGTGTTTGTGTACTGTTCATGTGTTTGTGTACTGTACATGTGTTTGTGTACTGTTCATGTGTTTGTGTACTGTTCATGTGTTTGTGTACTGTACATCTGTATTCTTTATAAGTGCTTGCAGGTCCAGCAGTGTTTTGGAGACTCTCTGGAATGTCAACAAATACCAATAAAACTAACAGGCATTCAAAAGTTTACAAAAAAAGAAAACAAAGCAACCCTATGCAGTACATAACAATTAACGTTTGCAATCTTAACAGCAAAAAAGAATTCAATCCTATAACACACTATCTAACATACTCTACAGTTTTTCTAGTTCTGGGATTATCTTCTAGCAGGAGTCCTTACACATATACACTGGCAATTTTATGATAAAATTTCCACTAGTATTTTCACACAAAGGAAATCGGAAAATTGAGCAACAGACAGGAATGTTTAAAAACATTACATAATGGTTTATGATTCTTAAAATTGTTGGAAGAATCCCTGTACAATATGTGCTAGTTCAACAAATAATGTTGAAATAATCTCTACCTTATGGTGCTTTTTTACGTTATATGTCATGTACTTTACAGACCAAACAATGAACCAAGCTACCTTAACAGCTCATTTGGGAAATAAAAAACTTTGTTTCAAGTAATCCTCAGAGAGCTGACCTGAATTGAACTTTGATCTCAATTGAACTTTGGACCCTTAATAAAATCAATCTAGTTGATCAATATACTAGCTACAGTATGATCCTCTCTGAGAACGGTTAAAACTGTCTAGGATAAACTATGACACAGAGTATACTGTGAATGACATTTTCTGTCTTAGAATATAAACAAAGTGACATCTTTGATGGTGACAATTTTCCCTACAGATATTTAAATTCTTTCCAGATCATAGTTAGACACAACTTGAGAAGTAAAGATGAATGTAGCACTGCAATGCAAACAGCTATGAGGTTTCAATAATGCAAGTCAGTGCTTTACATGCAATGATTATCAACTCAATATGTAAGGAATAAAAAAAGATATGATGACTTAAAAATATAACATCTACCTCTTGCCAGATGTGTGCACTGTTCAAGTCACTCAAAAGCCACTCAACTGACACATTGTAAATTAAGGGGACGGATAAACAGAGAGTGACATAGGTCATGAAACACAAATACACACACAACCTACTGTACATACAATTTGATATGGTGGGTAGATCATTACTTTGTACCATATGTACTGTATGCGCAACTAGCTTTCATAATATCACATGGAAAAGGGCAGTACAGTAGTGCTATTATTTTGAGCTTAAGTTTAGTTTCTTTCCAACATTTCAAACTGGGGAAAAGATATATGTCAGAACCATAATTTGAGTAGTGGCATGGGCTGTTTGTTTTGAAACAGGAGGTAGGCTTTATAGTGAAAGCATGACATGCTACAGCTTCAGTACTGTTGTTACAGTAATAGAGCTATTTTAAGGTGTGTCAATCTGACAGCATACATTGTATCCTTTATAGGCAGGAATTTACAAAATCATACAGTAGTAGGAGATGGGTCACCCATTTCAAGAAATTCACTTCATGCTACATCTGATAGATCTAATAATCAGCAAATAAAGATGCTACAAACTTAACAAATGTACTTCATTTGATCTAATGAAAGGATATATGCCAACTTTCCAAAGCCCTGAACTTTAAGGGTATTTACATACACACACTTTCAGTGTAACATGAGGAGTGAGGGCTGGCTTGGTACTGTAATTTGAGTGTCCCATTGCAATGGTCCCTGGGGGGTTAGAGTGCCCCAGGATCAAATCCGTGTGTAACTTGAAACACTTGGAAGTTTTCTGAGGACTTACTTTTTCTGCAAAAGCTGTTTACTGTACATTGGTGCTAAGGAGGCCATTAGGTGATTTGGCAATTTAATGGAGGGTGGGTAGTTGCAACATACATTGCACATAACTTTTGCACATTCTACCTCCAACAGGTGTAATTATATCTCCTTAACAGATTTGTGGTAAAAAATGATCTACCAATGGCACACTCTGTCATAACGTGCCCCAGTGGAGAGAAAAAACCTTGACCTCACCCACATATTATTCATGAGTATGTGTTTTATGACTGTACCTTCCTTGAATAAGGAATGTTTGGTTAAAGGTCATCAATGTTTACTTTGACTCTGGGGGTAAACACTGATGACTGCCAAAAACATTCTATCGACAAAGCTAGGGAGAGGCATAAAATACATACAAGTAGATGCGGATGCTGCTTTGTGGCTAATACAGATGTTAGGGTTCTCAATCCCGTAACCAACAATATTCTTACAAACCAGTTTTAATGAAAAACATCCACTGTCAGTCAGTGTCACTGTCAGTCAGTGTCACTATCAGTATTTTGGAGATGGTCGATTCCCATATGCATGAATTCAGGTGGAAGCAGCCCCTCTGTACAGTGTGCCCACTAGACCTTGCAGTGAAATGTTTTGAGCAAATATCTCACTTCTGTGACCACTATAATTGAGTGGATTCATGGATCCACTACTTTGGGGTAGAGATCCCTCCTGTATAGTAAGGCCTAATTTTCCATCAGAGACTTATCTTTTGGAGTGGATCTGAGGATGCCCAGATGCAATGTGACAGATTTCAGATGTGCATATGATTTTGAGAACAGCACATCATGCAGCCCAATAATCTCTTTAGTCCGTGGCTAATAGCCTATTTTGGAGTGGATTCATGGATGTGTGGGTGCAATGTAAATTTTTTCTAAAGGTGTGCCTATTATTTTGACAATCATGCATCACTGTAATGTACGTAGGTCCAAAGTTCCAAGTCCATGGCTAATGCTTTATAGTGGATTCTATGTGAAAGGATTTTAATTGTAGGCCTACTCTGTAAGCATTATAGATATTTTTTTGAGAATGAGACATCATTGTAGTTAAAAAAACCTTGAAGTCCATGGCTCAGATTGTGGAATGGATTTGTGGATGCCCTTATTCCGAATGAAAAGTTTATAAATGTGCCTAGGCCTACAAGGCTACAGTATTCAAAAGAAAAACGTAGCCTAAGTTCAAAAAGCTAGTTTTAGTCTGTAGCCAATACTTTAATAGCAAAATCACGTATGTGCGTGTTTGAGGTGGAATGCAGCTCCTACTTCCTAGTTCTCTAAAGATGGACAGAAGTGCAATTCTCTACTTAGCCCTAAGTATTTATGCTTAGCCTAGCCTAGGTCAATTTAGGCATAGGCCTATGCCTAGTCCATTGGTCAAACTGTTGGGTAAGGCCTAGGGAAAGTGTTACGCCTAGCCTACGACTACTTTAAGTTACCTAACATCTAACCAGCCTAGGCTAACTTAGGCTAGATCTTACTACTGTAACAGTTAGCCTTGTCCTCTAGTCTATACTGCCTAGCTTAATCATTCATGTTGTTAGGCCAAAGCCGGTAAAGACTAAGTAACAAACGAATGATGCTACACAGTATACTGAGTGTAATTTGTAAAGAAAAGAAAGCGTTGCATCGGCTAACTTAGGCTTGAGTTACCAAAACCAGCAAGTTCCAACAACGTACCTTCACTTCAAAAGCCTTCTCAGTGCCGTCTAGAAGGATAACATAGCAAAGATAAACATGTTTGCTTTGAACCCGTACTTCGCCTAATTCTTTCCTTTTTCTGTGTCGAAAGTTCGAGCCATCGTGATCTGGGTGGTCTGTTTGATCTCTCTTTCGACCAAATCGCTGTGAAAATCTTCTCACCAACCGGAACATAGTGAAAATTTCCTAATTCCTCACATCAGACTCTTGCATTAGCGGCAAAACCGGAAGGACTGGCTCGAAAACGTCTATTTAAAAGGCAAGGTCAACAGTAAATATGGATTGTCATGACTAAACTGTGAACACGACTGTTCAATGATAATTGAACTAAGTAATAGTAGAGGGTAGGCCTAACATAGGGAAGTACAAGTTGGCCTAACAAACACAGTGCTGTATGTATCCGTTTCGCCAAGTACATATAATGTACTACGTAATGTAAGCACTATTGCACATGGCAGTGTGGATTGTTAAATTTAATTGGCTTCGGCTTACATATTAGGTGGGCCTTCTGACGGCAAGTTCTCCAGTAAAAATGAGACACACCGTTTTTCCATTTTTCTTCCATTTTATAACATCGCACTCATATCCGTTGTTGTAAAAATGGCTAGACTTCTGCACCGTAAACAAGTGAAATATGAGCTTTCGTTAGTTTTTTATAGGGTCTTGGTTTACATCGATATATGACATGAAATAAATAAGAAAAAACACTGAAATTTGCTATACAATTGGGAACTTTCAATGATATTTTTTCTAATACATTTTTGTTTTTGCTTTCTACATTTTCAGTTTTTCCGTGTTAAAATATCATTTCCGCATTTTAATTTCGTGCAAAACGGGTACTAAACTCTTGTCTGTCAGTATAAATTACTTACCCGTCCTATAGCTGCCCCTCAATTTTAATAATTAGGCCTACAGTAAAGTAAATCACAGGTTTTTCTAACAGATTCATATTTTATATGCTCTAAGTTTACATTCCTCGATTACTCTATATGGTGATGCAGTTAAATATTCTCCCACACTGGCATGAGCTCAGTACCCGCGGCCCTAGAAGGACTAATCAAAATTCCTAATGAATCTATACTTTGTGACTTTACTTTTCTTGTCGGAATTGTATCAAATTTCTTATGGCGAAATTTTCTTTGTCATTCTGAACCATAAATCGGTTACATGTAGCCTAATGACTGACCTACAAGTTTTTTAATAACTTGAATGTACCTGTACAGCATACAAGAAAGAATAAAAAAAAATACATTGAATAAATGCATGGATCTCTTTTAATGCAGACATGTTTTATACACTGATATCAGTGTATAGAACAATCAAACAGACAGGTCTCGAGCTTCCAAACCCTGGTCACTAAATTGTTGGTTATTATCTCCTGTTTCACACTGGGGGAGATCTCTTTGTCAAAGATAACAGAACTACATCCTCAGCTCCTGTATATAGGGAAGCCGAGGGCGAGAGTGAGAAAACGAAATGCTTGTCCTGACCATCACTGGGGGCGAACTTCGGGGGCGAACTGGTAGGTCTTCGGGGCAAACTGGTAAACAGCTTGGGGCGAACAGGTAATTTTGGGCGAACTGGATGGGGGCAAACTTGCAAAGGGCGAAACAACACCCTTACCAACTTAGACTATCTAAGGGGAGCGCTATCTTCGGTTGGAAAGTAGCCCACCAGTAAATCAGTTACATAAAAATTCCCCTAGATTTGATTAGATCATTTGAGTTGGTCAAGGGGAGCGAAGGCCCCTTAATTCTGACTATATGGTTGCTCCGCCACTGACTTCAACCAAAAGTATAGGCTATCAATGATGACTTAGTGGACACATACATTACTTCAAGATATAGGGGTTACATTTACTGACACTTCCAACCGTAATCAAAACAGTATAATACATGGAGTGGCAGCTATAGAAGAGGTCATAGGATTTTGTATGATCAAAAGATTCTAGATAAGGATATTGCTGTTAGAGTTTAAAGGAATATTCCTCTGAAAAGTGAAGAGGTTCTTAGAATGATTTTAATTCGGTAGGTCTTTCAAACCCCTTGCCAATATTTTGCTCCTAACTCAAGAACTGCTGTTTTAAGAAAGGATTTTCTGGCCCAAAACAAAACTTCTGATTGCCTCAGGGTGACAAAAGTTCCATGTAGGGCTAAAAGTGACAAATTATTGCAAAAAGTCTTTGTTCTTTGACATTGAAGCACTTAACCGCTTGAAATATTACACTAGGTGAATTTAGTTATCTATGTGGTCCATATACTGTGGAAAGGCCGGGGCACATCTCTTAAGCTATATTGTAATGTTTCTTAGAAGACAGTCAAGATTATCGAGAAATGGATATCACGTGATTGGCTTATATGACATCGCAGATTTGCCTCTACACCATTTGACATACATGTTTACTTAAATATCCTTAACTTCCAAATGAATGATATTGAGATTATATGTTTTCACCAATAAAGAAAAGCGGTCTTTGTTATGAACTATCAACTTTTTTTCCAGTGGCAAATCCTTTTTTGAAATAGGTCTACTTATTGTTGACCAATCATAAGTTCCAACAATTACTGAATTTATGAAAAATGCGTTTTGCTGAAATATATTTTAAAATGATATTTGATATAATCCTCATCACGAAGAGGTTTTTTGGGCGCCGTAGGCCATTTCGATGGTAACGGTAAACAGGTTCGATAGTCTGCTCTCCTATAGTCAACAATATCTAGTGGGCCATGTAGACGACGGAGGACCATTAGAGGTCCCCTGGCTGAACAGAAACTTGAATGATGCCTCAAAGGTTTTTAACCAATCAGCATCGGGTCACGTGAGTCACGAAGGGGCACGAGTCCCCCACCACAACAAAGTTGTTCCCCCAGGTGCCCCTTTTTTAGGCTACATGTATATACTATAGAGGGGAAAAATTAGTTTTGCCCCCCGGAAAGCTTCGTGACCCCCAAGTGCCCCCCTCCCCGCTACCGTTGGCAGAGAGTTCCAATCGTCAATATTTGGTAAAAAAGCGCTTTCCTACCAGACATTTTTATTGCCACTAAAGGCTTAACAGAGGCATAGGCTGGGGGGGGGGGGGTTGCGGATCACGGAAGAAGATCGCCCACCATCACCTGCAGCTGCCATCAAGGAATGTGATGAGATGTACTTTCTAAACATATACACCCTTCTGAAAATTGCATGCACCATACCAATGACATCATGCGAGTGTGAGAGAAGTGCATGCGAGTACCCTTAGATGTCTTCACCCATACCTTCGTGCCACAATGATGGGCCAGGAAAGATTGTCTTCTTTGTCCCTTATCCACATCCACTACACTCCAAAGTAGATTTGGACCGTGTTGTAGATATTTATGCTTCGCTTAATCCAACTAGACTGGAGCTGTCATCCATTACTAGGCCTTAGCATAAGTGTAGCTTTGGTTAATATGGTAGTTGAAGAGTACAAAATTAATTGTAATTCCAAAATCCACGTGAACAGGCAAGAGATATGTGAGAACTTTTTCCAGTGACAATTATAATAACAAAAATAATATAATGCTATCACCCTAAGATAGTTTATCTTTAGAGTATTTCCGTTCAAGTTTTTCCCATCTTTCTCCAAAAAGCGTCGATTACGGTTAAGTAGCCTACCCCCCCCCCCCCCTTTATTTTCATGCCGCTTACACATACGCTTGTGCTTGCTTCTTGGAATTGAGTTCCGTGTTCTCAAATCTCGCACTCCCCCCCCCCCCCCACCCCACCCCGTCTCAGAACAGCCTACGCCCCTGGGCTTAAGAATTTTCAACTGAATATATGTTATTACATGATACAACACACGTCAAATGGTGAGACTGTTCATCGAAAGCGGAAGTGTTAGATACTCACAAGCTGATACCGACACACGAAGAAACGTGGCGTGAGACGACCACTAATAGAGGGCAATATTGACAAAATGGCAGCCCCCATTAGCAACAATTCGACCATCAACCACTGATCAGTGCCATCAACAGCCAATGTTACTTACAATTACATGTAACTTTGTAAGCAGTATAAGTTGATAAACCACATAATTGCAACTTTAAATCAGACATGTAGCAGAAAGTTAGGCCCGAGGACACAATTTGGAGGTCATTTAACATCTTATGAGTTCGTCGATTCGGTCATCAAACCAGAGTAAGTAGCCTGAGCTCAGGCTGAGCAAGGAGTGGTAAATGCTATTCAATTTTGATAAATGCAAACTAATCAGCTAAATGAATATTAGTAATAATCCTTGGTGCTCTTACAGTTACTTGAAATTGAATGGACAGTTACACAAAGGTGTCTGTTGAAAGGGACGTAGGTGTCTACCTAGATTCTTTATTACAACCATCTAAGCAGTGTATGGAAGCAGCTAAAAGAGGGAATAGGATGTAAGGTATGATTAAGAGAAATGTGACTTACTTAGTTTTAGATATTGCTGTTAGGCTTTATAAGCAGTGGATTAGACCTCATTTAACGAAGGGTAAGTTGTTCAAGCGGAATCCATATTTTCCTAAATATGAAGATTTACTTGAGAATATTCAGTGCAGGGCCACTAGGCCTTGAATGACGAGTGCCTTAAAGGGTGTACCTTATAAGGCCAAGTAAAAAAGAAGTAGGCCTAGTTTCTCGTCCTAACTTTTCAAAAAAATTGGGTGTACGCGGCCTTTTTTATTAACCTGCAGCAACCCAAAAGGCCTGTTGGCAGAACAGCAAACTGGTTTTGTTTTATGTGTCTCGTCACTGTATCAGTGTGTGCTATGTACGTTGCAAAGACATTGCTGAAGACGTGGTCGGGACTTGACATTTTCATTTTTGGGGGGGAGGTTAAAAATCATACATTTGTTGGTAAAAAAAATTGTGGGAGGAAAAATGTGTGCAGGCGGGGATGAGATTTTGTTTTTGCATGGCCTAATAGTAGGTTACGTCTCTTAAATCTCACTTCACTTGAGGTGAAAAAGGTTACAGGGCGATTTGATACAAGTTTACAAGATACTCATGATTTTGATAGTTTATTGGTTTTGGACTTTTTCCCAAGTTTGCAAAACGTAAAATTGCAAGAGGTCATTGTCTTTATCTCCAAAAGGATAAAAATGCTTTAGCCCCTAGGATCAATATTCGTCATTTCCTCTTTTCTCAGAGGGTACAGTAATAAATGAGTTGAATGTTTTGCCTGTGGATGTAGTGATGACAAGAAGTGTTAATGGCTTTAATAATGCACTTAGACAAATACTTTCTGACTGGGTTTGTGTTTTGTAGCATTATTTTTTTGTTTTTTCAGGGTCCTTGATGGGGACTTAGTCGTCCCTTCTGATCATTCTCTCTACTAAGCTAGTTGCTAGTCGCTACAGCCTAATTACTTGCCTTAGTGCAAGGCCTAAACTTTGGGCTACCATCACTATGTCATGTGTGACATTGTTGCCGAAATGCCAAGGTCGAATTCTTTCAGTGGGTGAGAATGTTTGACATATCCTGTCTTCTAATTAAACACTAGCCCAATCATGTTGGCCAGAAATTTTTGACAAAATGTTAGCCAAAGCCAAGGCTACCTTGTAGAAACTAACAGAAATGGCACTTTCCAGCCCCAAGTAAACTTGGCAGATGCCATCTACTGTCGCAGTTTGTAGCACGGTGGCACAAAAAGGAGAGTGACACACCTATGATTATCAAATAGTTGAAATTCCTAAATTTATTTAGATAGTGCTTTAGTGCAAGCAGTACCTTACAAATGTAATGATGTGAAAATTGCGCACTACAACTTGTTCCCAAGATTTTTTTCTGTTTCTGATAATTTTATGCACTCAAAGTGACAAATTGCTACCTTGATGGAGTACGTCAATAGTGCATCATATGCAAAGTCAAATGACAGAGCAGCATAGGAATGAGGTATTTGTATCATGTTAAAGTGATTGCATGCATAGGCAAAAAGTAAAAACATTGAAATTTCATCTCCAAAAGTTGGTAAGGCTTTTGTTAGTACCATTCAGACAATCTGGGAAAATAAATAGCTTTCAGTTGGTTAATTTTGCCATATGATTTCAAATTCTTCAAACATAAGGATAGAAAGTGTAGAATACGATAATGCAGTGGTTGACAGTTTTCATTCAAATCAACGTTGTGCTTCTTTGAACAAGCCAATGGGAAGTATACTAGTACTGAATATTCAGTTAACAACTCAGGATCACTGACGCCGCGGGCAAGGTTGCGTTCAGTTTCTAGGTTATTTGTAAATACAGTGTTTCCTTTCACCAAATACTACAATTTCCGATACCTACCAAGGAACGACGACTTGACTAGTATGTTTTTGATTCACTAGTGAGACCTGTACTGTTGCATATTCATTATGTAGGCGGTTATAGTTAGAACCGTTAATTTTCAAATATGATTTCTGTTTTTTACTGTTTTTATGCCAATCCCGTTGCTTTTCTAAGTAGTTACTGTCATTTTCCTTCATTGAAAGACATAGTCCGTTCATGCACAACCTCACAGGGGAATTTAAAAATAAGGAAAAAGTTGAGATCAAACATAATCTTATCTTTTTGGTTTTTCAGTACACATGCAATCATTTTAAGTTCACAAATTTGAATAGCAGATGGATCAAAGGTGTAGTATTTTGAGTCGTTTTGTTGAATTGACATTTCAGTTGAGGATAAAAGCCTAGCCTGTAGGCAAGTGTGCAAACACCGTATTATAAAGCCAGAAGTGTGACTCTCACCCTCCTGCAACAGGCTAATTTTCAGGAATTATGACACTGCTTTCAGTGACATACTGTAGCTTAGGTTGTCTCAGTGAAGTCCTAACACAGTATCAGTGATAGCTCAGGGTGTGTCATTCTCCCTTGCTATACAGGTAATGCTTCTTTTAGCCTGGCATACTAAGGATAATTTTCCATCTTGGCAGCTTTGGAATAATTTTTTTCTTGTATGTTGGTTCAATGAAATGAACTTTATTCTAGAAATAGTTCATTTTTTCTTAAAGAAAACTTTGTACAATGAGGGAGATTTTTAAAGATGCAGGAAATTTGGACAGGTAAGTGGATGAGCATGAGACGGGGGTGACACCAGAACAATGTGGGTACCTTGGCAGGTTTGGTAACCTGACGTACTTACTATAGGCCATCAACATGTATTTGTTACTCCTTTGAAGATGTAATGCTAAAAATCTAGTAAGCGCCCTCTTCAGATGATGTCCTCATGTGACTGTTGGATTCTGCTGTTGAGACCATACTACACTGTAGGGTAAATATTGAAAGTACACAGGCAGTGGTGGTATGGCTGTTCTGAAAACGGGTTTTGATTTGAAAACCGGTTAAAACTGGTTTTGTTTGATTCGGTTTTTGGAATTTTCGAGAAACCGAAAAACTGGTTACTAGGAAAAGACCGGTTAGTGACCGATCGTGATTTTTGTTCCATTTCAACTTTTACTTTGATAAGGCATTCCACACTTTTTAATGGAAAGTTTCTACTTATTGCTGGTGTGTTGAAGGATTTGTCGAAAAACTTGAGTTTTCGTTTAACTTTTGACCAACAGTTGTGCAAATTCTTAACTCCATGTGTGTACGTAAGTGCGTTATGCATATTGTCAGAGTAGATTTTGAAAAAACCGGCTTTGATTTAAAAACCGGTTTTCACGGCCACCAAAACCGGTTTCCAATTTTTTAAGTAACCATCATAGCCTTAAGTGGTGGTAAGTTCAATTTCTGATTGAACTGAAAACACAAAGCATGGTCTGTTCTTCTTTCAGGATTACCCAAGATGTCAACCTTGCAGAGATTCAGAATATGGGTTAGAAATCCCAGGAACTATGTACTGCTTGGCGGCACCTCAGCAAGTGTGGTTGCTATTGTGAAAGCCTGTCCTCTCCTATTCCCAAACCAACTGTATCGACCCATAATGGAAGCATACAAAGGTGGTAAAAAGATAGAACCTACCAAGTCACAGAGTCAAGAATATGAGGATACTTGTAGGTTACTTGAAGTAGATACAAACTCATACCATTTATTCGTAACTAGCCGTTGGGACCCGAAAGTGAGGGGCTTGCCATTCCTTCCAAGTGGAGTCCTGTTTGGCATTCCTGCACAGTTTATCGATGAGCCAGTGCTACTAAGTTCAAAGTTTGCAGAAAATATTAAAGTTCAACTTGATTCAGAGGAGGGGTCAGACTTGAAGCAGTCATTGACACTCAGTCAGAAGGCCAGGAAATTTGCATTGGCTAAAGAAGTTGTTCATGCCAACAAATGTTTTGCTGCATATCCAGTAGTGCTTGCTCCTGGTGCTGTACTTGCTGGCTTTGCTACGACTTTCGCTGTTCGAGTAACTGCTGGGACGTTCCCTTTGTCCATGACGGCATTCCTGGTCGGGAGTCTCTTTTTGTTTACGTACCGTTATCTCACGGGAGCCCTTAATGAGCGCAACGACCTCAAAACTGATGAAATCGTGGCACAGTTGGGTCAAGATTATGTAGAAGGGGGGATTGAATTTTATCAGAAAAACTTGGAGAGGAACAAAGCTTTAAGGAAACTACTTGGGGCCAGAGGAGAAAAGTGGTACAGTTACTATGGCAACGTGATCCCTGGTGTTGCTTGGAGTAGTGGTGCACCGATAACTTTAAAAAGAGATAAACTGATATCTCATTTGAAATCAATGCAACACTTAGAATCAGAAACGACTGACATGCCATGACACTTGGAAATAGTTTTATAGCATTTACCAGTTATATTTTTACCTATGCAACATTTGAAAAAAAAAATGACATGGCCGAAGTTCAAATCATAAGCACTGCAAACCTCCACCATCTTCTGTTAAAATGATAATGAAAACATTTTACTGTTGATCTATCATGTTGAGTGAACTCTACCTGCTTTCATTCGATTGTAGTTAACATTCTATAACAAAATTTGAAAGGTTGAGGAAAATTCTTTTGGTGTTACTTTTTTGCAATATTTGGGGTTATTTGAAGATGTTAGATCTTTCCAGTATAGAACAGATCCTTCTTGCTGAGTGTTTAATGAGGTAAATCAATGCTTATAAGGTTGTCTCAGTCCCTAGGAAAGAAGACTGAATTTCCTAGACCGAGATGTTTCTACGAAAAGAAATTGAAGAAAGCAGTGTTAAATAAATTACAGTATTTTCAACTGGGTGCAAGCTTGCAACCAGGGACAAATTCACAGTTGCATTGATAAATGGACTAGAAATTCTTGCTCATAGGAAAAACATTTACACATCTGTAGGAGATTGGTGAATTGATTTCCTCTGTGAGGCATGCACTGGGCCAAACTCAGTCAGGACACATAAGGTACATGGTCAGCCCAACTGGTCTCTTGTTGTAAATTTAAGGGCAGTAAAGATAAGATAAAAAAAAATGTTTGGGACCATTGCAGGACAGAAATTGCTATCCAATATTTGAATGTACAATATTTGTAAGAATACTGAATTTTCTCAAAGTATGGAAGAACAGAAATAACAAAGACGATACAAAGTATAATAATTGTCATGATGCAAGCAGTTTCTGCTGGTGTAGATTTAATTGGTCATGTGGCATTCTCAGAACAAAGTGCAATAACCCCTACTGTAACAAGAAAAATAAACACAAAAATAGCTAAATCATCCATTTACTCTTGTTTTGTTTGCATAAGTACAGAAAAAGTTATTATACAGTTTTTCATGAACTATGTACAAAATAAACAGTTTTCACTTTCTTTTACTTTTTGTTTTTTTTTGCCATTTTTTCTACCAGGATACAATTGTACATAAAAAGCCATTATTGATATGAAATATGGTCTAAAAATTTGAGGTGGATTGATTCAAATCAGGAATAAATCTTGACAGGCTTCACAAGTCTGCATTTTTATCAATCGCAGGAGATTTTGTTGATGTGGCAACTGTTTGGTTGATGAATTTGAATGGAAATTTTGGCCACATACATGTCATCTCAACTGTGTCAACGGCAATTTCAACAAACTCATCATCACGTTGAGAATGTACAAAAATACAAACCAAAATACTATCAGAAACAGTCCAAAAATGTGTGGTACATGGGGATATCATACAATGAAGTTGAATGAGGCAATACTCTTAGACAAATCTATAACACAAATCTTTTTTATAAAAGTGAGCCAAGACCATGTGAACACCAATTGCTTGGCTGAATTTTACTTTGACTCCAGTCTGCCAATTACAACAAACCACGCAATAAGTTGCAATTCAATTTACAGATGGATCCCATTGAAAATAACTTAGTGCTTGGGGCAGGATACGAGAAGGGAAGCAATGTCGATTTGACAGAAGGGTCGACATTCATTGTTTTAGTAAATTTGAACATTTACTGTAAAAAAAATTCATGACCTATCACTTGCAAGAATTCTCCTTACCATTCTAAGAACATCATTACTCACATTACTAAGACATCCTATTAAAGGGAGGTAACTTCAGAGACATAGAAATTAATGAGATGAAGCTGAAAACGCTATAAAGAGTACATCAATTTACGGTGCCACTTTAAATGGTTGTGTTTAACATTTAACCATTCTGAGAACTGTGATTACACAGTGGGAATACTGCATTTAAAATGAAGCAACCTGGTTTGCAAAGAAAACTTTAATCATTCTTGAAGCATTCAATCTCACCAATGAATATCACCAATGGCTTAATCTCCTGAGAAAACTATGGAGACAGTTATGAAGGAGGCATCACTTCATTTTAAAAAGTTTGGGTGAACAAACTATTCCTGAGCAACGGACTGAATTTCTGTGTGAAACATATTTCACGAAGAGAAGGCAACGATCCTCTGCCTTATTCTGAACAATCTGTCATTCTGTGCCCATAAAACTATTGGTTTCAAAAGTATGACTTTTAAAGTATTTCCTTCGAATGTTACCAATAAAAGATAACTCTTCTTAGGAAAGATTTCAGGAAAATCAAAACTAAAAGTGAGCAATCTCTCATCACACTGTACAGATGAGAAACTTCCTTTTTTTTTTGTTACCAACACATAGACAAGAAGTAAATCTAACACACAGACAAATAAATCTATCACACAGACAAGAAGTAAATCTAACACACAGACAAAAAAAAGCAAGTCTGAAACTGTTGGTTGCTAATGATTTTCTAGATCGGTGAGAACGGACTGTTAATTACAAATTAAGTTTGGTTGGGATATAGTACACTTGTACTAGAATGAAATCAATCTCCTGTCTCTGAATTGATGATTCCACTGCTCAGTATTAATTAACTTTGTTGTTTTGATTATGTTGTGATTTTGTTTTATAGCAAATTGACAAGCTGGCACAGTTTCAGGCCAGATTAAAATTAAATCCGGAATGGTGAACTTTGACTTCCAATAGTTTGACAGTTGATGTCCTATCTGTACTGACAACAGGTATACGTTAACAGAAATCTTTTCCCTTGGGATGAATACTGCTTTCAGTAACCAAAGAATCAATGAATTTAACATACAATTACATTATTAAGCTAACTAGGGGGGAAAATGTGGGCAAATGAGACAGCCAAGAGAAGAATTTTGTCATTTTGGAGGACGATGACTACACTTGCGGAGATTTGGAAGGACGATTTCCATCGATCTCTGAGATGTTTTATCCCAAAATTTTCTGTTGCGCTCCAGCCAACCAACGGTTGAGCACTCCAGAAAATATCAATTCATGGCAGCTCACCATCGCAGCCTTCAAAGGAATACAAGGTTCAAGAATTTGACTTATCTGTCACAAAATTTGAACATGACGTCCTTCATCCTCTTACACAAGTAGTGTAGTATTTTGAAATGTTATGAAGGAAAATCAATTGAATGAGCGGGTAAATGAATGATGCAGGTATTATTTTTGAGATTTAAAACATAACAAAATATTTCAGGCATTAAGTAAGACCAGAACGCACAAATACATTGTGGTTTCGATGAATAAATTCATTATGAGGATTTTTTTACATGAATCTGGCATATCGCATACAGCAATTAAGAGTAACATGCTTGGTCACTGTATTATTACAGTAATGTACCGTATGGAGACACACAATGGGAGATCTGCTGACCTAAGGTGATACTGTAGAAATCCATTAGAACATGCATAACTGCACACTAAAAAGACAGCCAAGAGCTTCACCACATACCAAATACCGAATCTGTGCAAGATTCCCTTCTTGAAATATCATGTCTAAAAGATTGTCTCGGCTTGACATTACACATACATACATACCCACAAACACAACTACACACACACACATACACACAACGCATGATTACAAAGGTTACGATTTCATCGAAACCAAACATTGTAAGCAGATCATCTGAGAATGGGTAATGGCAGACTATCTATTGTGTAAAGATAATTTGAAACAAAGGATGTAAGTTGGCACCTTGCCAATGTATTGCATGGTTTTTGTTATTCCTTTTGTTTTAAACTGCTAGGAACCAGACGTTTTAGATGCCACCTATCCATGAATGCAGACAAGACTTGCCACAAGTCTGAACATGCCTGAACTCTATACTCGCAATGATTGTATGGCTACTGTTACTCATACCATCAAAATGTTTAGTTCCACTTGGATGTGAGGTTTACAAATTGATAAATATCTGTACTGTGTTTCTATTATACCTAAAAAAACTTGGAAAAACCCCTTCAATTACAACATAGTAGAAAAATAATACAAATATCAAATTCCACTGTCCATTCCAGTTGTATGTTGCCGGGGGATACGTTCACCTTTTGATGACCTATCTGATAACTAGGTAACTATTTCCAATGATGGTAACACCTTAAACAGTAAATCAATTCCAAGGTAGGGCTGGGAGAAAGCTTTTGGATTTGTGTTAAACTAACTGAATACTTTTAATTTCAACTAATATTTCAATCACAGACACTGATTCTTTTCCAAGTCTAATCAAACAGCTTTTTATTCCTCTCTAGCAAAGTAAATGGACTGTGAGTTAGAGCTGACCTTAGAATCAATTAGAAAACTTTTTAAGAACTTTGAGGACATGCAACAGACAACTGGATGACCTGGTTAATCTCAAGCCTGCTGATAGATTATACCACTTTATTCAGACCAGAGACGTTGCCACAAGAAATCATTAAAAAAGGTCAATCAAAGAAACCCGAAATTCAGGAACTGGTTTTTCCTTTAAGTTTAGATGCTGGAATTCTGAAAAATTTCATTTTTGCACACACAGAAAATTTATCCTACATACAAACGATTTACTCTATTATTTTGACCAATGAAATTGGTCCTGTGTGTGCTTCACTTAAAAGAAAGTCATTGCATTGTCACTGTTACACTAAGTTAAGTGAAGCAAATTGATAACAATAAATAGTTAATATTTCCTTAAGTTACTCTGTAATAATGAATACATTAGAAATGTTGCATAATGAAAACAATCACCAGAAACATTATATATTGTGACACCAACCTGTCACTCAAACATTACACATTGTGACACTTGTCTGTAACTAGAATATTACATATTGTGACACTTGCCTGTGACAAAAGTCTGTCACTAGAATGTTACATATTGTGACACTTGTCTGTGACAAGACCAATACATATTGTGACATACATCCCTGCAAATAGAAAATTTACACATGCTGTGATACAAGCCTGCAAGCCAAAACATTACATATTGTGACCTTTGTCTGATAAACCACACCAACAAATATTGTGACATTTCCCTGGAAATTGAAACATTACAAACTGTGACATGCCCGTAGCAAGAATGTTGAATATTTTGTGACACAAGCTTACAGAGGCTTTTGCAGCAAAACACTAACCATATTCCAAAACCAAATATTTAAGAGAATAATGATAGAGCTGTGCAAAAATAAATTCCTTTTTACATCCTGAAGAGTCAGAGTTAATGTTGGGTTGTGACCTAATCAACCCATCTGAGTCAATGACTCGCTGCAACCTGATAAATCCTGCTTTGTATAAAATATCCTACAAAAATTAATATCCTTCAAATTTACATCTCTATTTTATTTTTTTCTATTTATTTTCAATAATTATTTCCTGCAATGCTGTTTGGTTCGCTCTTTGGATGAACTTGTTTCTCAAAAATTTTTTTTTTTTCTTGAGACAAACAGGCCAGACATGACTTCTATTCAGTGAAAAAACAAGTAATTTTGGTACATCAGAAATAAATGCAAATGGACTCAGTTTTTGTCCAACTACAAACTGCTTTTTTTTGACATAAAGTAAGGTTTCCATACTTCCAAATGGATAAATCTTTGATGATAGCTTTCAATGCTTTGTGGATCTTCAGGTATCACTCTGATATCTTCAAAGTTTTATTTAATTGATATTTCATCATGACTAATATAGATGGGAACAGTATCAAACTAATCATACTGTAATCACCAACCTTATAATGCATTGGTGAAGTGCAATAATAACACTTCAGGGTAACATTCATTACTACTGAACTACATGTTATCAAAACATTCCTTACTGTTTCAGTTTTGTACTATCTTTTGTCCAAAAATATCAAAACCGATTCAAATGTATCAGATAAGCCAACGAGAATACCAAATATTTAAAATACATTCATGGTAAGCAAGGTTATGAACAAACTTGGGAGCACTGATGCTGTATAACAACATATCATTAATTCAAGCGACATTCAGCATTTCTGAATTTCCTGAGAGCAACTTCAGTGTAAGTCCTATTTGGCCAACCATGTAAATACCAAAATCCACATACAGATGAATGGCTAGCTTGGTGACCAATCAGATCACCCGAATCAAATGATGTCATTGACAGGTTCCCTCTTTCAGCATTGAGAGTGGATGTTATCTAAGATGGTCTACTTTACTGGATTTAAGGGTTTAACATCTGATCTGATGTTGTATAAGCCTCAGTTCTATCATTCCCAGCTAAGAAACTTTCTTGCAATTGGTTGACTGAGGAGTCTACAAAAGAGCTGCATTGCTTCCTCTTGCTTGAGTGTCTGTTGTGCTAACACTGTGGATAATCACTGCATCCTAGATAAAACAGGCTTGGGTGTGTAGGCTCACTGCATCCTAAAGTAATAGCAGCTTAAGTAACATTGAATAGTCATCATTTGGATATTTTAAATAAGTTTATAACTGAAGACTTAACCACATAACATGTTACCATCTTTGGGACAAACACAACAGAAGTAACTGTCTTAGGCATCTAGCATTTTATGTTGCTAGGTATTAGATGCTGCTTGCGCATGAACAACAGGTAATGTAAACCGAGTCAGGACGTATGAGGTATGTATCTATTACTGATAAACCAAGTGACAAAAACAGTTACCTGCAGTTTAATGGAAATCACAAGAACTATACTGGTATGGCAATCATAATAATGGCTTTAGTATTTTTGTCAACCTCTGACTACCTAGGATAACCCATTGTTCATGAAATCAAGGGTTTGGTTACAAGTGCAGACAACATAGCTGGAAGAGGGGTGAGTTTGAGGGGGTGACTTTAATAGGGGTGAGTGGGAGATGTTGGCATTGGTGCACTGTAATATTCAAGCAAACATGATGCTTACGACTGACATCAAGTGGTGTTGCAGTGTAAAGGAATGGTGAGGGACCTATGGTTGTCATATCATTTGATATGTTTCTTGAACTGCAGGTTATGGAATAAATTCATGTAAACTTGACCATGGAGAGGTATCCCTTTAGGGTGACCAAACCATGCTTGAATATTTACAGAACTTTTGAAATGAACAATATTGTCACTAACTTAAATTCGAATGAGCAGTATCAGCAACATCACTGAGCTATGAACTGCCTCCAAATTCCACAGAGTTTGGCTAATATGAAAGATTGTGGTTAAATCACATAATCAGCATACCAAATGGGAGTACCACTGTCATAACCACTGGCTACACCACATCACTGTCATAACCACTGGCTACACCACATCACTGGCATACCAACTGGCAGCACCACATGAATGGCATACCAACTGGCTATTCCATATCACAAGCATACCGATGGGGAATATCACTAACATACCAAATGGCTATACCACATCATTCGCACACCAACTGGCAATATTGCATCACTGGCATACTATTGGTATACCACATCATTGGTATGCCAATGGGGAATATCAATAACATACCAACTGTGTATACCACATCATAGGCATACCAACAGGCAGTATCACATTATTGGCATACCAAGTGGCTACACCACATTACTGGCATAACAAATGGACGTACCATATCATTGTCATACCAACTGATTATATCACGTCCTTGGCGTACCAACTGGTTGTTTTCACCTTTCTCGATGGTCTTCTACTTCAGTTTAAAAGTATTCAACATCTTCGTCACTTGTATCTTCCATGATTTTCCTCAGATTTCATACCTAACTCTGCGCTGGCCGCTAAGATACACCCAGTGCGATGTAAAGCTGTTGTTCCTTCTGCAATGTTTCTAGTGGGTAGGACAAGAGCCTCAAAGAATGAAGTGCCGATGTTTCTGTCTCTGGCGTTCGTTTCCTGTTATTCTTTTAGTCTCATCTACTAATGGAAGACTGGCCAATTCATGACTTGTACTCATCCAGCGGTTGCACGATGCCATCTGAAATATAAACAGTTCAATGAAACTTTGGATACAGGTAGAAATATCGGAATCAAGTTCTGACATCATTGGTTCTCTGAAAACACTGACCAGAATGTCATTGACCAAGAGAAAAAATAATGACTAATGGACAACTGGCAACAAGAATGAAAGTTATACCAAATTCAGTGTTCTGCCAACGTTATACCAATGTCAATGTTGTTTGCACATTAAAATGATCCTCCAGGAAGCAGCAGCTGTTGGAAACTGATTACCCACTTCGATCTTTGCCCCAAAGTCACTAAAATCTTAATACATGACAAATTCTGCTAAATGTATTTATCTAATTACATCTTACCCATGTACACTCTGATGATGGCCTCACATACAAACTTGTACTGTGCTGTGGTCTGTATCAGCATAGCCCTCTGGTCTCTCATTCTTCGGACTATATCCAAGGGATAAATCGGATCGTTGGTTTCAATCAGGCACATTGCTGTTTCCATGGTGATGAGAACTCCCGTCCGGCCAATACCAGCACTGTCAAAAGGAGGTGTAAAAGTGAAAGATGTCCAATCCTCTATCTACGTCCTTAAAACACACGTTATCACTGTAGAGGTTCTGAAAGGCCCAAAAACTAATTATAGAAAACTTTCAAAGTGTAAGTTCAAATAATTAAAAAACTCCCAGTCTAAACTTTATCATTAAAGTATGGAATCGGAATAAGAAAAAAAAACACAAGTCCAAGAAAAACCTTTAACAGACCAACAGTGACAGTCACTTATGAGATGAGAACATTTAACAGTGTCAAATACATTCCTCTCGATATATCTACCTTTGTAAACATGTCAAACCTTATGTGATTTTCCATGACCTATATGGATCCTTCAAAACCTAGATCTTTGGAGGACTGAAGGTAGCCCAATTTGTCAAATATGTTCAGACTATTCTTGCTGATGAAGCGCAAACACAGCAAGGTCTCTAACACATAGGCCTAAATGCAATACCAACATTTCAAAGATTCTACAGAATACAGCAAGACAGAGCCATACATGAATTCAAGGGTTAGTAGATGGTTGATACACTTAATTTCAATAGACCAGAGTTTAAAAGAGATTGTAATGATCGGAGTGACTACAAAGACCATTGAATTGTGCATCTCTATGGAGTTAACTAGACTCTTGCATTGTGTTAAAACTGATTACCTGCAATGTACAATGGTAGGCACATCCATGTTGATTCTCTTTTGCCTGACCCTTAGGACAAAGTCCAAGAAATCTGAAGAATCATCAGGTACTCCATGATCAGGCCAGGCTATGTACTGCATTTGTTGGACTATTCTCTCCTGGTTAGTCTGCTCAGAAGAAAATAAATGACGAAACCGCTTAGATGTCAAACCCTACTTCTTCGACCTCCAGAAGTGCAATAACAGACAGATGCCACTTGAACTGATAACACACTGAATTGTCTTCGACCTCGAAGTGGCAATAAGGAAAGGGCAGGTAAGGTAAGTTATATATGTGCCTGTGTTTAGGCAGGAGGTTTAATTTCTATTTGACTTAATTCAAGCTACAGGTCTCAAGGGGTGTAACAAAGCACAGGTGGCAGAATCACCAAACCACATAAAGGTTAAGTGATCAGCATTTATAATACACTTGAAGGCAAGGAAGTAACTTCACTACAAGGTAAACCATAAGATTTGTATTCAGGTAAACCCACCTTTAAATTTCTGACATGAAAGTCCCTGAAAGCAAAAGAGTTCGTCTCATCTTCTAGAATACATTTGATGTCAAAGGCAGGACTGAGATGCAAGTTCTGGTTTAAATTTGGCCAATATTTGTGACATTTAACCTGAAAATAAGCAACAAAATACCAGTTGTGTTGGATAAAATAAATATTACATTACACTGATGATCAAAAAGCTGTCTTTTACAAGTTTATTATTGCTTTAAACTGAGTATAGTTACAAAATGCTTTTATCAAAGACAATGGAACTATTAACATAAATAATTGAGTTGATAGAATCCTACTAACAAAAGGTCTGGGTAACTTGCTGTAGGCCAAATGCAAACTGTCATAATGAAGATCGAGAGCGCATTTTAAACAAAGCTGCTGAAGATGTCACAAATGGTAGAATGTCTTACCCTTCCTCTTTCCACATTAGTGGTTAACATGACGATGAGAGTTGACTGTAGTTCCCAGACCATATCCCAGAAATCGACCATCGTATTTGGAAGTGGACCCTGGGCAGCCACATACTTGTTCACCATGTTGGCCTTGGGAACTTCCATCTGAAAAATGACATAACGTTTAGGGAATGTCATTCGAAGACAATTAAAAAGAAAATCCAGTTGGTTGGAATACAAAACTAGTGAATGCCAGATGAACTTAAAAAAACAAACTGAGACTTTGAAAAGACTCCCAATCAACTTTTACACTTAGTAACACAAACTGAGACTTAAAAAGACTTGTAACCAACTTTTCAACTTAGTAACATAAGCTGGACCTTTAAAAGAGGAAAGAGTGTCAAATAAATTAATTCCTACCTTATCCAAAATGGCAGTTATTACTGATAGAAATTGTGTCTCAAATTTGTGAGAAATCTAGCAAATAGACCCGAGTTTCACTTTGCAATTTTAAGAATTGATAGAAGAAACAACCAATGATGAAATTGTAAATAAACACAAATTTCAAAGTTGAATGCACACTGTAGGAATGAAGACAACACATTCTCTAAATTTCTGAAATACAACAAGAGCGACCTCAGATTACTCTAAGCTCTATTTAGTCCACAAACATACAGCTAATATGTAAATATATTCCCTCATTTCCTTGTCTTTACTTCTATGACCGATGTTTATTTGTAATAATAAACCAGAATGTATGAAGATCCTAGACGAGCAGCCTATACAAAGGTAGTCATTACTATGATCTTGCAGCCTACACAAAGGTTATCATTACTATGGTCTTGGAATAAGTATGACGCATCTAAAGAGATGAAAGGGCAATTGTGTAGGACTTAATAAAACTCTATTAACTGTAGTAAAAAACTCTCTCTGAGTAGATCAAATCTTTGATACTTTCAAGATTACAAATATTGGAAGATTGATGGTCAAACATCCAAATATAATACTGACTCTGGGTTCCAGCGTTGAAAACACTTAAACATGTTGTATCATTCATGTTGTGTTGACACTTTCATGAATATTTAGTAGTGCTTCAGTACTTTATCTTACATATTTGAATATTCATGTCATCTACCACTTACATTGACCATATTAGCATTGATGTAATCACCAGTGTCTGACTCTGTAAGTATTACCCTCGTTGCATCATCTGTGGAGAGCATAAATTATAAGCATGTCTTGCTACATAATCATTGCACTAGTTTGGGGCATTAAACTTGAATCAAAATTCTTTGATTTCAAATAATTTGACTTAAATGCATACCGACAAATTTTTCACTTACCAATTCAAGTGAAAGGTGAACCAAATATTTCCCACTGGAAAACAAATTACTCCTTCTGCTATTTTCAGAGGAGTATGATTAATATTTTTGTTATGTATTGTCTTTCCATGTGTGATAAATCTTTACTTGTATTCTGTGGAGCATTACTACGAAAGAAGGATCATTAACACATATTAATGTCATATAGCCCACCTGTTATCAAAAAAAAATGAAAATAATCGAAATTCCGGGTAACTGGCCATTATAAAATGTAACGTTGTAGAAAAAACTGGAAGAGGAAAATTCAACATGGACATGAATTAGTTGCTGGTAATTCAATCTTAAAAAATCACCTTGATGATAACATATGTCATTAACTACATCAGTCATTAAGACAGATGACTCTATTAGAGTATTATCCACTTAAAATAGAAGCATCTGGGATGAAGATGATGTTACAAAAGAATCCATCTCTGCAGATGAAAAACAGAAGTAACAAAATGTTTTCTTTTTTTCGCAAAATTGAATTTTTTTTGACACTTGAAGATAATTAAATCATCTGAACCAGGTAAGACATATGATGTATTTAACTTATTGGGAACAGATCCAATCGTTGAAGGTCAAATACCGTCTGAGATTCTGGTAGACTGACAGAAGCTAATGAAATCTGAATGAGTCACAGACCATCTCACTATAAATGACATGAACTTTCAGTCAATACTGTCAACCATCTGCCAACAGTCTCATAGAATGACATAATATTTGTCTTGGCTTGAAAAGTAGAACAACCCTTATCGACCCAAATCATCAGGAAATCGAGTCTGCGACTGCACAAACAAGGAAAACTATTTGTTGTTTGGGCAACCTCAAACGATAACAAACTTTCACCTACATATGCCAGTGATGTGAACTGTAGGGTTAGGTTTCCCAGTACATGACAATAATTAACAATACATTAAATCAAGGCAAGCTAAGAGAAGGACACATTGGCTGACGAAGACTCTTTGAAAAGGTTTTACTTACATGGTGATATGTCTCGGTATCTATTTTTGGCAATATTCTCTGGTTCTTTACATTCATTCATTGTCATACCAGACTTTCTTCTGTAAAGTTGCTGGAAGGAAAATAAAATCATGTAAATCAGTGTTCATCTTTTTCATTTTCTGTATCCTTGATTGACATTATGCACAAAACTGATGTTTAACTTCTGGAATCTAGAAATATTGCGAAGGGGAAAAAAAAACTTGATTTCATACAAATGAGGTAGATTTCTAAAATGCCATCTATAAATATTTCACAGTATGATTGAGACACATGGAATTACAAATCCATAGCAGAACCTCAGAACCTCTGCTAAGTAATTCTGAACCACTAAAGAGAGAGCAGCTACATAACACAAAGTCTAAGGCACTTTGCAAATCAAAGCTACCATCTTGCTTTAAACACTGATCTTCGATGGTTGAAGGTAAATTGTGTTTTTTTACTTAGACACCACTTGATACAACACAGTTTATGGTTATTCATGGATTTAAATGGCCAATGAGAACAACTTACCTCAAACTGGGCCAAAGCAGTACCACTTGCCAGTCCTTCTTGTAGCAACATTATGGACTCCGAGAGAGGGTCGATGCCCCCGTTGGCAACACGTGGGCTCTCTGGGATGTACTGAAAGACAGGCTCCTCTTCAACATCATCACTGACATAAACTAGATGTACATGATGAAACATAATGGTGACCATTAATCATAATCTATGTAGCAACACTCATACAAGCATTACACAATAGACATGGATGCAAGTATGATACAAAAGACATGAAGACACGAGTGAAAGGTCTGTGTTAAAAAGTCGACTCAGCCAGTAAATGGGGGCGTTTCTTCACTCGTATTTTCCGCAGCGATATTCAAATCTTGCGCTTGCTACTGCCTTTGACTTCTATTTTCATGGATAAAAACATTACACTTAATCGGTTATGCATAAGTATGATGTCCACATGCTGTTTGCAATCATTAGTCAGTGCCAGCATTGTCTGTAGCTGTAAGCACAGGCATCGTACTCCTAACTGTCAGTTTCGAAGGGTTGAGCATGGACAGTTCTTTCGTAGATTAACCACTGAGTTTCTCAAAGACTGTGAAATATTGTGCCCCCATAATATGGCCGATACCACCTTTAAGACGTGGTCAGACCAGAAATCATCCTATCTGTATACCATACTCAATTATGACATTTTAAGAGCAAGATGAATGCAGAAATGTATTGTGGTCTTGACAATATAAAGTAATATTAAATAGATTACTGCTCAGTCTTGGTACTAGAAATATCATAAATTATTTTTATTGAAAAACAATAGATTTACAATTGTAACTGCTGACAGGAAATGTGGCAAACCACTGGGTTACAGTGGATAGGGGTAAGAGGATAAGGGGAGAAAAAGTGATGAAAAAGTTATCGAGAGTCACCCCCAACTGGATGATGGTTGATGGGGGTGAGTGGGAGATGAAATGATGAAGGAATTGTTGATTGATTTGGGAATAGTGTCTCATCATTGGATCAAGATGGATGGCATTGAGTGGGAGGGCAAATAATAAGACAATTATTGAGTGGGTGGTGTATTGTCTCACCATTGGGTCTGACTGTAAGCACCAGATCTGTCCTTTGAAGCTCACAGATACCTCTGATGGACGATACAACCTCTTCATTTGTGTAGGTGGAAATGTCCTTGCCATTGAGCAGCAAGATTTGGTCTCCTTCGTTCAGTCTAGGAATACAGAGATCAGCCTGCATAGGGAAGACATACATATGTTGCATTCAGAGTGAGGGCAGTACAACTTAACGATGCATTCACAGAAATGTGTGTGCCCAGACGGAAGTGTAACTCATTAGTTCAATCATGTGAACACTGCTTCTATGGAATGATATCACTCACATGAAATTCAAATGTCCCGTCAGGATGCTATCGATGAGGGGGGTGGGGGGTTAAAGATGTGTTGTCACGGCAATACATGGAGATATGCTGAGATATCACATACTATATATACATACAAAATAACTTTGCATGTCATGTTTATTCATCAAAGATATCAATTCATATTTATTGTGTTATTAGTTAACGGTGAAAAGGGTCACGTCAACAACCCTCCACTGAATACTCTTAACCTTGATAGAAGTTTCAGTTATCCTAAAAGTCCTTTGATGTCAGAATGACATATACCTGATAAAATACACAGAAACAACCACAGACATACAGACACACAAGACAAATGGCTCAAAAAAGAGAGTCTTTAAAATTAAAGAAAATGATCAAATTTCTGTTTGGACATCACAGGAAAGTGAGTGAAATAATAAATTCTTATCTGGATAAATAATCTTCAGCTTCCAGACTGTTATTGAACAGGAATATGACTTGAAGCAAGCATCTCAGGATGTGATCAAGAATAAAATTCTTCATTCAGTCTTCTGGCTACTAAACTCATCATGAAAGAAACAACACACATGTATCTTTATCCACTATTAAAATACAATTAGCAAATTCTATCTCACAAAATGTTGAAATAGAGAAAGTTTCTTCAATCTCTACAGAGAAGTAACCAGTTCAGCATTTCAAGGTTTAGCAAGTCATTGCTACAAACAATATTAATTAGTATTACAGGTATAAAGAGTGGTGACTCACAGGAGTGTTTGGAGCTACCCTGCAGACAATGACAGGCTCACCCTGGTCACAGCCACCCTTTACGCTGAAGCCGAATTGTCCTCGATCATTTGGTCTCATCCTGATAACGATCAGACTGTCTGCAGTAACACCATTGGGCTATACAAGAAGAGAAATAGTAGTTACTGAACTAAGTCAATGACAGGTGAGGAATACTAGTTACTGAACTAAGTCAATGACAGGTGAAAATACTAGTGACTGAACTAAGTCAATGACAGGTGAGAAACACTAGTTACTGAACTAAGTCAATGACAGGTGAGAAACACTAGTTACTGAACTAAGTCAATGACAGGTGAGAAACACTAGTTACTGAACTAAGTCAATGACAGGTGAAAAATATTAGTTACTGAATTAAGTCAATGACAAGTGAGGAACACTAGTTACTGAACTAAGTCAATGACAGGTGAGAAACACTAGTTACTGAACTAAGTCTATGACAGGTGAAAAATATTAGTTACTGAATTAAGTCAATGACAGGGATGAAACATACACAGGGATGACAGAATAAAAAGATACTACACAATGGATACATAGAGAAAACAACATACAGAATAAAATTATATTTCAGAGATATTTCAATGGACCAATTAAGACTATCATCTTATTGACAACACTTTTCTTGAGCAATTTGGTGTAAAATGTTGTACCCTTAGAAGAGACAAAACAAAGCTTCACCTCCTCCAAATTATTGAGAGGAGAAGCAGTCAAGAATACAAGGCAGAGGCAATCTTTAAAATATGAAAATAAAAGAGCAGCGGAGACTGATGAATGTCAAAGAAACATTACTGTCAAAAAATCGATTCAAGGTAACCAATGAAACATCGAGACTTGGGTTTTCAAGTCTGAGCTTTGACAAACAACTTTCTTTCACCTACAAATGACAAAAATCTTGACATCCACAAATTACTGACATTCTGCTAGTTTCCATTTCAAACAGTATTCTGTACCATGACATAACATGTCCTGAAGTTTTCTTCATAATTTGGTGGTAATCAAATTCTGACTACATGCTCCGCTTCAGGGTACAAACTTGTGGCATTCGCTGACATTTTGTGACTTAAACCATCCACAGTTAGCCACATCAATCCGAGCAGTCAAACTTTAATTGTATTCTTCCCGATGTGCAATACATTATCCAAAGCCAAAATGTGGTATTTTACTGTGAACCAACGCTAATTTTGTGAAGTTTCAAATTAGTACTTTTACACTTTAGAGAACATTCCACATTTCAGAGCAAGGAAAGACATTCAAGAATATCTAGCATAGAAAACACTCTGTTTATTTCTTGTAACACTTCACTCATAGGACCGCACAGTGGATCATGTTAAGACTAATATATTTTCCGATAACAAATTTCACTGATATAAGTTTTCTAAATAGTCAGTAGGGTCAAATATTATAATCTCTCCTTCAGTTTCACATGCAGTAAACTGCGGTCAAATTAAATCTTTACAAAACTATCTCCACGCTAGCTCGGTAGACTCCAACTCTCAACTTTGTCAGGTCTTCACAATAAGATAAAAACCATGACAAAACTGCAATACTAGACAGGAAAATTTATTAGTAAAATTGTAACCTATGCTTAAATTATCAAATTTCTTTTAATAAATCACTATTTTTGTGGGTGAAGTAGTCTTTTTCATCTTTTTTTCTTACCACCTGAATGCCATTTGTCTGTAAGTCGTACGTCTTTTCCACTAGACTGTTGTCACTTCCACCATCGTCCACGTACATGAAATGAGCCGTCGTCAAGAGTTCCTCGCTTCTCGAGAAACCATTCTCTCTGCAGAAGAAATGTTTTTATAGATTCTTAAACTGATGCTACTGTCTGGCAGCTTTTGTCTTTAACATTCCAAATAATACAGATATTAACGATTTTAGCTATTAGTGCACAAACATGAGCACGGAATGTTAGTGGTTGCTTTTAGTTGAATAATCAATGAAATGATACTGCTGTGAAAGGAAAAATGAACATCACTACCATAATAATGGCTAAAAAAAGGGTGAGAAATGAAGGAAAATTATGGTGTATGAAAATGAAACATGTTTGTTGAGCTGTTAACAAAACACAATGTATGAAAAGAGTAACAAGTCAATTGACTTTTACCGGGAGTGAGGGGTAACCTTCCATCTCAAGTTCACTTAGTAAATCCAAAGTCAACATGGCATTTAAGGATTCCAGGGAAGTTAACAATGGAAAAGTTCATTCTGTACTATAGTGACTTGCTACGACATGACTGAATACCTATACTCAGTCTATTAATATTAGCGAAGGATTGAGTACAACATTGAGAAGAGTGCATTCACAAAATTAGTATTAATCATGATAATGAGAACAAATTTATGGCACAACTTTGCGAATTTGTGATGTTTACATCCAATGGAACCTCAGTACAGTTATGGATATTGCATAAAATAGGGAGTATTAATTAGGGTAAGGTCATATGACATCTTCACATCAATTGCACTGCATAATGCAAGTTAAACCAACATCATCTACGCATTGTCACTGAATTCGAAGCTTCTTGTAAGCAAATCTGTTTAGATATTGGTGAGGAGAATGCCACTAATTTATAACAAATATCACATAAAATGATCAGCTCACACAGATAACAGTTAAGCTTAGTGAGCTTTGAACTTCTTATAATTTGCAATTTTTTCAACATGTAAACTGTGTTAATTGACATGCATGTCACAAAATAAACATTGTTTCAACATACAACCAAACATGTAAAAAGAATCTATAAATTCTTCCTGTCGATAAGAGAAAAACCAGACAACAGATATGACGTACAATCTCAGAGACACAATTTACTGTTGCTGTAAACATTTAATACATATTCAAAACTTTGAAATGCTGCTTTTCTTGATATTTCAGTAGTCTGTATCATTTATTTGTGGATAATAAATACTTTTCCATCTATTTTAAATGTGCAAATTTAAATACCTTTTTTTTTAGATTAGGAAGCATGTCCTCTCCTGACTTTCAGTAAGTACAATCAATATTGCAACAACTATGCCTTAACTGCATCTTGCATTTGGCTTTCAGACTAGTATTCATTGTGATATATTGTTTATGTGCAAATCTCCTTTTTGTGTAGCAAACTCTTACAGAAAGGCCATCTAAGGTGTCACTTGCAAGTTGGATAAACCAATCAGAAGGCTTATCAAAGAACAAAAGATAATGCAGCAAAAGTGTCAAAGAAAATTATGTAAATGCCATAGGTCGAAAGCACTAAAAGATGAATGTAATAAAAGGCTGGACATTAAAACGTCAAGTTAACGATTTAAAAATCAACAGGAAATGATGTTGAATGACTCTGAGTAACCTTTAACATTAATGAGAAACTACATCTGAAAATTTAACAGACAATATTTCTTCATCTTTCAGGCCTGAAGTCTCACATTTTTTCTCACATTTTTGAAACTGACTTTACTGAAGTGCTGGTTTATGGGAGATCAAGGAAAACAAAAATTGCCAAAAGAAACTCATGGCAGAACTTTAAACTGGGAAATAAAGTTGTCTTTGGAGGTATAAAAGAAACATGTTCAACAAGAAATAAAAACAATGACTCTTTAGTTTAACAACCAGTAAAGAGAACAACTGCATCCTTAAGAACTGCAAAGAAATTAAAATCGGTTAAAGTCTTTACTTTGATCTGTTTACTAGGCTATTATTTACTTTTTAAAAAAAAAAAATGATTAAAGTTGTATATACACCTCTGTAAGCAAAATACTAAGGTTAATAATTGCTCAGGCTAATTTACAATAAGTATTGCTCCTAACTTTTCAGCCTAATTTACAAAATTTTCATTGTTTTAAGCAGACAACAATCTCTGTTACCAAAGTGAATTTGTGAAATAGTGTCATGAGAGGCTGGTCGCTATGTCCACCATGTCCATTTATACTGGTGCTACCATTTGTACCAGTGTCTACCATTCCTACAGATGTCTACCATTTACACTGACGTCCACAATTTATACTACCATTGATACTTGCGTCTACCACTGATACTGGTGTTTATCATTTAAACTAGTGTTTACCATTTATACTGGTATCTACCAACTGTACTGCTGCTATCATTTATACAGGTGTCCACTAATATCAGTGTCTACTAACCATGCTGGTGTCTATCATTTATACAGAGGTCTACCATCCATAATGGTGTCTACCATTTATACGGGTGTCTACCACTGATACAGGTGTCTAGATGAACAAAGGTAACTCTAATGTTGTGAAGCAAAAATGGCAAAAAAACTGACTGAGTAATTATGTTGTTGGACTAGTCATTCTGACTGCTATATTGAGGTAGACTATCATTATGACACCATACTATCATTATGACACCATACTATCATTATGACACCATACCGGTTACCTCAACCAATGAACTAACAACACCCTAGAATCCTAACATTTGGCTAGAGTTAACTAACTCAAATAGGGTATATAGTTTTCACACCTGGCAGTTATTACAGAGATTTCACACACATGCAGATCAGTAACACAATGTGTTCAAGTGAAGCAAAGCACCGTACAAAGATATATGAGTGGTTTGTGTAGATTCAATAGATTATTACAGTATCGTATAATATCTACAATAGATTTCACCTGCCAATGCAGCATTTTCCAGGGGAACTTTGGCTAAACGACCATATTTGATTTTAGAAGCAACATAAAGGTTACATGGTTTTCACTAACGGGATTTATTCAATCAATGCACAACTGCAAAAATTTACTGAGTGGTGTATGTTTTTAAGATATTTTTATTGTAAGTCAGGGGACAAATTAAAGAAATGGAACAAAAGCAATACTGCAAGTATACTACACAGCAGTGAAGAAGTCAAAGCTGAAGGTGTGAGACCAATTTAGTAACTACCTTGTTTACTATTATATATCAAAGTTTATAAACAGTAAGTGACATTTCTACTGTATTGTCAACAGGATGAAAGAATTATGCTGAGCACTGACCCCCCCCCCAACTGTCTGAGCATGTTGTCGTAACTCTCAATTTTGAGGATGTTTGTTACTCAGAGGTAAAAATTACTTCATCTTGCATTGATGGAAGGAAATCTGCACCTTACATCCTCCAAATTTTTTTCTCCTTTTATTCATACCTTTGAATTCCATTAAAGGAGTTGGCTGTGGGGCCTTCACTATTGCGAAGCTTGCTTTTTCGACTAGACCAGGAAGTTGAAAAAGGAAAGAGAAAAAGAAAACCAGGCTAACCTTGACATGCAAAAGTGGCAAACTGAATAAAACAAATTGACAGGACTGTTGGCAGATTTACAAGAGAAAGCTGAAATGCAGTAGGGTGGGGGGATTAAGGAGATGAGACAAAAAAGGGGGGGGGAGAAGGGGTTGCATTCATTTTATCATGAAAAGCTTGACTTAAACCTAAATGACAATACAAAACTCATCTGAACAGGTGTCAAGTAATACCATTTAAGGTAAAGCTCTGATAATGATTTTGTTTTCAGTTGGTTCAAGTATACTCTCTATTTAACAAAAAATCAGGGAGCCTTCTCCAGAAAGATGCATTATGGAGACACAATTTTCTAAGTACTCCATACAGTGAATATGAATAAATTAGAAAAACTTGTTTAAATCTCTTATCAGTTTAGTTTTCCACTTCACTTGATTAAAGTGATCAAGACCCACACATTTCAACCCCCACCATCTGCCTTTCCAATAATACCAAATTGTCAGAGGCTATTTACCTGATGGGCATAGAATGACTGGCCTTCAAGTATCAAACCTCAAACTCACATAAGCCACACCAAATCACAGAATAAATCCATATCAAAATAATTTGTGATAATAATTGCATCGTCTGAATGATATCAATTTCATATGATCACAAACAACATGTCTAGAATGGATTTCTAATGGCTCTTAATCCAAGTCACATGACAACAATGCCTTCATATTTGAAAATATCAAAGTATTCATTGATAAAACAGAAAAATGATTAGATCTGCATTTTAAATTATGGTCCAATCACCCTTATAATGACGAATTAGCATTACTGTTAATAAAAGAGGTTAAATTGAAGGGTACCACTTGCTAATATCAACCATACAAACAGTCCTGTCAATTAAACACTACACTGTGCAAGAAGCAAAAAAAAAAGTAAATAAGTAAATAGAATATAAAGTAATGAAGTATAGCAACAATGCCATAACACACCCACAGGAAAAAACAATGCCAGAGAGTATAAGGGGGAAAGGAACCATACAGAGAGGGCGACATGCTATAAAAGAGAAAACTAAAACAAAAACACATCAAAGCAATCACAAGACCACTTCACACTGTGTCAAACAAATGCTTAACTAATGAGCTGGTGTTGTTCACCTCGAAAGAGAGGTAACTTATATTAGCACAAAGGAAGTAAGCCAAAAGGTAAAATGGCCAATCCACTGGTAATGAACAGAAGCATCAGATGTGGTTGCCATGGTGAGTTGAATTTTGTTACTATCCATAACTAGTGCTCCCTCCAATTATTCCTTTTCATTGGGATGCTTAACTTCTACTTTCCTTTGACAAATCAAACTGGAGTACTTGTTATTTTGACCAGTCTGTATACTGCAGAAAATGGATTTGTGACCTTGTCCCTCTTCATCGTATATCCTCACTGAACACTTCCTAAGGAATCAAAAGACAATTCTAAAGATGACCCTCCCATCAACAATGAATGTAGACAGACCATGAAACATTCCATTGAGTTTTGCTGAGAATATTATTTTTTTTTTTGATAAGATGTCACAAGAGCTCTGTATTTGTTTACTTGTACCAACCTATTTTTGGTTACATTTGAATGATTGCTCCCTCTAGATGGCAGGCTTCGAGTCTCGTTCCTGATCACGTCTGAGGAGCTGCCACCTATGGTCCTTCGGAAGATTCTCTTGCTTGGGGATCTTTGCACCACAAGCAGTAGTAAAGAAAAAAAAAATGGATGCCACAACAAAAATTAGTTGTAGAAAAGAGGGGAAGAATTAATGAATGGAAATAGAGATAAATGAGTGAAGTTCCCTAAGAACTAGCAACAAGAAGGGGGGTGGGGGAGATTAGACCATTTATACCGACTAGTTCTCATTTAAAAAGAATTCACCCAAACAACCAGAGGTAAGATGCATGACATATGGAAAATAAATTACCCAAGAAATAAAATAAACACCAGCTGAAGAATCCACTTTATAAAGATCTTTTTCTTTGGCAAATATGATCAAGAGAGACTATAAGGAACACTCTTAATTCCAATTAGTTAAGAGATGACATCAACAATTACCTACAGCCACTCAGCCACATCTGACTTTTTTGTAAAAAAAAAACAAAAAGGTTAAAACAAAATTGACATCATAGCCTCTTGGTTTGAAAGTGATTCAATTCTTTGTTACTGTTGTAAAGGAATGGCTGAGTTTATCCAGTCATCAGGGATAAAAAGTACCTTTGCAAAATTGTTCTGTAAAGCTTCCTCCATATTTCTTCAAAATCAGGTACTCCATTTTTTTTTAACCTGTTAAACTGTTATAACTCTAGCATTGCATATTTGATTGATATTTCTTTTTTTTTTTTACTTCAGTTTCTACTTAGTTTGGGACATTCAGTTAATGATGACAAAACCACAAAAGCATTTGCATATCTTTTTTAAAACAGGGTACTGTCATTTCTATGAAACCAAGAATCAGTCGATTGGTCTGGTGCAATTGGCTGCATCCAACAAAACGGAATCAACCAAAAAAAAATGCAAGAGACTGCAAGTCAGTTTATTTCAATGGTTCTGTGGTTGTAACCACAATTTCCTCCAACGGCACAGGGACGGAAATTCTGAATGTGTTATCAATATTTATTTTGAAACCGAAGTTAGAGAATTTTTGGAGTACAAGGGAAGAAAAACAGAAATACATAGACAGAGTAAGTGAATATATAGCTGTTAGTTTCACCAGTCCACCCAGGTGCCCCTCGATAATGTCAAAATATTGTGTGAGTGTAAAATGCATTCATCATCATCCGCAGCTGAACACAGAAGTTACGAATGACACAAAAGCAAAAGTCCATGATGAGATTGATATACAGCTAAGAGAAAGAAAGTATAAATGACTAATCACCTCCAGAGACTTGGCATGCAAACAAACAATTGTTGCACTAAAAAACCTCTTTCACTTTTCAAGTATGTTGTCCTGTTTACATTGTATTTTAAACAATGAAGTAATTTCTAATGGCAATAAGCTATGGGGATTGTGGCAAACATTTCTAAGCGAAACTGCTAAGTTGTTCGCTCTCCATACCTACCAGGAAATGCTAAAAGAAGAGTACTAGATCCTATTTGCAGCTACTAGCTTGTTCTTTGCTGATGAATAAAGTTGAAATCATCTCATTACTACAAACAACTTCTGACAATTAATGACGACTTTTGAAACTTGAAGCAGAAGACTTAATTTCAATATGTGCACACTGATTAAATCTTTCAAAAGCCAACCACTTCAAACAATTTCAAAGCAATTGAAAGGTATAAGTTTTTTGTTAGAAGCACAACTGCACACTACCAGTTGCATTAACACAAGCATTTGAGATATCAACTGATTCAGTTACAATATGGCAAATAAGGAGATCTGAGGACTAGAACCCTTTAAGATTTTCAAGACCCAGTGACAAAATATGATGAGCAACTACATGATAATTAAAGTTAAGGTGTATTTCACATCCTGATGTCCCCGGCCTAAGCTATCTTCCTTCATTACTGATAACTGACTGTGACGTTAAGTGACTGTCACATCAAGTGACTACAGTTGTAACTTAAAAGACAAGATTCAAGTTTTGCATGTTTTCGTTGTCTTCTTTGATCTTTCCCAAGGTGTGGTTCCAATGGCTTCCAAGAAATATCAACAGCAGCGATACAGTTAGATGTAACAGAGGACAGACCTCTGTCAGTTTAATTGGATCCTAAATATAGAAAACAATTCATCCTGGAAACAGCTATTTTATACTTGATTTTAAGTTGTGAACATCTCTTGCAACATTCATCATTAATGAGTCACAGTGGTATGGTGATAACTTCTGGTATTCTGGATACAAAAGTCACACTTCTGGTTAATTTCTCCAGTTTAATGCTGACATCATGTGATCAATTAATTCCCAGAATGCCACAAAGTGAAGACTTTTTTGCAGTTGGATTTTTGTCAAAACTTTCACTTATAAATGTAAAATGAGACCTAAGTGTTTTTAACTTGATATGTATGTCAGATGCATTTTTTGGAACTTTTCCTTTTTTGTTTTTACTGTACTTTTCTTTTTATGAATAACAAAAGGAGCATCTGTTAGAGATTGTGGCTCTTGGTCACCATTGAAGGTTAATTGTGATGAAAGCACTGATCTGACACCAAGGTGTATATTATAGGAGGCCAAAGCCAACAACTTTCACATCATTTTAAAATGATATTATATTTATATAAAGAGGCTATAGATATGCAAACAATTTGAAAACTTTTATTCAGGTAGCTACTTTGACCTGTTTGTCCTTACAACATCCTCCACAGGCTTAAAAAATTAAAAAAGGCTAAACAAGTGAACACTCACTACCACTATTAACATTGAACTCTACACACTTTCCTCTACAACATTGGTTCACAGACACTTTCAACAAGTTGCTAATATCTACGACTGAAAAGACGACACAATTCATGCTACTTGCTCTCAGGAAAGAAAAGAAAGATAAACTCTTTTGTTTTCTTAATGATCCATGATCTAAAAAGGACTTGAATTTAGCATGGAAATGGACATGATAACATCATTGATGTATTAATATTGCACATACCAACCCCATTTGTGCCTATCCCTGATCATCCCTGATCATTCCTGCCCATCCCTGATCCTTCCTGATCATCCCTATTCATTCCTGATCATCCCTGCTTATCCCTGATCATCCCTGCTTATCCCTCATCATCTTTGCTTATTCCTGATCATCCCTGCTTATCCCTGATCACCCCTGCTTATCCCTGATCATCCCTGCTTATCCCTGATCATCCCTGCTTATCCCAGATCACTCCTGCTAATCCCTGCTTCCCCCTTCCCTCATTCCTTCCTCCTTTTAGCCAAGATATTTGACTATCATATGGCTCCAAATAAGTTTGGTGTCTCATAGTGGTAAAAAGCTAACCATTCCATTGTAGTATATAATACTGTACATGTGAGAGTTCTTTCATGGGCATTTTAATTGATCCATCTTAGCAGATCATGATTCCAAATGTCTGAAACAAAGAGTTTGCATTCATTCACGCTAAACTTATTTAAAGACAGTATCCTGCAACAACAGAAAGCAGGGTCAGAGACCTCGATGCTAAAATTACACTCCTACTTCTCTTTTCCTTTCAGTAAGTTCTAATTATTTATCTGAATTGTTAATATAATGGTTACAATATGAAAACTAAAAGTTTGTCACGTCATCCAGGGGCATAAACATCATTTACAAACCCTTTTGAACAAAGAATCTTCAGAGTATGTGTTTCTACATGTTTGCTTCCTTCTTTTGAATCTTCAAAGCAGCCAATCAATGGACAACATACGACACTTTGCGAGTACCAGTTGATAAGAGGGAATGCTTCAATTCAACTTTCGTTTATTTGTCAGTACTTCCAATGAGTGAAAACTGATACAAATTATTTTACCTTCAACTTCCCCAATCAAGAAGCAAACTTATACTTCTAGGAAATGGTTGAGTGTTCCCTTAAGATTGACAAAAAATGCTAGAAAAAAAAAAAAGAATGTTCCATAGAGATTGAAACCATTCTCTTTGACTGGTGCTGTTGGTTCATTGATTTTTTATCAATTTCTTTGACCTCTTGAAAGTATCATGAAGCCAACAACAGCTCCATCTCAAGAAGAAAATCATTTCATTTGTATGTACTGTAAAATAGAGGAGCAAAAAGTCACTGAATCATCAGACAATTGAATTATGTTGACATCCTAAGAAGGGGGGGGGGATTCCCTCTATCCTTACCTACTAAATTCCCTTTCAGCTAGCCTCTTCTTAGTATCTTCAACTGTCTGAACTTCTGTTCTGCCACTGACAAATAAAAGAAAACAGCAGTTTATTGTTACTCACTTGGTTAAAAGGAAGACAGGTTGTTGTCAAATTGTATCACAATATTCAAACAACAATTGTAGAAACAAGCACATATGCAACATTCAATCATGAAACTTTTGGCAGAGAAAGGCATTAAAATGCACCGTTCGATCCAATCTGATCTCGTAAATTAAATCTGTAGTGCTGTGGTCCGGCAAAATACGAGGCACAAAAAAAAAAAAAGAGTAGCAGAGACAGACTACATAGTGAAAGTAACTGCTTGTAGGCAACTTCAAAGAGATGTTGTCTAAGTAGCTTCATGAAAATGATAATGGAAGTGGCACTTCTGCTGTGTTCAGGAAGCTTGTTCCAGAAATAATAATGGGCATAAGAAAGAACAGTCAGTCAAAGTAGAATGACGGGTTCAGTGTGGAATTAATGTGCCGTTCGGTTGTAAAACGGAGACTGCAGCTAGATTTGCATATGTGGAGGAAGGATATCATGTGTGGCTGGGTGACCGATGACAGAATCTTCCATACTGACTAGACTGACGTGGAAACCTGTGAAGATCAATCAAGTAATCATTGGTGACAGAGTCAATGTGTCTTTTTAGTGTCATAAGATGTCCTGCTAGTACACTGAAAACAATTCAACTCAGTTTTGATTATACAGTATATCCATGAAAGATTCTCTGACCAAATGTTATGCCCCATAATCCTTTGTTTTAATGAGGGCAGCATCACTACTTACACCTCTGCGATAGTGTCAATGAACAAATAATGATGTTCTAGTAACCTACAATGCACTTTACATACCTTTCACAAATTGGTCGACTAAGTTGACTTTATTTGCTTTATGGCTGCAATTAAATTCTTTATAGCCAACAAATGTCGACCCAGCTGAGCACATTAATTAAGTTTTGTTGATACGGTTAACTTGACTCATGGGCAAACTGTCAGCTACCTTAAGATGAAAGTTTACCAAACGTGGTTGTCTGTAGTATGCAATCAATGATATACCATGAAGTAAATGGCAGTCTCTTACAATGTTTCTTCAAAACTGCAAGGTTTGAGTCTTAATTGTATTATTATTTACTAGCACAAACCTACAGATATCTATAAATAAATATTCACTGAAGGGTTACTTCCTGTCTACTTTTTCAATTCAACAGGAAGAGGCTGAGATTCTAAATCTGGGACAAACTCCCTCAGAATAAAGTCCTTCCACATCCAGGATAGTCGACAGTAAAGTACATTGAATCGCATGCTATATGAGGCCAACTATTTACTCCTCTACTTTGTTTTTAATTTCAACAGAAATTGTAGTTACTGTCTCTGAAGCGTGACAAGTGAGAAATCGTCTCCCATACAAAATAATTGCAGTCAGAGACAAGACGAGATCAATCATTGGGAATGCTATGAGATTTCTTATGACTAACTCATAAATATAAACCTACACCATCTTGGCAAGCAAATGTTAATGATTGGAGTTTGTATTTCAAAGCAAATGTGAAATATACTACTAGCTTTGAAACTACTAAAATGATTCGCTTTTTTTTTTTAAACATAAAGCTTATTTAGTGTAATTCTGGCAGAACAGACTGAAGTTTGCTCCAAGTATGTCAGGAGAGTAAGTACAGTATGGTACAGCTGCAACAATTTCTACAACTGGAGATCAAATGTCACCAAACTGCTTCTCCATAAAGTCCTAGTGGAGGAGAATGAATCAAACTAAGGAAGTTGACGTTTCAACTCCAACCAGACATGTTGCTTCAACCGGAAACATCAGACCCATATACTTCACACAATCAGCAAAACAGTCCCGTCAGTTATAAGACTTCACTTACAACCTTTAACAATCACCTATTCGAGTAGACTGACCGCTATCATTCATGGGACCTTCCCTTTTTTCTTCCATGAGGTTCCACGACATTTACCTGTATCTGAATTTTGATCCCAGCTGAAAGAAGTTGCGCTTCCCTGCGGGCTGCTGTGGCTCCACCAATCTGAAGAACGTGTGATGCTCCACACAAGACTTCCACAGGTTCTTGCAGGCTCTGTAGCTGACCATATTGAATCCAATAACAAGGTCCCTTGTTTCTTTCTGCAAAAGCAACAAGCACAACAAAGGATATGTAACAAATTACATGTGATTTCACTTGCCTCTAAGGATCATGAGTAGTGGGTGCAAATTTAACATATCTCTTAGAAACCTTTGAAAGTTGTTTTGAGAAATTGTTACGATCCAAAGCAACTGTACATGGTCTCAAAGATGGACTTCACTGCAAGCCGTTCTCTAAAGGAATTCAAGGTTACCATTTTTGGTTACTTAACGTATTTTTGTTACTTAGAGTAATTAAGTTCATAGTCCAGCATGAGAGAATTTCTAAACTGTTGTTTACAGTCAAACAAGAATGAGTAAGGAGTGCAGTAATATATCATTGAAAAAAAATTACACCACGGCCAATTATCTGCCATCAAAACCACATTTAACCTGGTCAGTGAGCAAACTAAAATAATCTCAGAATGGCTAATACAGGAAACTGTTACCAGTTCCTGACATAAATACACAACTCCTTGCTGGTGCATTAACCTGGGTGGTAACTTCATTCCTGAATTACCCGTATGATCTTCTGCATAAAGCATTGCACAGTTTCTCAGTGGAGTACATTTCGTCTTGTTTACTCTAGCATGAAATGGTACTGCACAGTGAATATCATATTAAGGTAACCACGAACTAATAACTTGCCACAATTATTGACTGACTAAATGGCTGTCTGACTGAGTGTCTGAATGACTGACTGTCTAAATGACTGAGTGTGATTAAAACTGTCTAAGTATCTGACTGACTGACTGACTGACTGACTGACTGACTGACTGACTGACTGACTGACTGACTGACTGACTGACTGACTGGGAGGTGTAACGTGCAAAAATGCACACATCTCCACTGTAAATGTTTATTCACGGAGCTTCAGTTGTCCTACATCATCCTCTCTAATGAGGTGGTAACACCCCTGTTATAACTTCAGGATGTCTTTTATTTGTTATCTTTTTACTGCCAGTCTCAGCAATGCTAATGGAGCTAATAGCCTGTTTTATCACTTTCCGTAACAGCAGTTGGGAAGGCAGTGACGCTTCATACAGCTTTGGATCTGACATGAAAGCTACCTGCATCCTGCAAAATAACATCATTTTGCAGGCAGTTTTACATCCACTTGTTTGAAGATTGCTTTAAAAATATCACAGTCAAATATCCATACCTTCCTCTTCCCTTTGAAAAATTATGAGTCCGATGAAAAAGACGAGGAAGTGTTCTGCAGTTTAAAGAAACAACCTGAACTGACCCATCTGCAGACGTTGAATATTCATGACTGCTGGCTGCGTGTAACATCCGAAGTGGCAGAAAGTCCTTTGCCGCTTACTTAGCAACAAATGGACATAAGTTATTTATAATAATTGACTTTAACTGACAGCAGAGGTTTATGCTCCAAGATGTATTTATGACAATCTAACATCTACAGCTTTGCCAAGGACTGAGTTACCCTTTTTGATTTTGCTTTTAATCATATTAAATCACATTTTGTTTTTGTGGGAAAAGGAAAAGAAACAAAATATGCTCCTTACCTGTTCCCTTTTCTGCTGTAGGAAAAATTGCTTTCTCTTGAAGGATATTTTCACGATGTTGACCCACGGGAAGAGTTTAATCTTGACGTGTCCTTGGAATATGATTAGCCCTAGCGATGTCACCCCGACCTGAATCTCGATGGCATGTTGATCCTAAGACAGAAAAAGATACAACAAAATGGAACCACTGAAAATCATTTTTCTGCTTCCTTTTTTATCTCCATATAAAGTTACAATAAAAGGTGTGGCAGAACAACACTCAACTTGTTTTATTTTTACCGTTCTTGAAGGGTAAAAACAATCAGTGCAGCTCCAATACATCGAGTAAGAAATTGAATTTAATTGACATTGAACATGGTGTGTGCTTCAGAATGCCGAGAGCCTCAATGTCAAAAGATGTGCTGAGAATGACATTGTTTCAGTTGATGGGAAATCATATTATAAATTATCGTTTCAAACATACTACAAGACACTGATACATAACAAGATGGAGGGATGTAAGGGACACAAGTTGGTCTGGTGACGAACCACAATTTGGACTTGATTTGGACTGAAATTTGCGGGTGGTTGCTACTAGAGGGAATTGCATACCTCACAATTTACATCATTTAGTCATTTGAAAGCAAAGCAATTTATACCCTGCTCCCATGGCACATGCAACCTCAAGGTAGATGTAAGGGACCAGACAAGGAAGATCAGGCATGGAAGACAAGAGGTTTCACAAATTATGGAGCAAACGCAAGAGTTTGAAGCTCAGTTATGCTTCCAACAAACATTTCACATAAAGACAACAGCGGTAGGGGCGATGGGGGTGCACATAAGGAGAACAGGGGTGGGAGAAGTGTGGTAAGGGAAACAGTAAAGTAACACTGCATCCTCGCTTACAACCTAAATGATGATTATGTAGTGTGCTACTCACAAGTATGTTACATACTTGGAGGAAGGAAAGTGACTGAACACCAATTTCTATGAATACTTGAAGACATTAGTGAAAACCTCTCCAAGACCCACATAGGTTTTCTATCCTAAATATGCCTTGATTCTTCTTCTTTGGGAGGGTGCCACTCTTGGAGTGTCTTTCTTCAGTCTGCAAAAACCTTCACAGTCTCTGATAAGTCTGGCAGCACACTGACTTCAAAACTGAAGCATTTTTATTTAAAAAGTTGTAAAATGCAAACAGGTGACTACAATTACAAGAAACTGCTGTAGTCCAGCTGTGAGTTTAAAAGATTACCAAAGACCATTCTGCTGTGAGGTTAGAACTTAACCATGAACTCATTCTGCATGAGTTTTTACCGTGGACTCATTCTGCTGTGGGGTTAGATGTTTACTGCGGACGCATTCTGATGCAAGATTAGAAGTCCATCATGGATTCTCACTGAGAATCAGTAATTTGTTACAAATGCATCACAGGTAAAACAATTGTCAAACTTGTGGAAATACTTAGAACTATACTACTATCCTATGCGATACAGTTGCAGTATGTTGGAGTGTACGGTTAGGTTGCTATTGTATCTAGTTGACAGCAGTGCTCATGACTTTGTTGTTAGGGGTTGACCACCTTAAACTTCATTTTGTCAGTGTATCACTACTGTATGCACACTAAATACACACACTGAATAACATTAGGCCCACATTTATTTTGCTACCTCGGCTTCAAAATAAGTAGAAAAATGAGATTTCTGGTTTTCAACTAATCGGCAGTTGATGAGTACATAACAAATATATTGAGGATATGAAAATTATTGGTCAATTACCTGCAACAATGTTCCTGAAAGGTTAGATATGTAACAATGTGAAATATTGGGCAAACTACATTGTTATGTCGGGTAGCACACTTACTCTGCCAATTCTATTGGCAACAAACTACAGATATCTCTGAAGGCCAGCAATATATACAGCAACTCTTGGATACTTTGGAATAGAACTAGTGTGCTAAAGCAGAGTATTACACAGCAACTAACCCTTGCCACATGCAAGTCAATTCCATACATCTCCAGGTCCCGGGCCAGGTTGAGGTACTCAAGCTCAGCTTCAGAGGGCAGCAGACCACTGAAAACAACAAAATGACAGTAACTTTTGTAAACGATTGGTCTCTACTTTGACATGCACTTAAATATATTGCAGTTCTACTGCTGGCCCTTTAATTGACAATTAATTTTTCTTTATTTCTAGTTTTCTATAAGTACAAATAAATTAGCCTTTAAGCAGTGGATTTACTGTAACAATAGACTTTTCTAAAATTCTTAAAGCTTTATGAACACATTTTCTTTCCTCGGCAAGGAATAAAAAAAATGGCTTTCTATGAAACCTAAATCTAAAAAAATTAAACAGATTCAAACAAAAAAGGCAACACAGGAAATGCAGGACAAATACTTATGAATATTAATGAATGTCTGTCTCAACAAAAAAAATGCAGTGCAAGGTTAGAACCACATGTCCCATTAAATTACAAGTTTAGACAGACATTGATACTGAATAATTTAATTCTTTGAGTAGAGAGGACTCACCAATTTGACTTGTGTAACCTGACTACTTCTTTGGTAAATTCCTCTGTTTGATTCGGAACAAAGGCATATGAATCCAAGTAACCGCAGACATGCTCATGGGGATCATAATCTCCGAGTTTGGCTAGAAAAGAGAACAAGGAAAGGAGATGACAAACTGCTGAAAAAAAACTACACAGATTACGACAGGTGAGGGGGATACATTAAAACTAACTGCACCTTCAGATTGGACGGGGCAGTCATTCTTTTTTTCCATCAAAATACCAAAACCAGCAACTAAGTTGAACCATTAACTGATGGTCCCCATACTGCACATCATAATTCATTACTAATTTTTATCACCTTTCATTTCCTTTTTTTTTTCCAAGTTGTTTTTAGCTCCAAGTGAAATGACAATCTGCCTTACACTTACTGGCTGTACAGTCACCCCTCAATTTTAACTGCAAGCTTAAAACTTGACAGAGACCGCAAAACTATGAGGCCCAGCAGAGACTTACATAAGTCATAATTATTACTAACTCTGACCTCCTGTCTACCCTCATATGCAAATTTAGAAACTGGCCCATCCTCCAGAGGTTATGAAAACAACATGCATTCAAAAAAATGCAATAGAAATGAAGCTTTTGTTTTACAGCAAAACATTGTATTTTTAAAACCAACATTTATGGACAGATAATGATAGATCGTGCACAACAAGGAAGGACGGTGGTCTTCTTTTCGAGAAATAAGGATCTCACAAATAGGAATGTAGTTAGTTGTTGCTCAAGAATATGTTCACCCAAACTTTCAAAAATTCATGTGGTGCATCTTCCTGACAAATCTTATGCATAATGTTTTGAGATGTTAATTAAAGAGTCTGAACGGTGTAACAATGATTACAGCTATTTTGTTTGTATGCCATATTGGTGCATTGTGAATGTCCTACTGACCTTTAAAGGAGCATAGGTACTCACATAACTTTTTGCACTTACTTTCTCCCAATCATGTAGAAGCATATCGGTTTAACAAATTTGTGGTAAAAAATAATCTGTCAATGACAAGTTCCATTAGAAGTGTCCCAAAAGAAAGAAAAAAACCTGTTAACTTCTTAATTTGTCTTATGTTGACGCCTGCAAGATAATATTTATGACTACGTCTTTTATGCCTCCCCTAGCTTGAACATGGAATGCTGTTTGGTCAAAGGTTATCAATGTTTACCTGGACTCTGCATACATGTAGACATTGATGCCCTTCAACCAAAAAATTCCTCCTGCAAAGATACAGGGTGGCATAATACCCATGCACATGAATACTTGCTGGCAACAACATAAGAAAAAATTTAAAAAAAAATTAATGTTTGTTCTCTCCACTGGGGCACTTTCTAACAGAATTTGTCATCGGCATATCACTTTTTACCACAATTCTGTCATTAGATATGCTTCTACTCCATTTGGACACAAAAAGTGCAAATCGTTATGTAAGATGTGTGTCACAGGTACCTATCCTCCTTTACTAACAACACAACCCACACACACATGCTTTGAGCTACCAATGACATGGCAATATCAATAACGGTAAGTATGATGTAACACTCATCAACTGAGAGTAACAACTAAGATGGTACCATTAGTAAATTAAATCAGTGACCATTCTCTGAGTGGTAGAAACTGCCATATCACTAAGTGCAATAATTTTGTTGGACTATTATACTACTTTGAGCAACTACTGCTTTTGGCATAATTGAGGAGAGGAATGCCAAAAGTTAGATGAATTATGAACCTTTCACCAATGAAGTGACAAGTTTAAGTTACAACCAACAGCATGAGGAAAAGCTTCGTGAAAACCTTAGAACCACTTGCAGAGGCTGCTGACATACAATACGTATAAAAAATTCATATCTATACACCATATATATGTAACTGATTTATATATAGAAACCATTTATACAACTAATTTATATATATAAACCATAAATATAACTAATTTACATGTACACCATATACACATCCCATTTTGTGTGAATGAAGTCATTTTTTCTTTTTTAAGTAGGTATTCTTTCAATGTTGACTGACTACTTGTATTAACGTTGATTAAGAACCCAGAGACAACATGCACTTCCAATTAACTGGCGATGATTGCATGTTAATGTCAAAAGTACCCTCTGATTTGTCCAGGAACGGCAAACACATCCACGACAAATTAATTTCCTCCGAGGGAAAAATGGACTCCGTTCCAAATCGAGCAAAGTGACTGGGAAATGCTCGCGAAGGGGTTACATCATCATTTGTGTCACAAAAACGTAAAGAAGACTAGGAAACTAATCGGAATCACCAAAATTATGGTTTTTGGTAATTAATTTTCCTGTTGGCGTGACTCATGATCGGGCTGGCATTCCCATCATCATTACAGGGGGTTGTCACAAGCTGGTAGAGATATTTCGGCTTCGTGTTTTTAATAACTTTCTACATCATAGAACAGATTTGACATTCCTGTTCATTGTATCAAACCATGATTGAAATGGTTATTGACAATTTGTCACCCAACACTGTGACACTGGGAAATACAAGACAAGAAGTTTTTCCTTTTAGCTGTGCAAATTTGGGACTACTTCCCTAGTAATGTGACAGGTCCTTGCGAGGGAGGGAGGGAGATGTTGAGTGGATATCTGAATTTTACTGCCATTATATCTTATAGGTAGGGTCTGTTTCCTTTCTGTTTTCACATGTATCTACTTTCACATCCTATTAAGACTGTCTTTTCTCCTTTCTGGGTTTCATATCTCCCCTCTCTACTCCTTCCTTCAAACCCTCCCCCACCATCCATAAAACCATTGTTCAATAAGCCTCTTCTGCACAGTGCCTTCAGTAACCTGAGGTAACTCGAAACACTGCTTGATGTCTCACTTACCTTGAACTAAGTACGATGCCAGTTTGGTACCAACATTAAATGTACACTGCAACCTGCAGACGGAAAAGGAACAGGAAGCTTTCAATAACTGTAACAACAATTTTATCAAGGGTAACATGACTGTAATAACATATCGGTCAAAGAGATTGAACAAAAATTTGATGCAACCTGCATTCATCATGGTTAATTTGTTGCAAGGGCAGGATGTATTTCATAGCCTACAAGAACTATGTCAATGAGGGGGCACTCTCCAGTCAATCTGTGTCAGAGTATCTCACAAACATTTACATCAAACTAAAAGCTCACACATGGATCCATTGTTTTGATTACCCATGTGGAGGAATTTTAGACAGGCTGTGGAAGGGACTAGATGGAAGTGGTTGGGAGAATTGAAACTGTCTGCAGTGATGAGTTTTGGTCTTTAAGTCAGCAGATCAAGTGCAAATGCTTCAAAATACGGTATCACAGGACAAGTCACATGACCATGCACTTCTGTTTCCTTGGTTACTGTTTAGCTATTCATTTGCATATGAACTGTGAGCAAGGAGAGAATACGTTCCTTCTCCCCCTCAATAACTGACCACAAAAATTCCATCAAGGGTATCACTATCTAGGTTAGGGAGACATTGCACAACTGTAGTATGTCACAGCTTGAACAAACCACTGAACAAATCTATTACACTATGCAACAGACATTGCAAGGAGAGTCTACCTGTCCTACCAAGTCAATTGGTTTTGCCACAGAACTTCCAGAGACCAAATTTGAGTAACACAGAACTATAAAACATCTGCTCCTACATCATAAAAAAAAAAAAAAACACTTTTTAAGTGATTTGAAAAAGACTTACAAATTATGTGCAGTTTAATGGAGAAAGTGAAAGCCTCCATAAAAAATGTTCAGGGAAGCCAGAAAAATGAACACTGAATGAAGGATTACAAAAACTATAGATTAAAACATGACACTCCATGTGTAGGCTGGATAGAGTTTGAATTATATTACCTTATGACAAAACAGTCTTTTCAGCAGTTCACAATTATCAGTGAAAAGCATTTAAAAGGTTTACACACGATGTATCATTGAGATGGCAGAATGGTGAGATTCACATTTTACTCTATTGACGAATCCATCCCACGATGTGAACATTGGGTGTGCTGCCCACCACAGATCCCATTAAAGTACACACACACAAAAAAAATAAAACCTGAATCCATTTCAAGGCCAACACATAGACATATGTGCATAGACAGATGTGACATCAAAGAAGCCAAAAACATCTCAAAATTTTTAAACAAGAAATTTACAGATGACTAAAGCAGTCTTGAAGTGATAATTCCACTACGTGGTTACTAATGCTATGCAGGGTTGTAACTTACAGTCTGTTGACCTCATCTAGCAGGTAAAGGTCATCCCCACAAAGAAACAGAAATACAGACACTGCCCAGAATTAGAACTATGACCAAGACAACTACTCATTGACAACTCCCACCCCAGACAATTTCTCAAAGACAATTCCCCTGTAACAGTCACTACCTTTCTTCCAAAACAACACCATTCCAGTCTGCCTTGCTGCAACCCTGCATGTCAACGACAAATTTTCTTATGAAGTATATTTCTAATCCCCACAACTCTCTGGTGTGGGTATTCACAAGTGACTATGCTTACCACTTGCCTCACTAATGCATACATTTGGCCCCATGCTCAAATCGTCCTCGAAAGTAATTCTAGCACCGTCCCCTCTATGACCTTGTCAAGTCACAAAAAGGAAAAACTCAGCACCCACAAGAACAACAAAAATTATGAAAGGGGAGCTACTCGTAAAATGGCAAACAGGAGACAAACTGTTGCGTAATTACAAAACACAGTACAAAATAACGTTAACAGAGAATTGCACAATACCCAAATTACAAATTACTCGAAGGAGCAAGGATAAATTTGGGCAGAATTAACAAAGCTAGAAAAAGTAATAATACTAGGAACAAAAGAAAGAATACTCAAGGTTTTCAAGTCAGCCGCCTTTGCAAGAGGCAAAAACAGCAGAGGACTGGCTAAATTGGGTACTGCGGCACTAGAGCGAACGGCAAACGAGGGCGGGCCAGGTCTCAGAGGGAGCGATGCTAGCATTAGTTTCGAGGACGATTTGAGCATGGGTCAAATGTATGCATTAGTGAGGCGAGGGGTAAGGATATGTCTCCGATGTGAATCTAAGTGAGCCCTACCTTCCATCCAGAATATCTTTTTTTAACTGGAGCACATACTGGAACCGAGTATAATCCTCCAGTAGCTTTTCTGGCTCTGATACAAAGAACTTGACTTGAAAAAGAAAGAATGCAGACCCTGTGAAAAAAAAAAAAAATGAAGTGACTTCCTCAATACATGGGACAAGGTATTAAGTAAGGTTTACAGGGAACTAAAAACTCATGCAATTTTACTTTCTAATACAGAGTTACAGAGAATCATTCCTGACATGAAGATCGGTTTGTAGCATATCAGCAGGCATCATAATTTGTTGGTTCCTTGGCACTAGTTAAAGTAAATCAATAGTAGTTTAAAGAAGCAACATCTTTCAGTTTGGTTTATGTTGTCAATACAGAATGCTTGTTTAAAGTGTCTTTAAGTACAGTATGTAAGGGTGCAAGTAATTTTAAATACCTTTACACTAAACTCTATAATTCACTGAAAATGAGATTAGGCAGTATGTTCATTTGAATGACAATCTAGACTTTCAAATGTGTCTGGTGACATTGCACACATTTTGTATTTATCTTTGGTTCTATTCTGCTAACCTTCAACCAATCAGAGAGAAAGTTGTCAGTGTTCTTTATTCCATTGGACAATTGATCTTCTTTGAATTGTGAGAAGTAGCGAAATTACACACATGTATTCTTAAAATAATTCCCCAAGGGGAGGGGTTACGGTGGCAACTGTTACAAACGCTGTATCAATTAGGGAACACATTTTGTCATCTTCAATTGGATGTGGATGTCTAAAGAAATTATGCAAGAAATCTGTGACAGTATGTTTCATAGCCATGTAAATCAGAGTCGTCATGTGCTGAATCAATTCCAAAGATCATAGATATAAAATAGAAGTCCAATTAAGTATTCCTCAATAAATTGAGTAAGGTTCTGAACATCTGAAGATAACTCTTTTTGTCATTAATTTCAAAATCATGCATTAAATTTTGTACTTTTGTGATGAACATTCATCTCAAGGCCAAATAGCAACCACTTTTAGGAAAGATCATTACTAAAGTAGTCCTGTTAGAAAGTACACACACGACAAAATCAGCCATCTTAAATTATTAACAATCTCTTTCTATAAAATGGTTAGCAAACAACAGATTTGACCAGTTTTCCATCAAAAGGGTAAACCGTTACTTAGAACTAATTACAACGACAATAAACGCTGCAATGCCATATGTCTTCAGAATGTAAACATTCATTGTAAATATTGCAAGTCTGTATCACACACACATGACTCAAACACAGTGATATGGGTACTATATGTAACACATTAACCAAACAAGCTTTATACTGGTTGAAAGAAGAATGTGTATTATGCTAGTTAAGTATAGGTGCACTTTATGGCTTAAACACTTTGCATATTATACTTATAAGGTTTGTGCACTTTACTGACAATCTGAATACACAATAACATCACTTTCACTGTCTTTCATGATCTCACTTCAGAGTCATTGTCCATCACCAATTCATTATGGCCCAGTGTTAAGAACTGATCAGTGAGTCCTGCATTTTTTTAATGATAATAGCTAATACACAACATCTGGTTTTGAGAAATTTCTTAACCTACCTAAGAAGTAGAAATATTCTTTTCCCATACTGTAGGAATCAACTGTATTTTATACTGCTCCTATATACCTACTGTACGAGCACAGCATGTCACTGTTCTCTAAACTATGCAGAAGATTCCATCACACCATTGTGTATTCGCTTGAGTGTACTTGTAAATACACTGCTATCAGAGCTGTAGCCTACTACAAACAGTAATAATACTTTCTGTTGATGTACACACCCCTGAATATGTGAGTACTGTACACAGCATCCAGCCCATTATTCAAGAGCACATGATACACTGCATTAACCACCCAGTAACCAGAGCAATGCTATTCAGGATAACATAGCAACAACCAGTTCAACAATATTAATTCTAGTGTACTATTATTACAAGTATGTAGACTGCTGTCCATCCACATAAGATAGCACTATTAAACACTGACTTTATAACAAACAATACTAATATTTATGTGTTTCATGTAACATCATGATCTTTAAAGTACTCATGCATACCACTGGTGTATACTGGAATCCTTCAGAATCTATGAGAATGACAGTAAACTCGTACTACATGTAAGATGCAACCAGGGATGAAGTCTTTGAACATTGGTTGAACAATTCTCCTTGATGTAATTTATCAGTTCAGTTCTTCCTTATCTCTTTGAGTGAGGACACATGCATCAGATCCTCTTGCTGTAGCCCATTAACTACGATTCTGCTACATCGGTAGAGCAGATAGTGGGCATGCTTATCATATGATAATTGATGATGGAACACTTTACTAAGAGGAGGAAAGACTTGCTTTAGATGCAAACACCTAAGCTACACAGAACGATCTGCACTATGCTACATCTTATCATCGGACAACCACGAGGGTTAAGTAGGTTGTTCCGATCTCATCACAAATGACAGGGGGTATGTCAGTTGTGTCAATCCTCCCCTTCAACTGATATTTGAAATTACTGATATTTAAAATTTCAAGTTTATTTGACCAACATATTTTTACTGTAAGTTGTCTAGTACTAGTCCAATGATCAAGCTCTACTTACTGACCTTTAGTCATCTGTTTAATGCCAGACAGTGACTATTTTAATTAAACTAGAAAATGTTTTGAATAATTAGACTAAGCAGTTGGTCATTTGTGTGCCAGTCATAGTATGGCTAAGTTGGATTGCAATCAAAATCTCATGGAAGATTTATTCAGTTTTAATGATTTTCTCTTAAAATTGTATTTCTTTAACTAGTGCAACCATCCTCATGTATGAGGTTCTATGATCCTATATTTTTACTTCTTAGTATCTCACTACAACACGCATAAGTAGTCTGTTCAAACAGTTAGTTCCACAACTCTGAAGGAATGTCACCTCAACCTCCTGCTCAATTGTAGTATTTTGATGCCAGTTTTCCCCCATTTACACTGAGATTTCCTTTTCCTTCCCCTTCTGTAAACACATGGACTTGAACCTAAACCTACCTGGAGAGAAAAAAGAAATCTCAGTCGTAATTACGAAGATGAAACATTCCAATTACCTATGCCCGGCCCGCCATAAACAGATTTAAAGAAAGTCCAACGACTTTGGGAGGAAATGATTAGTTTTGATCTGAGGCGGTGTAATTTCTTACAAACCTATCTTCCAGTGAGTAAACTATACAGCGTGTGCTTTGACTCCATGCTGTGCCCACTGACCATACACTGATCAAGTTCATGAGTCATATCAACGGGGCTAATTCACCAGCAGCAGCAGCGGAGCTGGGAGGATGACAGACAAATATGTTTGGAATGGGTTCCCTTGTGGTTGTAGACTGTGTATACTGTGCACAAATACAACTGAGTAGTGAGCAATTAAGGCTGTATGTGCAAGTTTGCTAAGTACTGAAATTCTATGTGTGTATGTAGGCATGTTTGGGTATCTATGTACAGTAAAGTGCGTCTGTAGGGACAACATAATGTATCATATTTCAGCGTAAAAAATTCTCATAGCTAAATAAGTCTCAATCACAAGTAATTGCGAACATCACGTAGTAAATGAGCAATACTAGACAATTCCTATCATTTTTGTGTAGGTGGCTGTTACTAAGTGGGCAGTCAGTTAATTTATTTGGATTACAAAAATGTTATTTATCTTAATGACCTTCAAACTTAGCAATTTAATGATTGCCTTAAACTTTCAAAACCCTGAAATTAATCTCTGTCAGTATTTTTTGTGATCACAACTATGAAACACAACCAAACTCAGCAAAATCATTATAAATAAAGGTAATAACCTCAAAATAACAAAACACTGTGGAGACTCAATTGAAGAAGGTCTGGAAAATAATTACCTGTGAAAGAAGAAGGTAACTCTCTGCACAGTTTACTAGTTTTCTTTGATAGTAATAGTCCTTACATTATACCCATCGATGAAAGTTGAAGAATAGAAACCCAATATTTCAACTTGATTCCAGTTCACATCACTATTGTGTTTAAAGCAGCATTTTACATCAAAACGCTAACTTTACACCATTTCGTCATGTCAATGAAGTTGGCGATGCAATGTTGACATGAAGTATCAAACTCAGACATTCACCTTTCTTTCCTCCCAATTGGGAACAAAAATTACTGAGTGACTAAGCAATCCCTGGACAATCTAATTGTTTGATATTAATCACTTGCGACCATTTTTTTAAATTCAATCAATCACTGACTTGAGATTTATTTGCGTATATTAACACATAATCCTCCCACATGTCACACTTGTATTACACACTCATGTACAAAGTACACTGTATTACCGCGGAGGCCAAACAAGGGAGGAGTGGTCCCGCCCAAACCGCGAAACTACAACCTACACAACAGAGGGACAAAAACAAGACAGGGAAACTCACAAATGTAGGGACTTCCCCCAAATACGACAAAAAATGGATTACTTCTCCAGGAATTCGATGCTGTGGTTTCAAAAAAACCAAGAGGTAAGGGAATCCATGAAGACAGGAGTCCTTACGAGGTACAGAAAGTCCCAAAACAAGAACAATTCACAGAGCAAGGTTTCCAAGTAAGTATAGCACATTTGGGTGGTACTTAGGCAAGGAACCGCTGTCCACTTTGGGCTAGGGGGACAGCAGAGGTGAGGTTAAAGAGTACCAGCTGTTTCTGGCACAGTACTGGGACATGCATTAGTTGTGTGGAGACAGGTAGGTGAGGAATGAAGTAAACAACCAGTGCTACCTGAAAACTTCAGAAAGTGGTCTTACTATTCAACAATTTGACTTTTCACAAATATTCATAAATGATTTATCTTGACTTAGTTACTAACAGTAGCTTTCAAGAATGTAGTCTTGGGCTAGACGTTTGTAATGAAGTATTGTGTTTCCCAACGCAATGCTTTTAACATATTGATCATGTTGCTATTCTAACAGTGCACGGTTCATCAGCTGTTTACACTCAAGCTCGATACCCAACCAAGTTGTTCTGTTCAATACAAACGCCTTGGACATTTGTCAAAAGTGGGGCATAACCATGTGCGAAACACTCAATATCTTCATTCATATGCAGTTGCTTGTGTACGGAGGGCTCACAGTGAAGTGGTTGTTCATCGCTCACCCTGAATGGTTCTTCTCCCATAAGAAAACATGAATAAACATAGAAGTTTAGGGTGAGAACAAAATGATCAAATACGATTGGTTTCTTCACTTTTTTGAAGCAAAACGGCCCTAAAATAAAGACAAAGTTAGATAGTTTGTAACACATGTACAAGGCCTTAGTGTGAAGTAGAAATTGGTGAGGAACAGCAGAGGGCGCAGTCAGCCATGTGCAAAAGAAGCTTGGTGCGTGTGTTATTACATTACTAGCATTTTAGCATTCATGACTACTAAGAATGTAAATCAGAAATTTGCACTTTCCCAACTTTCTTTTCACCTTTTCAAATACAAACTGGCTACAGTAGATAAGGTCATAACGTCCAAAGATAAGACGTTTTAAAGTCACTACGGTCCGAAAAAGCACAGCAAAGAATGCAAATTGCTGCTCTTATATCCACAGCTTAAGATAATGTCAATTCAATTAATGTTTCTTTTGACACATGACATATTTGGTGAAAATTTCAGTGATAATTTGGCTAACAGAAGTCTGTAAGGTCCTTGCTTTGTTAAAGTGACTGCATGTGTACGTAAAAACCAGATGGATGACCATACCACTCGAGTCTTCATTCTTTAATCTGTATCAGGAATTGCAATATTTAGTGAAACCAAGCACTGTATTTACAAATAACCTACAAGCTGATCACCTAATTACAGCAACAGCGATCAGCTGTTTGGACCGAGGGAATGCTGAATACTCGGAATACTCAAACACCAACATTCAAGTTGAACAAAGTTAAATTGGGAGGTTTGCATGTACCTGACCATAGAAAACCACTAATACACATGTTGCAGTGAATTCTATAATTTGGAATATGTGAGTGGTTAAGGTAAGGAAGTAAGATTCTATTTCCTGACAGATGTGAAGTTTACAAAGTTCATGAAATATTGTCTTTTTGTGGATAATAAGAGGATACAGTTAACTTTCATGGTAAAAATTCTAGACTTGTGTGTTAATGAAACAATGAAAGACTTCTCGGTCAATCTGGAACAATGAAACCACATCTGTTTGTCTCAAGTTCACCTGTCTATATCTTTGGAAGCAAAATGGAGATTTCACAACAATGCTCAATTTCCATTCCACTCTAATGTGACAAAACACATTACAAATTTTATTTATACATTTTAACTGTATTATCATTTGTGAATAGTAGCAAACAATGGAATGTTAAGAAAGTATACCTTTAAGCTGTTTTCTGATTGACTTTCTTGGATCCAGCCACTGCCTCTGTGTTTCCATCGAGCCCTCTCCTTCCACGATCTTCAGACCAAAGTAGTCGCTCTCTACCAGGTCCAGGTGTTCGAATACTTTCAACAGTAGCTCCTGACCTCGGGATCGCCTCTGCAAAGGAGCAAAGAATATAGGTCGAAGTTGACCCTTGAGTAATAAGATATACCCTTGACTAATTAGATTTAGTCATAATCTCAGAAATTTCAATCAATGGTCCCTAAACTTATCTGGTTTCATTATTTACAACTGAATCATGCACCAGTCTCCCTCAACTCATGCACTGACCATTACACACTCAACATTCGCACATACCATAACACACACACTGTAACACACATGTAACACAGTCACCATAACACACTCACGAAAACAAGTGCCATGTGGCATAACACTACTCCATTTACAGTACACCACGCCAATCATTTCTGGCCACCTCATCACTCTCATCAGGGTTGCAGTTAGGGTAAAGTAAGTGCAGGTTGTTTCAGTAGATCTGGTGACAGACAATACTCATTGCACTCCAGAGGGTGTGCAAGGGAGAAGGGGCTGGGGGATGGGAGATGCTTTTTTAGCATGTAGATTTCTTTGTCACAGCAATGCAATTTTGCAATGTCATGTACCATCACCTACATAAATTTATGAGCAAGTTTTGTACTTTTCTTTCAAGGAGTGGGGGCAAGAGATGAACTTCTAGCTTCAGGTGAAGGGTGGCAATAATGAGTTCTGGTTACTGCACCACCTCATGATTGCAAACTTTTGAATAAATCCAGCACTTTTCTAGATGCATGTCACACAACCTTTAATACTATTGGTTGAACAAATCTTCAGTATATCTAAGCTGTGTATTATATAACCATCCATACACATCCTGTTCCATTACTTACTACTTTTCTCACCTTACTGCTGTTTTGCAATTGCAATGTCATGTACATGGATTCTACTTTACAGATCATTTGCACATTAAATCATCAACTGCAAAAACAAAAATATAAAGGCATTATCCCAACTAAAAGCATTTTCCACTTTCAACAAAACCTTCTCTCCTCAAAGGTTTCTTATGAAGACAAAACAAATTTAAGACAAAAGAAACAGCATGACATTAATCTCCCAATCCTACCAAATTCAGAGAAACCAGTTATGCTGGAACAATTGGCATGTTGCCAAGATTCTCCATAACAGTTGCTACTATACTCATGACCAGCATTTGTATTCTACAATATCTTTACTCTGTAACTACTGCATAATGTACAATAGGTATATATACCTCCTTAATGTACTGTGTGCACAAGATGTATCCACTAACCACAAGAAAACCCACCACAGACAGATATCGCCCTCTCTCTTAGGTTAAGCATCTTTCTGGCTTGACCATTCTCAGTGAACTCAAAGAAATTTACCCACTGATTATTATATATATGTAAAAGAGAACAAATTTGATCCAAAAATGGTTTAGTTGATACTGTAGTCACTTGATGTGTAGTTGTACAGTATTATGTAAGCCACAAAGTTCCTCCACACTTGTGTGGTCACTTAGCATCGTAAAATAACTGCCCTGAATTAGTATAATCATTAGTGTTCTTCAAATCACATTTTGAACTTATTTTGCAGTAATTCAGAAGAAACCAGTGCAAGGGTATATTCTGATTGTTGAGCATGGGGTTAGGCCTCTACTACAGTTGACTATGAAGCTAACAATACACACATGCCTACAAATTATCAAATACTCCTATCTTTAGAATTAGTTTAAGCCTTCCATATTTTGTTATCGCAACGACACAGTTTCCTCTCTGAATGCTGGTTAGTCTGCAGCAAATGTGTAGTAAATATTAATATTTGGTAATGCATGAAAAGTGCAGGGTAATCCTTGGTTATATTCAGCTATAGATACTGTAAACTTACTTCTTATGTGGGATTCCTACAGCCTTCCTATACCACAATCACACGCACAGCCGAAGCCTAGAAATATGTTTTACTTTACCTTTTTTGATTCTGCACAATAAACGCACTATGCTGTACAATAGCTGGCAAGAGGAAACTTCACCAGAGCAAATATCAAGAGCAAACCCAACTACCTTTAATCATCATTCTTGGCAATACATGACAGAACGCAGTTAAGCTTTATTGGATTGTCATTCTTGAAGGCATAACTTACAAGTTGTCAAACACTGAGAGATAATGTTCAATTTCTTAAACAGCTTATGAACCTATGTGCTCCTTCTAAATCAAACCAATATGATCCTACCCCCCTATCCTCCCCCTCCACTTTCTGGTTAACAATCCTAAATGCTGTTGCTACTTTGACAAGGATCGAGAGATAATGACCAACTTCTGGGATACCTTTTAGAAGTAATTTTCAAACCAGATGTGACAAGCAAATGACTTACCTGATAAAACACAGGCCTGTGCCCTGAGGTCACTGTGAATTTTAACTGACTACTGGGGACATAGTCACTGTGAAGTTTAACTGACTGCTGGGGACATAGTGGGCATCACTCAAACAAAACTGTGCAAGTATAAGCCAAGCACATAAAAAAAATAGCTGCACTTTTGGTGTGGCAATACTGCTACAGGTCTATGCACCGAGATGCACAAGTGTTGTATCATGGGTATACACACAGTACAAGGACTTCTAGCTAATATGAAATTCTGGTGAATTATTTTTAGGCCAGTTAGTGGTTGCAGCAACAACAACAAAATCATGAAGATAATTTCCAGTCTAAAATAATTGATATCAATAAGAGACTAAGTTGGTACAAGAGTATAATGAGTATTAAGAGTACGATGTAACACAACCCTCTGGTAACACTTTCCCAGGACTTCTCATCCCTGTTTGGAAACCACTCTGATCAACTGAAATTTTTACCAGTGGTACAAACTGTGGTTCCTCTAAGCCTAGGTTACCAAACAATAATCAGGTGGTTTTCATGCGAAGATGGGTGCGCAGTATCCATTGTTATATTTCCATGATGAGAACATAACTGTATATGCTCTATTCTGGCTGGCAACATTTATTTGCTGTTTTGCAGGCCTCGGTTTTGTAGGCTGCATTTGCAATCATCTTAAGTGCACCAGGTCTATACTCAAGCCATGTACTGTGCCTAGCATTAAAAGTGGCCAAAAGCATCTCAAATTGTAGTGTCTGGTGTTTGTTCCACATTCTGTGTTGTTATCATACATGAAAAATTCAAAGTTACAGGAACCCAGAAAGAATTGCAGGATTACAGGATTTAATCCAAACCTTGCATTTCCCTACATCATTTTGAAGGGTGTTTATACAGTAATATGCCCGAACATTGACATCACAGGTATGATTACCAAGATGACAAGGAAACCCACCTACTCTTGCCCTTTATTTTCACAATCTGTAGGGGGGCATTTACCAGAACAATATTCAACACTACACAAGCTTTCTGTCAATTTGTCAATAGGATCTCCTCCCACACAGTGTTGTACTTTCCATATGAGACCACTGGCCTGTTGAGAGAACTAGTATTTTTTTTTTTCCTGTTGGGTGTACAATGGCTGCTACAGCTACTTTATACCTGTAGGTGTTTATTCTTGTTCAACAACAGTGCCTAGAAACTCAAATCCATGCACTCATGCCCTTATAAATCAGTTGCCTGGTAAGGAACACTAAATTTGCTCTAGACTAGTGTAACTTGTAGATAGGATAATTTAGTAATCTCAGTCACTTTCAACTGTAACTTTACTGTAGTGCTATCACCATACAGTGAGATTCTTCAGTTAAGTAGCAGCAATGTAAGAACAGGAAGTAATTTGCTTGCTTGCATCTAAAGAAAGCAACCATTATAGAAAGACAAACCAATTACAATACTAGTACTAAATACTAGTACTAAATGCCAGAAATAGAATCAAAGCACAACTATTTTACACAACTATTTTACACAAGTAGCTTGTATTTTGCTTGTGTTTAACACAACTAGCTTGTACTTCGGCGGAGGATGGTGTTAAAGTTTTACCAGTACTCTAGTACAGTACATGTAAGTGCATTGGTTGTGCTGAGACAGGTATGTGAGGAGTGAAGTAAATTTACCGAAACCCTCCTGACCTACAATAAGATATTACTGTACTGCTATAGACCAATGAACACATTCACATGTACACCTGTGGACATGTATGCCTTCTTTCCACACAACCAGGCAAACGATTTACTATACTGTATACTCATTTTACAAGAATTTGCAAAAATGCTATTTCATTTAATTTCAATTGCAATACAATGTCCAATCATGGCACTACAGTACAACACGGAGTTCCATGGTTTAACAACGACCAAATAGATAACTTTGCTGCATTTTTTTTTTCAAAGTAATGGCAATACCTGTAACCTATACATAAATCTACAGCATGTGTAGCACCTGTTGATAATGTACAGTACCAGTTTTCATTTAATGTGATCACCAAAATATACACTTAAAATTTGATTATTCTCAACATCTAAGGCACAGAAATGTGTTACAAGTTGATGAACTCCACATCTGACAAACCCACACACCACCTTCGTGAAAAAGGGAGAGGAGGAGAGGATCAAGGAGGAGGAGGGGGGAGGGGGAAATGACTCCATAGGGACATTTGAATACCACTGTTTTTGTGTTTATCAACCAAATTGTAATATTATTCCTTTTCATGTGTGCCTCATGGTGTCTGCTACTGTTGGCAGTCTGCGATTTTGTGGGTGTTAATTACTTGTCTAGCTCATCTCCCTGTTGCTACGATAAATTGATTACACATATGTGACGTTGCCATTTGAAAAAGTGAAAAAGCAAAATCAGCAGGTATGTACACATGTGCAATACAAATAAGGCTGTAACCAGTTGCAGACGATAACTGAAAGCAAGATACTGGGGTTAAATAGCTGCTTGTGACTGGTACAGCTTTTTTTTTCTGACATGTAAATCTTGAAATATGATCAAGTTGTTCCTGTTTATTAGAGAAGTGGTGACATTTTGTAAATTTTACCCTTCTTTGGTGAGATACATAAAGAGGAGAAGTTGTAGTCCATCCATTAATTCCTGCCAACATGCCTGTTGGTCTGATCTACAAGTCTATTCATGGGAAATTTTGCAGCTGAATTTCATATTAGTTATGAAATTATAGTTACTTTCATCTGTTACTAGGCCACTTTGATTCCAGCTACTAGAAAATGAAAACCACATATTGAAAGAAAAGCTATCCATGAATGGCTCTTTTTAATTATGTAATATTATCTTTGTTGTTGAATTGCTTAAAGCCCCTATTCATTCATTGTAAACAAATCTAAATTTAGTATCATTGTAAAGAGAAAAGCGTGCTGGATACAAATATCACATTTTCACACCCTGTAAGTTAAATTTAAGTAATTTAAGTTCCTAGGAAATTGGAAATATTCCAACCCCTTTGAAGCTTGTGAAACTGTCAAAGATCGAGTTGATATTTACGTGACATCACAGAATGGAGATCACTTTGCGCGTTGGTCGGCCTTCCATACTTTTGCGAGTTGATACGCTGTAGTGTTGGTGCAGCATACAGTACGCATTATAGTCATTGCAAGACTGCTAGTGATAGCAATTGTCTTTTCTAAGTTGGAATACAGTAGTCACTACAAAATTGCCTAGTGTTTCATAACAATGCCATTGTCAGCCAATGTTTTCTGAGTTGGAATTTCCTATACAGGATTTTCTACTTCAACAAAGTAACCTTCTGACGCAGACTGGTACTCGGACATTCCACAACAGTGCTATGAACAGTTAGATGGCGTTGTGTTAATGCGCAACATTAGTTGTTGTTATTTTGCAATACTGGCTCTGGCTGGTGGCATCCAGTAAAAGGAGAAGCCAGTCTCCAAGTCCTAGAATGACAGGAGGACGGTCCGAATTAGAGGTTGCTGATGGTGAAGAATTAGTTTGGACCTGCAGCTCAATAGTGTAAGTGATGAAAGGACCTCTGGAATGAACCAAGGTTGATTTGAATATTGTGGCATATGGTGTTGGTCAAAATATTCCTGGATGAAGTGAAGTGAATGTTACAGATGATGATTCCTTTATACTGCCTTCCATCGTTTCCATCAAACTTCCATTTTCTTTGGACGGAATTGATCCAGCATATTTAAAGACAGAAGAATCGTCCTGAAACAGGCTAAAAGCATTTTACCGGGCATATCATGGGTAGGTGGATGAAACGTCTGTTCCGTGCTGTGTCACCACCCCATGCATCTTCTGAAATTTTCTTACCTAGTGCAACTCTTCTTTTCGCACTCAAAAGGCTTCGGCATTATTACTGAACTTTCAAAAGCAAATCAATGTCAAATCTCCAGGCGAACACGTAATATCAAACTAGTGAATTATAGGTTTTTCCCAACGAGCAGATGGTTCAATTTGACTGTCATACTCAATATAAGCATACATGCACTCAACATAGTTTGATATAGCTTTCACATACTCGCTCTCCATTCTGTGACATCATCAAATCAGACAGTGAAGTTTGCAGTACTTTTCATTCACTAGGGTATTTCCACAGGTGAGTAAAAATTGCATTCTCCTTTCTAAAACCTATAAGTGACGTGGAAAGTGCCATTTTCTATTTGTATGTGTTGTGTTCTAATGTAGACGTGACATTTACCAACTTTTGTGCATAGGGGCTTTAATTTTGCAGCATAATACCTTACTTATGCAGTACTGATAGTCAGCAACATCATGAAAAATACTTATAGAAAAACTGAGAAGAGAATTACAAGATGATTTGATGAATTGATGATTTTAACATAGGGATGGCTGCTTGCTCCCTTTAAGTTACTGTCAATTGCTATTCAAATATCTGGATATGGATCAGACCACTGTGTTTCATTGTGAGCTTTTGTCAAGGAAATTTATACCTTATTCTCAAAATGTTGAGTCACTTCCACTTTGTATCTTTCTGGCAGTCATCAAACTTTTACCTTGGTCTACCCACAAAGGTTCTGTACATCTACTCCCAACTTTCAGCTGTTTGTAACATTCACCAATAACATACTTGCTGTATAAAAGAGTGACAGTTGAGTCACCCTCAAGAGGATTTTAATCATTTTCCTTTTGGACAGAGTTTTCAATAACATCGGGGCAGTCTGCCAGGCCTTCTTTCCTTATAATTTCACAGGTTGATGTACTTTGCATATCCTGGAGAAAAATTCACGATTATGGACAACCCAACATCAGTCTCACAAACAGCAAACGAAGAGGCACAAGAAAGAGTTGTCTTTTATATTGGCCAGAGACACCACAGCAATCTAAGCATTATCTACATTAGTTATTGGCCAACATCCTGAAATTGTCTTGGTTTGATAAGCAGTTGTGCCAACTTCTTACCTTTGACAGTTGCATGAATCTAATCAGACAAAGTTCCCTTCCCCCCTCTCAGAATCCATTCCACTTTGGGAAATCCTGTGATACTGATCTACGTCAAAACATGAGGCGGCAATTACCAATCTGTAGATGTTAGTTAGCTAGGCAAGCAAGATGTTGCTTCCAGTGTTCAAGAGCAAGTACAATTTTACAGTGCCTGTCCTTTTACTTCTTTAACAAAGATATTGTAACAATAATTGCAAGTACAAGTGCCCCTCCATGCACAAGAAGAATTGAAATGAAAGGAACAAAATAGTGTCAACAAACTAATTAGCAGATTTTGCTAATGAAGAAATGCTTTAATTGGAAAGAAGTCAACCAACTTGCATACATACCTAAACATATATTGTGGTGAGAACATACTGTAGGTTGAAAACTTAACTCACTCAAATATGTGCCATAAGTAAAGTTTTGCTTTGACTCCACACAATTTGAGAAATTCAGGAAGTACCAAACAAAACATCGATTAGCAACTACCGAAGAGTTTACATGAAATTGACTTGCAACTGGGCTGTCATGGGTACAAATTGTGATGCGAGTTCGATTATTCGTCCCTTGACATGGCAAAGCTTTCAGATGCAGTAAAGTCGTTAATCACGCCATAATGAATATCCATCACTATCTATGAGCATAATGTGAAGAAAACCCAACAGTTTTGGAAAACTCATGATCAAACCCAAAGTGTGGCTATTTTAAGAGTAATAACATCACTTTTGGAGACAAAGTAGGAAACACACTGTTCAGGAAACCAGAAAGTCAAATGACTTAGTGATTCCTTGCAGATATCTACTTTTTTCATACACACACAATCACTTACCAACAAAAGCAACTCAGTGGAGAAGGGAAGGGACCATGTCAAAATGAAAAACACCAGAAAGCCAAAAGGCTTTGTGAATCCTTGCAACATGGTTATATTATAACAAACATGAATTATCCACATGACAAGTTTGACAGCAGTTTGACCTCTCATGACCTCAAATGACCTTTGATCCTCCACCCAGAAACAATAAGAATCATCTACTCAATATGACCAACCAACACACCACGTATGACATCAGTCACAATTACCCTTCTAGAGATACTGTAATGTGTTTACAAGGTTTTTAAAGTTTGACATTTGGTAACCTTAAATAACCTTTGACCTCCACCAAAAACAATAGGGATCATCTACACAATATGACCAACCCACACATTAAGTATGACATCAGTCACAGTTATACTTCTGGAGATACTGTGTTTACAAGGTTTTCACAGTTTGATCTTTGGTGACCTCAAATGACCTTTGACCTCCACCACAAACAATAAGGATCATCTACTCAAGATGACCAACCCACACATCAAGTATGACATCAGTCACAGTTACCCTTCTAGAGATATTGTATTTACAAGGTTTTAACAGTTTGACCTCTGGTGACCTCAAATGACCTTTGACCTCCACCAAAACCAGTAGAGATCATCTACTCACTATGACCAACTCACACACCAAGTATGAGATTATTCATGGTTACCCTTCTTTAGATATCGTGTTTACAAGCAGCGTCACACACACACACACACGACATCACCATCGCATAGATTCCTTCAGCCTTTGGCAAGGAATCAAAAAGACATCACATGTCGCCAATCACCTGAACTGCACACAAAGTGTAAAATTTGACCCCCAACTGTGTGAAACGCTTAACAATGAAAGCAATAGTGAAATGTTTGCTACTGTACATTAAACAGATGCTAAAATAAACCAGAAAAAGATCTTTGTGGTTTTACCTTAACAAGGAATAAGGAGTAGAGGAGTTCCTCTTTCCTCATCTCTACCTACCCACAAACAATATATTTAAAAATAGAAAACCAAAGATAGATCTTTCCATTATTTCCTCTTATAAATAATTAAAGGCTTCCAAGATTTGTACACCACAAAAGAAACGTCCTCTTGTTGTCTTAAATTAAACTTGGCATGATATCGTTTTCTTATTTTAAATTCTTAGTGCGGGTTTTACGACAGTTTTTCCAATTGCAGCTGTCCACGCAGCTGATAGCAGATGTATTCCAAGATTAACGCTCGCTTTGATTTACAAGAAAATGTTATCTTTAATATTTGTCTCAACTTCAGGACGGTTTCATAAAGGTCTAAAGACTTGTCGAGACAATATCAATGTTTTCATACGATAACTAGTCCAAGATATTTCAGTGCAGCTCTCTGATTTCTAACCATACTCAGCTCTGCTGAAATCAAGAGCCCTCCATGAGAAATGCACAGGGACTGGCTGGATTTTTAGAATGAGGACCTGTTCGGAAGAGTGTTGCACAGTAAAGAGGGAAGTGTTAATCGTAAGGGCACCAGCCATAGCAGAAAGTGGGTGTATCAATTAACGGAAATGGGTGAGAAAACTAATTGGAGTGAATTGCATGAGGATAATAAGGAGTAAAGAGCAAAGTAAAAAACAGCAAAAGCTCACATCGACTTCAAAGCAGTGTTCTGAGTCATCGAGAAACATGATCAGACACCTGACCTTCTTCTCCAGCCGTTCACGGGCCAGCTCGTTGGCCCGCACATTGTATGAACCACTTGTGGTTCGCTGTTTCCTGGACATTCCTCCCAGTCTTGATATGTTGACTAACTTACCCACGAGAGAATGTATTCAACTTCTGGGGAAAACAAATTGGAAAAGAGAAACTATGTCAAAGCAGTGAATCACAGCAACCAGCAAGTAGCTGTTCACCCTTCATCACAATTGAGCACTGGAAGGTTACTACACCATTTCACGAATCAGGAGGCCAGACGAACCTATTGGAAGCAGCACAGCCATGCTAGAGTTTCCCCAGACTGGGAGGGGGGTCTAATGTGAGTAGGTTTTCCACTCCCCTTTAAACATTTTTGCTCTTTTCAAAGGTTTCAAGACTTTCTACCTTTCTTTCCTATACCAAAAAGCTGGCCCTTTTAATGAAAATTTTTGGGGGAGCGCACATGCTGCCAAGTGTCCACAATGGCTACATGCATGAATATCGGTATGATGCCATGAAAAAAAGTAAGGATCTTACCAAAGGAAACCTAAAACACATAGTATAACATTGATAGGTTTTATACAAAAACACCTTCAAAGTACAGATCTTTGTAGCTAATAATCTTTCACCTTTATCAGTCCATGGTAGTTATATAGTTCACAAGATACAGCCTACATTTTCTTTTATGTACTAACCATACAGGTTTAACTGTCAGGGGAATAAAATCGGTGCTGAAGTAGTAACCATACCGAAAGTTTAACCATCAGGGAATAAAAAAGGTGTTGAAGTACTAACCATGTAAATTTAAAGTGGTCAGAAGTGAAGGCTTCTACATTTTAAGTGGCAGCTGTCAGGACATCCAT